>VXBO01002866.1:1091-12986 GCA_013400135.1 Rhinoptilus africanus
GTGGGTTGGAGACAACGTTTGTTAGGTGTTTTCTCGGCATCCCCCGAAAAGGCAGCGTCGGGGCGCGGAGGGCGAAATGTTGTGGGGTTGGGGTTTTGCCGAAATCTTCCCGCAGCTGCGAAATGCTCCTGTCTTTTCTTTTCTTTTCTTTTTTTTTTTTTTCCCTGGGTTTTTTTCCTGACCTTTACCCTCCCTCTTGAAAACCGAGTTTGCCGTGCAATAGCATGCAAGCTTATCATATATAAAAAAAAACAAAACAAACCACAAACATTTAATCTTCTTTCCTTTTCAACCCAAATAATCACCGGCGCCGTTAAGCTTGGTCTGCAAAAGCAGGTGGGGGAACTCGCTCATAATGAGTGTAACAACCTGATAAATTGTGCGCTGCTTGTATCTCCAGTGGCGTGAGAGTATTGTTGTGGTTTTTTTTTTTTCAGAGTACCTTTTGGATCTTGTTAGGTGCCTTTCATATTAATAGTTACCTGTATATACTGGCATCGTTTCACTAAAACATGGAATTTGGCAACCTTATCGTTTCTGCTTAAAATAAACCAAAGAGATGGAGTAAGACTCTTGCACGTGAATATAGAAGTATGTGAATGGAGCCACCTAGAGATACTGGCTGCAGAATTATCAGGCCTCCCTTGCCTTACAGACTAGATCCCGCGTTTCCAGATATTGGAAACGCTAATACATTTCCTCACATCTCCTTCACAACTTGCTGCAGCCCTTCTAACATCTCAGCACAAATCTTTTCTAAAGACGACTTGATGAATGTTATCAGTATGCTAAGGATTTACTTATACAGGTCTATGTAGATAAGCTCAGTAAATATTTTGCTTAAGGTTATGCTCCCTCGGATTTATCGGAGTTCAGCTTTAGCTGTAGAGCCTGTTTAAGACGGTCTGTGGTTTTGAAGCATCAGAAAATGAGGTAATGGCTCTCTTCTGAGTATTGAAAGTATATGGAAGTATCTGCTTGGTCCAGTAAAGAAGCTGCGGAGCACTCTTGCTTGAATTTGACCTCCAAATGAAGGCTAGGCTCCCAGTGAGCAGTTTACCCATAAAGTCAAGTATGTAGATAATTGCAGAGGACTTTTCTGTGCTGCTGATTGTGTTCACAAGCACTTACTTCGTGAGATACAAGCATCTGTAAAATGTGAGCTGCACGTGTGGTGGTTGTAGTGCATTTGTCCAAATACAGGGTAAGAAGCAGGTTTGGGTTTTTTTTCACTGAACCCCCTCAACTGGTGGAGGACTCTGGAGCACGTAATAGCTGTCAGTGTTTTGAGGATTTAAAAACTGTTCTGTTGAATTGCATATCTGTTCCTCATGCTTTTTGCCTTTCTTTCATGGAAAGTAACACCCACGCTGAGAGTTAGAAAAACTGAAAGAGGCGTTGCACCATTTATAGAAGTTGATCAGCAAAGTTTTTCTGAGCTTTGCAGCTCTAGATTTTATGAGATTAGGGGCTGAAACAGGATGTGCTGTAATACTCGGAAGCTGTGGTACAGGACTGGTTAAGCTGAATGAATCGAGTAGCATCATTTCCATCAAAAAAAAAAAATTATATATAGTATATGGTGGTTTCTCTCCATTTCAGCTCAAATTTTATGGAAAGGGAGAGAGTGCGGGCTTCACCACCAGTGAGCAGTTTACCCGTAAAGTCAAATATGTAGATAATTGCAGAGGACTTTACTGTGCTACTGATTGTGTTCACAAGCACTTGTTTCGGGAGATACTGGCATCTGTAAAATGTGCTCTTTTTAGTATCTGCTGACATTACACCCCAGTTGTCTTTCCAGGAACTTGCTGCTATTAGGACATTGTAACTACAACTCTTTAGGCTGCTATCTAAGACTTCACTTGGAGGTGACTGAAAGGTTTTGTTAGATTTTAAAGACTACAGGGTCTATCGTTTGGGTGGAGAAATGACAGAGAAGACGTGACTGAGAGAAAACTTCAGCTAGACATGTAGTGCATGTAGAAAAAATGTTTCAGAGCTTTTTTGTTGACTTATTGCAGTGTCTTTTTTTTTGGTTGGTTGGTTTGGTTTGATGGGGGAGGTGTTATTTTTTGTTTGGCTGTTTGTTTTTTTTTTTTTAATATTCAAGGAAAGCTAAAACCCTGAGACTTTTATCCAGGTTAAATGCATTGGGTTCTGCCACAGTGTGTTCTCATATGTAGGGGCTGGGGGTGGTGTTGGAAGAATAAATCCTACATCAGTAAGTTGATAACTATCTTTGGGGTTAACGTTAGCATTTATGTGGTAGTATGTGCATTGGAAACTGCGTATTTGGCAAGCTCTTGTCTGCTCTTGGTGGTAACAGAAGTAGAGATCTACCTCGATCTTTGAGTCCTGTCCCTCTCTAGGCTGTACGGCGGTATTGTGCCCAGAGTCACTTTTCTTGTTTATCTACATTTCCACGCCCACTTCTTTCTGGGGCATTTGCTCTTTATTCTTTTTACTGCATGTCCTCTGCCCTCGGACTATCCCATCTGCTGGCCTGCCCTCCTAAGGTGCTGCGTAATCATTTCACTCGTACGTGTTCTCCAGCTTTCCTGAACTTGCTTCCAACCCAGCTGTTCCCACACAAATGTAAACACAAGATTACTCTGAGTGCTGTAGATACCCCTGGATAATGGTTTCTGTACTCGGCTTCTCGCTTTAAATTTCAAGGATTGCTTAATGATGCTGGCTTTTCCATTCACTCTTAAGGCAAGAATCGTGTACTTTGAAAGTATTCTTTCTAAATAGAATAATGCACTGGACGGCTTTTTAAGTCCAGGAGTTCCTCAGGGCCCTATGCTGAATGTGAGATGCTATTAAGGTTGGATCCATTGTATAGGAGCGAGTGGCAGTTTACCAGTTCTGTTGCTGTAGGGTGATTTCCCATGGGAAGGGGGAGCATAAATGGTGTCGTTACTTCCTCTTGACCTGACACCACATGTCTGCATGTCTCAAATCTAGTTATAAGAACTGATGCAAGGAGAAAAATACTTGTGTTCGAGACCATCCTTTCCTCCCTATCACATAGGTATCGGTGTATTTCTTTTTACCATTGAGAACCGGTTAAGTATCATTTGTGTTCTGTCTTGACTTAGTTGTATCTTCACAATGTGTTTAGATTTTGTAACTCAGCTGTAGGTAGATGGAAGGCCACTTGCTCTCTGCTGTCAAAACAATCTTGTCTCTGTTTTTCTGGAGGACTCATGACTTTAATGAAAGAAAAACTGGTTATGGATGATGCTGTGTTCTTACATAAAGAATGCAGAGAAAGAGCATTGACATTTACGCAGCGGTGATGATGCCTGCTAGTTCATACTTAAAGGGAACAGTCTATAGATGGCTCTCAGATGAGGCCAAAAAGCCAAATTTTTGTTGACTTTAGGACATGATTGCTGGCATTTCTAAAAACTGAGTCTCTGATTTTTAATGCAGTGCATATTATGAAAGCTTAAAGGGTGGATATGAAAGATGGCTATTCTGTGGGACTGTCTGGAGTAGCAGGAATGAACGTCCCTTTTCTTAATGACACTGAAAACAGTATTTGGTGGTAAGCTGGGGGAGGGCAAGAGGGGAATGAACACATGTAGGGTGTTTTGGGGTTTTCTTAGTTGTAAAGTGAGGTTAAAAAAAAAAAAAGAGAACAAATGGTAAACTTAATCTACTATAGAAATCCTCATCCTGCAAAGCAGATATAGTATACCTTACATTTTCTGTGACGTGAAGCCACAGCAGTCAATGTGTTGTCTGTCATAAATACTTTCTAAAAACCTCCTTGCTCTGATAAATTTCTGTGCTGCTGTGAACGTCATTACAAAGACCCGTGTGATGTATTAGAAAGTAGGTGATGTTTAATGATTAAGTTAATGAACAATTCAAATATAACTCTTCAAATCTATGACTTGTTTTCAGATGGATAGCTTTTGTATTACTACTTTGCCATCCATTTGGTGTATCTGTTTTAATAATTGTTTCGGCTGCTATGGAAACACTTCAGGATAGAGATAGTAAATGTTCTTCAATACCCTTTTCTAATCTGCTATTTTCTCTGCATTGTATCCTTTTCATGCTGGAGTAACACAAACATAGCAAAATTTGCTATCTGGCCTTTATGCTTACATCAAACGTAAATGTTAAATTAACTCTTGAGTAGTCATCTCTATCTTATAATTATTGATTAGTGTATTTGACTTGATAAAGTTATAAATATTGGGAGAGAAGTACAACTCATTTTTTCTTTTACCTTATATGTTATTTCCTAATGACGTTTCAGGAATATTAACTCTAGAGAAATGCACCAATATGTGTGTAGACACCTGGATTCAAGTAATTCTGTGAAGTCTCCTAACTGAGGAGTCACCCCCCTACCCAAATGGATATATTACATCAGATGGGGAGCAGGATTTTTTTATTAATTTGTTAAAGCTTTTGTCAGTTCTGAGATTCATAATATGCCTTCCTTATGCAGAAATTACCTTTCAACAACATAAAATTAGATTACTTGCTGGAAACTGTTAAAAGCATATTTACAGCACTGGAAAGAACTCTCATGTTTATGAACTCCTATGGGCACCTGTAATCCCCTTCATAAACTGATGAAGCTCTGTTTTTAGAAGAGGTTGGCTATTTTTCTTCTGCAGCTCATGTTGAAATGCCTATTCGTTACCTTACAGCTCTGATCAAGTAACTGTAGCCAGAGCTCAATGTGCTGTCTTCTGGCAGTAGCCTTTAATTATGTTATGCGTGTACCGTATACTTTGATGCATTGCTGTGTATAGTGAAGTTGTGTGAAAAGCATTCGTAGTAGAATCACGTACTAAAAGCCAGGGACATGCGCAGGCCCAGAGAAACAGGAATGAGATGGGGTATGCACATGTGACTGCAGCTGGGCTTCAGAAACGCATGGGTTTACGCTCTTGAAAGAGAAGAGGAAATTTTTGGCCCTTGACATGCTCACCAAACATCCCCCATAAATCTACAGCATATAAAGGACATTTCAACAGTACACAGTATAAAAGGGAGACAATGGCCAGCATTTTGTTTCGGCATACATTAGATAAATTCTGCTTGTGAGTTCCATTAGTTTTTTACAGAAACCAATACCATTTTTCAATGCATTACAGATAGACAGGATAGCAGCATCACTGTGGCAAAGAGCTGGCAACCAGTAAGGGGGAGAAAGCCGATGACAAGAGTAGTATACCCCAAAGACAAAAGTATGAGCACCTGGTACTAATTCTCTGTTGGAGAGCTTATGCCTTTGAAGAGATGGGGAGAAGATAAGGTTGTTGTATGCATTCTTTCAGAAGCCTTTTTACAATGGACTAAAACATAGCTATGCTTAGGAAAGTAACCATGGGAAATGTCAATGTGGCTGGGCCTCTTGTTTGTTAGCACAAAAATGCATTTCAGTAGCAGCTGTTTGTGCTGGACTTAACTATGCAATCCTGAACACTGGAGAAACTCTGAAGACTACCATGGATTTGAATGGAGATGGTCAATAAGAAGGAAGGTTTCAGAAGAGTTAGAAAATATGTGGGACTTCTTTAAAATCTGTACATCTAGTATGTTTGTGTTTTAGTTTTGTTTTCACAGTGGCTGTGCTCCAGACTAAACTGCTGGGTAGCAAACCTGTAGCTTCAGGCTCTTAGTAAGGGTCCTGATGAGGAAAAAGTATGACTGGGCACGTAAAAAGTAAGAGTTAAGTGCAGCCCGTATAGAAAAGCAAGCAGAGAACTAGTTTTGTTTGGATTGCAGAAGATAGTACAGGAAGAGATAGGCTGAAAGGGTGAAGAAACTAGAAATGGTATATAAAGTATGGGATGTATTGTCTATCCAGTTCTTTTCTGAAGCAGAGGGGACAGGTATCCCTATCCCTGCTTCTCTGTGTGTGCTTTTCTTCCTTGTGCGCTTCCTCGTGCTTCTACTTGTAGCCCCTCCGTAAATATCTTTTTTTTTTTTCCTGTAACTTTCTCTGACAGGCTGGCTTCATTTAGTGTCTCTCCTTCTCTGAGCACAGGTCCATTTTCCTATTTAAGCCTTCTGTTCCTAACCTTTTCCGCTCAGCCTTCTCCTTTGCACTCTCTTCCCTGAGCAGCCCTTTATACTTTTTTCTATGCGGTTATCATCTGTATTACTACCTGCTACCTACTGATTTTCTTTTTAATGAGAGATTTCTCTTACCTTTGTGTGTGTGTGTGGGGGGGGGGGTGTCCCCCACTCTGTTTTCCCAATCTGTAAAAGCAGTTTTCTGTGCATTCCAGGAGCAGCTACACAAGCTGTGAAACATTTCACCATGGAGGATCTCTTCTGGGAAGCACTTCAGAGAGCACTAGAGGTCTGCTTCCTTCTGGCTGAGGCCTCGAGCGTAGTTTTCTGTCCCATTCCCTCCTACCAGTTTAAGATCATTTCTGTGGTTCTCTGCAGTTGTCAGAAATTTAACACTTGCCTCAGTCCTGTCTGAAAATGCAGTTTCCCAGCTGTGGCCAGGGATCTGGAGCGCGGAAGGTCTGTAGCTGTCTCAGCAGCTCATTCAGCCGCTTGACTAGGAAACCTGTCCGTCTGTCAGGGACAAGTGACGGAGCATTCCCAGTTGTAGAGCAGACATTAAGGGACGCATTGGTGGCGAATGGTGAAATACTTAATTCAGAGGTTAAACCTCCTCACTTTAAAAATTCATGGTTTCATATGAGAACTATAAAAACGGACTTGAAAACTTAAATGGTGTGAGAAGGAGGTTGAGAGAAGGAGAACATATACGTCATTGAATTGGTAGACCCTTTGCGAAGTAAAATATAAGGATAAGTAGAAGTAACTTATTTTATTTTTTGCTAGAATGATGAAGCTGGCAGCTGTTAACTGTATGTACAGTATTGCTGGGTTAGTATTTTAAATTACTTGAGAAATATATTGGGCTTTTTAGTATTTGTTTTCCAATGCAGACTGTGGTAAATGTTCTTTTTTTCTTTCTGCATTAGAAATAAAAGGGTTGGAGGGTAATGAAGTGCTTAGAGTGACCATCTGCTCTTCATTTGACTTGCTATTTCCATTTATTTCTATGAATCAATTTAAGTATGCCCTGGACCATTAGCTATATTGTGATGAGATTATTTTGAAATATTTGTTGAAATTCCAGACTCAAACTCCAACTACAAAGCATGAAAAATATTAAGAGTTAATTTCTATTGTCTGTTTATGTTTTTGATCTGCACAGATTCAGATTATTTCCCTTCCTTGTTGTTATGGAACCACAGATAGTTTATCCAAACAAATACCAAATGTCCTCTTTCCATTTTTTTTTTTTTTAGTATACTAACAAACACATTGAATTGAGAAGTTACTGTATGTCATAATTCTAATACATGTGGTACAGTTTATATGATAAATAGAAACTGGAAATTCTAACAGAGGGTCCAATTTAATGTTTGTGAAATACAACAAACTCTATACAAATATGTGCAGAGTCTAGATGCTTTCTTTTGAAGAACCTGGATTCGTATGAACATACCTGTATCAAAGATACATTTAGAAAAGCATAGTGTTATAACTTAGGGATTGCAACCTGTAATTGAATTATCGTAGACTGCAACACTACTTCAAAGGATAACTTATCCAAGGGTGAATTCTTTTGTGGCTGTTTGAAAATAATGCTTTTCATAGTAGTTTTTTGTGGTACTAGTAATTGATTGTATGCGTTATTTTCGTTGGTGTTTTATATATATAAATAAATGTGGAGTTGAGAGGAATTTGGTAGCCTAGCAGTCTTGGCTGGGAAAACACCTGTTTCTTTTTCTGCCTGAACTGAGACTAAACAAGGAAACCGCTTCCCATTTTTAAGTTTAAAGTTTCTTACTGTTTACATTTCATTATGTGAGGTCTTGTAGGTTATGTATCAGAGGACAGGCAGTTTCAGTTGGCCCTGTGAAGCTTTAACACTATCCTGGTCTGTGAACAAATTCTCATTTTAATATTGATGGATAAAGTACGCATGTTGACTGCATCACATCTTTTGGGTTGGTGTTGTGTTTGAGGAAAATTACTAAATGACCAAACAGCTTTAAATGTGCAAATGAATGTTTTCCACGTTTTCTGAGAAAAGGAGCAGTTCTATTAAGTTTTTCTTTCTTCCTTGTTCCGATCCAGAATTTGTCAAGCCTGTTCTCTGTCATTTATTTAAATCTCTTTCATACCTTGTTAGTGGTTCCCAGAGCTGTGGTACGATATGATTTTAAATTGAGGGCATGCATTTGTGTTAAAAGACCAAGCCCAAGAACTTTTAATTTTCATAAGCAGATCTGAAAATGCCAGTGCTCTGTACAATCGTTGTGTTGCAACAAAGATCACTATTCAGGAGAGATGCAAATCCTCAGTATGTAGGTTTTATATTCAGGC
Organism: Rhinoptilus africanus; assembly: GCA_013400135.1. Lineage (NCBI taxonomy): Eukaryota > Metazoa > Chordata > Aves > Charadriiformes > Glareolidae > Rhinoptilus > Rhinoptilus africanus. The sequence continues at coordinate 9,489 of VXBO01002866.1, forward strand.
TACTTACTGAGTAGAAATTCTTCCTGAATAATGAACCTTCCATGAGTGCTTTGCTGTGAGAGATGATGAATGATGAGTCTGTTATCTCTCTGAATTAAGCAAATAAGTGAAGAGTGGTGGTATTCTGCAGAATGGGTTGTATCACTAGGGTAGGCAGCACCCTGGAAGTGTAAAGTCCAGTCGGCAATATTTACTTATCTTCACTCATGTTGCGATCTTTTGGTGCTGATGTGTATGTGTGTGAATTCCGACATCCTGCTGTAGCTCTGTGGAGGGAAGAGCTGGTTTAATAGAGCAGCACAATAGTACACAGTCAAATACTAATAGTACTTCTTGTATGTTGTACAAAAGACTTCATTTCTTTCCCTCCCTCTTCCTGCTATTTTACGTGTTGGGGTTGGTTTAGTTTTTGTTGGTTTTTTTTTTTCTTTTACTTTCCCTGCTGTTCACCGATGAAGAGAAGGTGGCAGGATGTTTTCTTATTTGTTACCAGCATCCCGGTTCTCCAAGGAGGAGCGTTCCCAGCCCTGCTCCATGACTTGCTCCTGCAAATCTTGCCCACCAAGGCCACATATGAGCTGTGGCGTGGAACATCAAGCCATGGGGTGGCTCTGTGTGTGCCCAGCCTCTGCCTTGCACAATTAATTCTGCACGCCTTCCAGTTCATTAAAAGGTGTTAATTTTCATGGGTTTTCTTCTTAATGGAGGGGACCTGCTTACTGAGACAGCAGAGGTGTCTGATGCCTTTTACAGAGGCTGGTGAAGCTGTTAAATGTTGACTGTAACGCTTTTCCTTTTCTCCTTTAAGCTTATTGCTTAAGTTATCATCTGCCTGTATGTCTTCTCTGTCTCCCTTCCCTTCCCTCCTCTCATGCAATGATATTTCACAGTTGGCTTTTTGCTGTATAAATTGAGCTGTTGCAAAACTTATAAAATAGGGAACCAAACCCTTGGGTTTAGGTGTGAAAATGAAGGGAGCCTTTGGGGCATCAAAACATTTGCCCCAGTACTCAAATTGCTTGTTGTAAACAGGTAGGCACTGGGAGGGGAACTTTTCTCTTTTTTAACTGATGGATTTTGGTGGTTCATGAAAGGGGCTTAATATATTTTAGGCCGTCAATCAATGAAGAAATAAATCTGCATGACAAATATTTTTATAGTATTCTTAAATTTGGAATTGTAGACAAGCTGAGGTTACTCACCACCTTCTCTTCTTTTTCCTCTTGAATTCTCTGAGCCATCCCCTCTTTTGTTGGTGTTACTTACAATTGTGTTTTTCCCATGCAGCGTGTTGATGCACAATTTGCATTATAAATTTATCCTATAGTAAAACCTTTCTGAGACGTCATTTCTGGCTTTAAAATGTAAAGATGTTAACAAAAGTATGAGGAAAATGAAGAAAGGGTATCAGCATTTGTCCGTATACTAGGAAAAGAGACTGAAGTTGATTATTGCATTTCTGGGAGGGGAGTGGGAATAGAAAAATTTAGCCCTGTGAAACTAAAAGAAAGTGGTTTTTGTTTACTAGTGAAATTTGCGAGCAAATATTATCATTTTAAAGTTTATGCCCTTGGGTTTTGATGTATTCTCCTGTTAAACACACAGCATATTTTGTCTTATAATTTGATCATAAAGTGTATTTTTTAAAAAAGTTCAGCTGTTTTCGGCAATGATTTTGCTTTGAGAATATGGTTATGGCCAGGAAAGGGGACCTGGATTTCTTCTTCCCACGTGTTATGCTTTTAGATACTGATAGAAGAATTTTATCTTACTTTGACAGAGTACAATAACATTTCCAGCATGATCATAATCTGAAAAACTGTCAGACAAAGCAAAAAGATGTGGTCTTTCATAAATAGAAAATATTGTTAAGCAGAAGTTTGTTTCAGAAAGCAGATTTTTCCCCTGTTGCAACTGTCGGTTTCCTGGCGTTTGTATCATGCCGGGAGTGGAGAACTTTCCCAGCTGTTTCAGTAAGCTGAGTGCTGGAAGCTTTCTAGGAAGAGAAAATAGTCTGAAGAACATATGAGGCTTCCCTGTGACTTTCAGGAGCTGTTGAAAGTGGGCAAACTGAAGTGCGAGTGCTGTCTTTGAGGAAAAAACCTCAAAGTGAACTTTCTTTCCTTTTGCTTTCAGGATTTCCAAGGCTGAAACTTGAAAATTACTGTTTACTGAAATCAAAAAGGTATTTCTTAATTTAAGGCGGATAGAGCCTTAAAGTAACACCAAAATCTTCAGCAAGGTGTTTGGAAAAGCTGGGGGTTTTTTTTGCAAGCTACAGGGCAAATGAATGCTTAGATTGCAGGGAAGATAGGGCAGTATTAAAAGAGTACAAATTTCTCTTTATTGCACATGCAGTAACCTCATTAACAGGATAAGGCTGTCAAGACTAGGGCAGCGCTAAATGACTTGTGGGAGCTACCAAATATAGATCCCGTGAAAAGTCCCAGGCCTGAGGAGTTCTCCCTACAGAGAGCAGTTTTCCGAACAGTGCCGCCTGCTTCCCTGCAGGAATTTTGGGTCAGACTCCCAAGTCCCGCTATGTATCTGGGAAGAAAGCTTTTCTCACGTTTTTCCTTTTGTGGGTCTTAGAAAGCTGCAAGCCTTTGGTCCTAGTTTGTAAAACAGCATAATAGAGTGTCTGCATTGCAGAGCTGATGCAAGTGAGGTGGAGAATGAAGTTCTTCTTTTGTTTCCATGGTCCTGTTCGCAAAGTGAAAGCACTCATTGGAAACAAACAGCCGGAGAGTTGACTGACTCTGGTGCAATCCAACAGCAGTTTGTGGTGTTGAAAAAATGTCCCTGAAGGCAAAATTTGAATTTAGTGCAGTTCCAGAGGGACCAGATGTGACCACTTCCAAGACTGTCATCTGCTTTACTTGAAGAGTATGTTCTGGGAAATTCCAAACTCGAGTAACCTCTGCCTCTGCGCAGATGGTAGTGGAAGGTCTTCCAGAGGCAAACTCTCCAGTGGGAGGGTGGGTACAGGGCTGATGAGGAAGTGGGTGCTCTGGAGTACACTTCTGTCTCTGTACATGGATGTAACCTTCAGTGCTCATAAACTCGGAGTGGTTTTATAGCCAAGGATAGGTTCTAAATGCAGAAACAGGCACCATAGTTAGTGCTAGGAGGCAAGCGTGCAGCTTTGGCTCCAGAGCTAAATGAATTTATGGCGTTATTCAAAGTGACTTTTGTATCTCGAGAGCCCTTGTGAGATTGCTAGTTCCTGGTGGCAGTAAGGAATGGAACTGATGTTTGAGGTAGCTAAGATTTATCACGCTTGTTATTTATTGCTTTTTTGTACTATTGTGCTTGAGTAGGTAGGGAGGGAGACAGTTTTCTTATGGCCTGACTAAATGAGTGCAAACATATACATACTAACAGGGCTTCTTGTTTTTACAAGCAATTATTTTTCAAAGGGAATTGTTAGAATGAAGGATTTGCAGAAAACCACTCATACGATTATAGTTACCTGTTTATATCTCTACGCCCCCTCAC
>VXBO01002866.1:13109-100395 GCA_013400135.1 Rhinoptilus africanus
CTCTCTCTGTTCTCGTTTATTCCTCCTTTTAACACCTTTTGTTAAGGCTGTAACAGTGATGTTAAATGGAAGTCAACTGACTGTTCTCCCTAGATATCATTTGGGCTATCACTCTTTATATTATATTGGAGAGTTAGTCATATGGATGGCTTGTAAATGAATAGGTTCAGAACTGTAGATTTGCTTCAGGTCAGACAAGGATCATTGCAAACACTTAATCTGTTCTCCTTCCCTGATCAGCCTCTAGAACTTCTTCCAAGAACATGTTTTAAGCCTGTCACTTTTTAGCATCAGTTCTCTCCTTGGATCTCGTTAGTTCATCTGCCTTTAAAAGTCTTTAATGAGAAGCAGTTACTTCTTCAGGTTGTATGTGGACTCTTCAGAATAATAACAGGTCTTTTATTGTATCTGATATTTTTATGGTCCCTGTTGTCCCCTGTCTTGGTTCCTGAGCAGGCATGTGATAAAAAGTCCTGGAACTATAGGGAAAAAATATTCTCCATATGAACATATGTCACATTCACATGCAAGCCAACTCTTAGTCTTATCTTTGATTGCCTAAATAGATAGAAACAAAATTTATTTCCAGATGCTTTTCAGACTCGAAATTATTCGTTTTAGCTTTTTTCTGACTTTGTGCACAATGTGCAGAGCTGGTCACAGCAATGTTGTTAAAATGGCTTGCTGAATGTTATATGAAATGGCATTGTTCCTTACTTACTGTTCCCTTGTTTTGCATTCAAGGCTCATGTTTACTTTCCTGACTGTAGCATCACACTGAGAGCTCATGGTCAGTTGTTTTTCTATTGTTAAATGAGAGTTCTTACTGTGCTGTTGAAATCCAGGGCACTATCTTTGACCTACCGAGTGTAACTTTTCTTCCTCTGTGTGTGACCTGTGGTCTCACTGAATTCAGCTGCCGTGTGTTGATGCAGTTCTGCACCCCCAAATCGGCATGTACAGCCAACAAGACCCATCATCTCCTGCTACCGTGCCAGCCTTGCGAAATTCAGCAGGAGTGATTTTATTAGTTCCCTCCCAGGGAAGACTGTCTGGTGAGTGACTGTGAGCAGAACACTTTGGATTGCACCGACAGTGCTACTGTGACTGGCTGCTTTCCTCCTTTCTCTTCCTATTTTATTTATTAAATCTGCCTGTTGTGGACTACACACATGTATTTTAGGAAGGCTTATGCTTGCTTTGGACTCTCTCATAGCGTGTGTTTTGAGAGTATGGGTGTGTTTGATCAATACACGTCCAAGGAGTTCTTGGTTTCTCATTCCCATCCTGGTGCTGCAGGCAGGTACCTGCCCTTTCAGCTGTCTGTGGGGCTGTTCCAAGAGCCAGGTCAGGGATTAGATCCAGGGATGTTTCACTGTGAAAAATGCTTTTGCAGCATTGATTGTCAGAAATTTGTTAAAGATATGGCATAAGTAAGGGGCCAGGCAGCAGGGGAAAACCTGACAGAGGGCACAGGAACTCTTTAAGGCGAAAGGGCTGTAAAAGCTCCGGTGTTGTTGAGTTGGGCCTTGAGGGTATACATAATCACTTTAGGAATGGTTTGATTCATGTACTTAGGCTCTCATAGCTTGATCATGTGGGAGCTCCTCGCCTGCCCCGCTGAAGTCAGGCAGATCAGTATGAAGTGGAGAAGAAATGCTTGGTTGCTGCAGCAGTGTGGTTCAGTGACAGAAGTCGTGGCACCGTAGCTCAAGCTCGATCTGCAAGAGCTCCTCTGTGCCAAAGTCTTGCAGAAACATATCCTAAGGTTCCTTGTTGCCGCAATCAAATAAACGTGCAGTCTTATGGAGGAAGCAGTTAAACTTGTTTTATGAGGCTTAATTTTCTTGAAATCATGATGAGCGGTATAAATTATGCTGCTCTTGCTTAATTTGTTGCTGACTGGACCCAGCCGTCTCTAGTTTTTATTTTCAGAATCTAATAGGGAGCCAGAATTGATAAGAATAACAAAGCTGATACTCAAATTAGAAAGATTCTAGGAATTTTAAAGGTTTCCTTTTTCTAGGTTCCACCTGTGTAGTTTCAAAACAAAAGAGGGTTGAAAAGATCTTCTTGTGGTCATTACTTGATGCAGATATCCTCTGATGGAGTACTTCCCCCACGCTTCTTAGCCCTTTGAGGCTGGCTCCAAGTGAGGTGAAAGATGACTGTACTGTTGAGGGATAATGATGTCACATTGAGCAGAGTCCGGTTTCCTAACCTGTCAGGAATCCAGAAAATGCAAGTGGTCTGAGTTTAATTGTAAATCCTTATTTGTAGATATTCTAGAATTGAGTCTTGCAGCTATTACAAATTCAGTAATTCTTGATTGTGAGTAAAATGGAAAAATAAAAACTTGGAATGGAAATTTCTCATTCCTCGATTGTTTCTAGTTTAGTCTTTCACTTGGAAACTAAACTGTGGATGAATTCGACGTCATGTTGCATTTTTCAAATCAACCTTCCAAGGTTTCGTGATTAAATTATCACATTTATGGAAAGAAACTTTAAGAACATGATCTAAACCAACACTTTTTAAGAAGCAGGTGGAAGATTATTTATGTCTTGAAAGCACAAATGGACAGTTCTGAATCATGCTGAAAAAGTTCCTGTGGAAAATCTGCTTTTAGTTCCAAATCCACAAGTTACATTAGAAAGACAGGTTTCAACTAGAATGACAACTATTTTAAACATTTGTATAAACTTTTTTTTTGAGGGGAAAACCAAGGAAACAAAGTTTTGCTTCGGGATTATCTTTCTTATGAGCAAGTAGTTGTGTTTCCTGATGGCTTGTGGAATAAATCCAATTTTCAAAATGCTTGAGAAAACAGAGCTCCCAGGCCATCTGGTGCTTCTCTGTGCACATCCACGCTTGCATCCGTGTAGTCAGGGACATTGTGCTGCAATTGGAAGGTGAGGGAGGTCAGCTAGAGTTCCTGGGCTGGGAAGCTAAAGCGTGAATGCATGCTGACCAGGTTGCTGAGAAGCGCTGTTTTTTAGTGTTCACGGGTGAAGGTTTCTGATTTAAGATTTGATTCATTCTTAATTTTTTTTTATTATTTTAAGCCGCAGGCATTTGTTGCTCTTCTTGTGATGCTCCCAAAGGGTCTTCGGAGATGTTATACTGTCTGGGTAGTAAAGTGACAATGTCTATAATCCCCATCTGGACAGAAAGACTTGAGGCTTTGATAAATGGCTGCAAAAAGATGACTGGAATTTGCCTAAGACATTATTACCTTTATCTGTCTTGCTCTGTGACTAAACTGGCAGAAGGACGTCTATGTGCCTGTATCTTAAACTGTCTGTTGAATAAACAGGTAGGAGTTTAAACCATGAGATACTGAACGGCAGCGACAGAGATAAAAAGTATGTGTTTTGTGTTGCGGAGGAAAAGGTGATCTCTAGCAGAGTCATGGGAGAGCAAGCTTTGCAGAGTACTTACTAATCTGTTCAACAGTTGCAGCAAGATTGACAATTTGGGCCTCTGACTTAGTAAGGACAAGTCTACTCTTCTGGTGTGCTTTACCAGCAAAGAATCACCACATCCTTTGCTCTTGTGTTACCATGATCTCGCTGTGTTACTTCAGTAGCTCTGTGCCTATAGTGTGATAGGTGTCATGGGAGCCGAGCACTGTTGTCATCCTCTGAGGAGATGGGAACAGCGGTTGCTCGCCCTATCAGCTTTCTTGGTATGATTCTGCACTGCTTTTTCTATGCTCACAATATTCCCCTGTAGGGGTTTTCATCTGGGTAGCCCCGAGAAGCTACTGCGACTATACTTCAGGAACACATTTGGAGTTTTATACTGGCCAAAATGGGACCTAAAATACTGTCTGCAACAGAAACAGGGTTGACAAACTACAGAAACATAAGCTATAATCTGTAGATGCAAAGCCCCTTGAGTGGTGTGGGACTGAGGAAATTAGTTTAACTGTGGTGCCTTTTTATCTGGACTTTGTTCTAGAAACAGAATTTCACCTTACACAAATACTGGAAGTTGACTAAAGGTATTGCGGTGTTACAGTACAAAGTTCCTTTTGCTTTGACATTCTTTATTGGGTTGCAGTGACTGTGTTGTGATAACCTTGTAGGGTGGAAAAGATGAGCTTTCCTTGCGGAACACCCAATAAGCCTCAATTGAAAACTTACAGCTTTTTGTATGAAGCTGGTCATGAAGAACTTTGTTAACGGTAGTGCTAAAGCACAGACAAAGCTGATAATTACTAAAATATGATTCTATCTGTACTACAACTAATCTAGACAGATTACAGGTATTCTACATATGTATTAGTGACTTCTTACACAATTGTAATTACGGAAAGCCAAACATTTGTCATGAACTTTTAATTTTCATGGATAAAATTTGGTTTGATATTCCTCCAGCCCAAGTGCTTTAGGTTAACAAGGTGGAGGGATGGGGCTGGGGATGCAATTCCAAATTAATGAAGTTAAACCATCTGATTACTTTGAGACTTTTTTGTTAAACATTTCTGCTGATTCTGAGAGGGGGAGGAAACAAAGTCCTCATCTGAATTCATAGAAGTTTATGACTTGTCTAAACACACAAATTACTAGTTCATTCTGTCAGTGTAAAATAAATCAAAATAGGCAAAGTTTAAATGCAATACTCATGTCTTGTGCATAATCTAAAATGCTTTAATTTACTTTATTTACAACATTACCAGTACCAGTGGAGTAGGTGTGTAGGCTTCTGTCAAATTGGTTTTGCTCTGACTGCTAGACTCAGTGTGTGCAGTTCAGATAAACTAGTAGTGTGAGGGTTGTCTGCAGTTGTGATAGAGATGACAAATCAATTTGTGTGTTTATAACTTTGTTTATATATATGTGTGTATATAAGCTTGTATACGAGTTGTAATAACCATGTGTTTAAGGGTAGGGAACTGACCTATCTCAACTAAATCTCAATGTATTTCTTTTTGGTGGAGCTGCATTTACCCTAAGGGTTGCTAAAACCCTGTAGTTAAGCTCCTTCCTTTCCTCTGGAAAGAAAAGGAAAGCTTTCTCTACTTACTGCCAACACTGCTTTTAAGCTTCTGCATTTAAATATGAGACTATCGCCTTTCATTGTGCTAGGCCCCAAGTGTAAGAGTTTTCTAGTGCTTCCTGCAGTGGGTAACTAGCTACAGAGTAGAAAACGGTGAAGTTACTGTCACTTCCAGTATTTTAATTTACCATCTTTACATGCTTTTCCGAGGATATTCTTGGTCTGAAAAGTGCCGTCCCTGTAGTGCTGTGGAGTTGAATGTTAATTGAATTTTGTGTTAAGGAGGGGAGAGGAGGAGCAACCTCTTCTTTTCTTTTCTTCTGTACCTCCTTTCCTTCTGTCTCTAAGTTGATTGTCCTTCATATTCAACCTGATATCTCATTCAAACTAGACCTTTTCCTGCTCTTTTTTTTTTTTTTGATACTTTTAGTATGAAGTTGTCACAGTAAATTATGATCAAGATTTCAGCTATCACCTGAATCTTAAATTTGCTATCAGCATGACATGTGTAACCTGAATTGTTACTGGCTTTGTACGTGGGTAACAGATTGAACAGAACTTAATATACTCAAAAGAAGAAATTTGGATCATGGCCTTTCTCAATGATACTATTTAAATGGAGCTGCTTTTCAGCATGGTCCACCATATTTTAGTTTTTTGGGGTTTTTTTTTCCTCATCGGTAAGGATGGGGGAGGGGTATCACCACTTCTTATTTTTCTTAGTGCCATCTCTAGTTTGTTCTTTGTCTGCATCTTCCTAAGCAGGAGTTAAAAGACATCAATGTTCCACTATTTATATGTAAACCTCCAAGTGATCATTGCAGCCTTCTCTAAATTTCATGCTGCTGACACAGGTGACAGCTATTCTCCTGCGGTAATCCTTTCCCATCAGATTACACTGCGTTGGCCAATATATTCAAGACTGCATTAATGTGACTGATGCTTTAGCTGGATTTTTGTCTCAGTATGGCTCTAACAGAGCTAACTTGTCTTCCCCAGTGATTGTCCATCTCGCATCAGTTCTGTCTGCTGTGTTTCAGTCTCTGAATTGGAAATGCTCTCTACTCTGGTGTGCCAAGCTCATAGCATATTGTTTTCCAGCCTAGTGGACAGCATGTATACTTGCATAAGTACCTGGGAGAAATGAGTCAGTCAAATGGTGGTTAGTTACCTTCTCCTGTGTCCAGGACCATAGTTTTGTGTTGAACTTCATCTTTTGTTAAAACCATTTTGAGGCTAGAACCCGTTTTTTTTTTTTCTGATATGAAATGTGGTTTTGATACTTGATGACGGTGTGTGGAGGAAGTGTTTACCACCCGGGTCTTAACTTTATCTGGGGTCTTGTTTTTGAGGAGTATGGCTCCTTCAAAAACTAAACCTGTGGAAGGCATGCCTTACAACTATGATCTATAAAGCGTCATTAAAGAACAAAGGCAGGAGAATGATGCAAAGTAGGACAGTTGTATTTGTTTTGATTAGATGAGTAGAAATGTAACCCGGCTTGTATGGAAACTTGGCAAATAAAGTATTACTCAGACAGTCAAGTAGTAGAGACCATTATGATGCTCTGACATTTCGTACTTTGGTGTGTAGAGTTTGTTTAACCCAGGGAAAAGATTTGACAAGTTGTTCTGCTTAGACCTGCTAGTGAATAAGACCACATCTTGAAGCTCAGTAAAAAAATAACAGTCAAAAGGTGGGTTAAACTGGTTTTTATAACCCTAGTGATATTTGGATTTAGTTAAATGGAATGTTAAGCATTAACACATGAAAAGATTAATGGCAAAATACTGGTTAGAAACCGAACAGCTTGTAGCAATCCATTCGAAGTGCATTTTTCTAAACAAAGATGAACTCTTATATTTTTATATTAAAGGCAGAGATTGCATTAACTCTAATGGAAGCCTGTGTAATTTATCATAATTTGTTTATAATAGTAAGAATGAATGTTACAAACCATGCAACTCAGCATAGTCATTCTTCTTTTTTGACACATTGAATTTGCATACTCATGCAGCACTCTTGACAAAAAAAAACATGTCTTCAATTTGCTGCACGATTTTAGGAAAAAAAAAAATCATCCATCTGAGATTGTCAAGTGTGTGTGTTGGGTTGGGTTTTTTTTTCCCCACCCTTAACAATTTGAAAGTGTTTGTTAACTCAGATAGAAATAGGTGCAAATGTGAGATGATGCGAGTTGGGAAAGTTTGGGGGTTTTTTTAAATACATAAACACTTGGTAAATTTGAATAAAATCTACTGCTTTCCTCAGTGATCTTATGCTCACAGAATGCAGTAGCTTGGTGGTTTTACTCTAATAATGCTAAAGTACACCTGTTGTTCCAATAAAACTTCATTATATATGCTTTGTGACTACCTAATGATCTCTGTTTTGAGTTACCATGACTCACTGGGGGATGGGCTTTGATGACAAACCAAACTCATGACACTTAACAATTCCTGGGTTTTACATTCCCTTCCTGAAGCTGTTGTGCTCTTCACATGAATTTTTAATGACTGTTTCCTGACTTCCTATCTTAATTGTATGTTGGTGTGTTCTGTACTTGCTTTGGGCGAAGGAAACTCCAAGTACAGCTCTGGGACCTAAAGATCTACAGAGTGATAAAAACTTACTTCTAAATGAGTAGATAAATAAACTGGCACCAGTACTTAGCACAGTGTTGGGAAAACTCTTTGATGTAAAAGCAAAACTAAACTTGGGAAAATAAATGATGAGTTTATTTAGAAAAATAAATACAATAGAAAAGCCTTTGTTCTGCAACTGTCGAGGGTGTACTTGTTTAGTTTGAGGGAAGAACTGAGGAAGAAAGAAAAGGTTTGCGGTCAAAGCCAGACTTGAATTCCTGACAGAAAAAGATCCGTTAATGGGGAAAACTTGACTGCTATCACTAGGATAATCATCTCCTATGGTCAAGTAGTAGTCTTAATTTTTGATTGCCTTTATTACAGACATTCTGTTATAGACAGCCGGAGGATCTTTTTTTTATTTAAGTGAGGGTGAACTGCCATGCTTGCGTTTTGTAGTGGTGGATTATTTTTTTTTTCTTAAAAATGTTACGCTCACATTAGTTCTTAAAATCAGGGTTGACATAAGGTTTCTGGAAACTAATGAGGTTACAGCCTCTGCTGTGGAAGGTGTGGTGTAAAGGTTGCAAACCTTGTGTTAATTTAAAATGTCACATGAATAAAAAAGCAGTAAAAGCGAGAGGAAGGGCAAAAGCAGTAAGAATGTGACTTTGGTGGCTGGCTGCAGCATGTGCACACCTTTAATGGCTCCAGATCACAAGCTGCTTTGTTGATAGTCATCACCTCAGTGCACTTCTGCCAGTGTCAGAGAATGAAGCAGGACTCGTGCTTCCTGACTAATCACTCTGAATGTTACCCTTGGCTAATAACACATGCAGGCAAGGCACACATCTGTAACATACTCCAGTCCTGGTTCTTCTTCCTACCCTCTCCCTCCTGCAGTAATTGCGATGTCCAGTAATAAAGGTTTTCACAAGCACTTTGTGACACTAACAAGTCTAGCAAAGATAAAGTACAGATTATGATGCTGTTTTGTTGAGAAACTGGGATGACTCTGCTGCCGTTCTTCTGAAATGAAGAATTCTGGCAGCCCAAAATGAACAAGAAGGAAAGTATTTAGTAGAGTGCAATATCTGAATAAGATCATTACTTTAACAAATATGATTCTCCTACAGTGATTTGGAAAAGTAGAGGCAGCTTATCCGGAAAACACCAATCATTAAATGCTGTTATTTATATTGTCCACTTAGCATGAGTGCCAATTTTCATATAAGGGAAGTTGATGGGAACAGATTCAGGTCAACAGAGTTGGGTTTATTCCTAATGTTTAAGGGATTATGTTCTTTTAGTTCATGTTGTTAGAAGCTTTTTGCCAGCAAAATGCATCAAAGATGAAACGAATCAACGATATGAACTCTGTTCAATAGCTAAAACATTCTTCTTGGCTGCAGTATTTATGTATTAAAATTGAATGCTTGTCTACTTCGCACAGGTCTTTCAAAGTAATTAACATATATATTTGTTATATAGTAATTAAAACATTGGCAATTTAAAAGACTGTATTAAACCTAAAAATGGCGGGCTTGAGGAAGCCACCTGTATTTGTGGTTGCTGGAGCAATTTGTCATTTGAATTGAGAATGAAGCCCCTATTGAAAGCAAATGAACTAGGAAAGAACTCATCCAGCTGTATTGTAAATGGGCCTTAGAAATGAGTATAAGGCCAGTGTTCATTAATACTGAAAATGTAAGATAGCTGCTTGTGTCACTGGAAGGATGTTTAACTGTTGCATGATGATTTTATTTTCCCAAAGGGCGTGAGGGAAGGAGGTGAGAGACCCCGGGATGGAAAAGACACTTAAGAGAAAGTTGTAGTGTGTCCCTTTAACTAAGGGACCTAAGGAAGATGATCTGGTGGTACGCTATCAATCATGATACTAAATGTGAATGGTCTTAGGACTGCTATTTAAATAGGGGCTTGTGGTGAAAATATATCATTCCTAATGTCAGTGAATTGTAGTAGTTTGTAATTGGGTATTTTTACCCATTTTTGAGGATTTTGAATACATTTTTTGATGATGTACACTTTGGGCATACTGAGATTCTGATCTTTTTGTCCAGTAGCACCTGGATATAGCCTATATGGTCTTGCATTCCCCTCCTGTAAACCATGTTTCAGGTCCTATTTCATTCTAGTTCTCCAGAGAGCCGTTTAACTCCACAACACTGTACTTCAGGAAGACATAAATAAAATTTCTGGACAGAACCAGAGTAAGATGAGTATTTCAGAGTTTATTGTGGTGCCAACAAGCTGGGACCTGCTTATTCCAGTGCTCCACCCTTGTCAGGAGGCAAGCAGGCAGTGCAAACAGTGATATCTCAATAGGCCTTTCACTTGCTCAGAGCAAACACAGATCTGGTAGGCTATCTTGGCAGGTGATGATGCAGCCAACCGTGATGAATTTCTCTTCCATAGTTTAGATTTGGTGTAGATCTGTTTCTCTATGCAGAAAACACCATCCTTTGTGCTCTGAAGCAGGCGTCAAGCTTCAGACTGCCTTTGTTGCCTCAGTCTTCTCCATGCCTGCTTCTTCTTAAGTATGGTGTGGGGGCTGGGGATTTGAGAAAGGAGAGTGTCAGTGCAAGCCTAGCAGTCAACAGCATTTAGATGCCCCTCAGATTCACTCTCTTCCATTTTGGAAACTGTTTTTTAAGAGAAATAGACCCAGACTGGTCCACCATTCAATAGAAACCTTTTGCAAGATCGTATTACTGATAAAAGTAGATGTTTTCCACCTGACCTCATCCCTCACATTTCACTATTTAAAAATCTCCAGGGGAGGTGTTTTATGCTAGCTCCAGTTCTTAAGCAATTTTTAACTTGCCAGTATTGCAGCCTATATAGTAAGTCATTTTTGAGCCCTGCTAATGTACAGTCTTCAGTTGCTCGTTCTTGAAGCTTACTCCCTGTAATCAATTAGGTGTGAACAGCTAGGTAAGCCACTGTCTGCTTTAGTTAACTTGGGTAAAGGTGCTGCTGTGGTCCTTCTCCCTCCTTTTCCTACACTTTCCAGTTGCTTAGCATGTTGGTTTTGTTTCAGCTAAACCAGAATGTTAGTTGCACTCATTCTTCCCCAAGTCACTTTTATGCCTGAGAGATGTTTAGGTCCATTAGTTTTGTTGGTAGGGAAAAGCATGAGCAAATGAGGACTTTGTTCCTGGTTTGTCCAAGGAGACTGTGAGCTAACAGAGGTGCTTTTTTTCCACTTCAGAAAGTCATGGCAGCTTCTCTCTGCATAAAACCCCCGTATGTTTATTGGATGTCTGCAGGGCTGCTGCTTCATGCTGGGTGTTCCTTTCCCAAAAATAATTCAGCAGGAGCCCAGATCCTTTGTTCTTATTTAGGTGGCTAAAGGTAGCTAAGACTCAACTGATTCTTATCTTGCAGACTTCGAGATTTACTATTCGTTGCCACAAGTGGGATGAGAGTAGGCAGAATGTGAGGGAACAGATCTTACACAACCTGTGGTTGTTTGGACTCTGTGCGAGCCTTCCTTGGCTTGCATTCCTCCACTGCCCCCGTTTCTTCAGCAGGGTTGGTGCTGAGATGAGGCATTAGCAAGAGAAGTGGGACAGCAGGGACTAAGCTACCTTTATATAGAAGCCACGCACATCTAGGGTGATTTGCGAAGTTCTAGAGTCTGTGCTCCGTGCAGGTGAGCAGTCTCCATGGACAGTGCCAGTTGGATGCTGTCTGAAAACCTGGGAGATGTGGAATCCCCAGAGACAGGTTCTCTTTATGGAGACCCAGTTACTGAAGAGAAGTAATGGCAGCGAGCTTTTTTTCCTGTGTACCAAGTGGCACCATAGTCTGCTCTTTCCAAGAGTGAGAGAGGGCGTAAGAAACTGCTGTGGTGAGCAGAGGTTCAGAGCAGATGAATGTTGCTGGGCACTGAAACCAAAATGAGGTTTTGATTCCCTTATCTCCTGCCTGTCATCTGATAAACACGGAAACTACAGCTAAATTTCACAATTCTAAACCTTTGCTATATGCCTTTTCATGTCATAATGTAATCTATTGTATGATAATCAGCCATCCAGAACATAAGAAAAGCACATAATGATTTTTATGCTCTTTGTGCTGTGAACTTAGTTTTATTTCATGGCTAAGTGTTTGTTTATGGAAGGGGGGAAAAAAATCACAGCACTGTCCACACAAAATTGATGCATTGATTGCAGACAGCATTATAACATTGTCTAGTCATCACGAATGGCCTTTGGCAAGAAGTTTTCTAATTTGCACAGGTTGATATGCTTGCCTGTGATAACGAGATGGGGTTTCAGAAACTGCGTATGTGCTTACAGGATAGGTTTTGCTATATTTCAAGCTGAGGCGCAGATTTCTGGCGGTGTTCTACTTATGTTGTACTCTGACAAATCTCTGGCATGTTCGCTATGCGCTTGTGCTGTGATCTACTGTAAGGGAGCTAGTAGTACAAGCACTTCCATCTCTTTTAAAATCTCTGTCTGTATAAATAAAATTTTGCTGAAAGCATCCACAAAGACTTTTATTTTTTTGAGTGCATGCCTCAGTCTTGTTACGTAATACAGGTATGTATGACTTTTTCGCTTGCTGAATGAAAAGACAGAAGAATTAACATTCCCTTAGAAAGATAATCAGTTTTCTTGGAATAGCTGCTTAAATAAGTGAGAGATTGTGTCTTCCCCGCTCCTCCCCTCAAAAAAGGCTGAATTAATGGATGCTTTCATACCAGCCCTTAGGTATTCTGAATCCTAATTTAAACTTGAATGAGGCTGGAATGTGGTTTTTTCTTGTGCGTGTGTGTGCAATTTGAAAAAGACATTTAGGCTGCAGCCCTTACTAGTGACACCTGTTTTGATTCCTGATTGTTTTCTTTTTCTACTCTTAAATGACACGCATGCCAGGAGAGGTTGCTTATTTTTTTTTTCTGCAATTTTGAAGAAAACTCGTTTTTGTGAATTTCTTTATGTACTTAATCTAAGGTGTTAAGGAGTAACACTCTTAGAATAAAGGACCCTTAATCTTATTTCACATAAGTATTTACATGCCTATTTGATTTTCTGAATACAGTAAATGTCTTCCTGAAAGCCGATAGCATTCTAAAAAAAAAATATTTTTTTTTTACTTTCATGTATGAGAACGCATTACTGAGACAATTAGAGCTATAGGAATGATGACATAGCTAGCAGAGGTAAATATGTTTTTCTCCAAAATAAGCCGGAAGGGAATGGAATACTCTTCTGCCGGTGCTAACATCCCAAATAACAGGGAAGTTAGAAGTTTGAGTAAATTAGAGCATTCTGAGTATGTAGAAACTGGCCTGATTCCTTGTCAGTTTTAGGTGAAAGCTGAACCCACATTCCAGGATTATCTGATAGGTATTATCAAGAAATGTTCCTCATATGTTGGAGGAAATATAAACTCGGTGCTATTAAATAACCTGGCATAAAGCAGGCTTCTGCCAGTCATAGCTTGCTTGTAACAGAGTGTAATTGACAGGAGAAACTAATGTAGCAAGAATCATTACAAACCTGAATTTCTCCATCTGAGTTTTGGTTGTTGAAACAGCAGAGCGATAACTGAGAATTTGCTTCCGTACTTGGAAGCACACAGACGTGCACAGTTACCCAGAATAAAGAATACTAGTACTAGCAATCCAGCTTCTCATAAACTACGTTCCCAATGAAATTATTTGGACTTTGTGCAAGCTTAATTGAAAGCAGTATAGACATCTGCCTGTGCTCTATGTTGTTTACATCTCAAAACTTCGCAGACAGCAGTTTAATAAATTGGAAAAACAAGGGACTGAAGCAATAGCAAAATGTAGGGTTTAAAATTGGAAGTCTACCCCGCAGCGCAGCGCTAAGTTATTTCGGGCGGCTGTTGCCTTGCCTTTTTTTTTTTATTTGTTCTTCATTTCAACCTGAAGTATAGCTGAAGATTATGTGCCTTGGAGGGTGGTGTTGTGTGCCCAAATTTCACTTCATTTCTCTTGGGCGCACGCTCCTTTGGGCTGCTTTGTAAATACCAACCTCTGTGTATGTGTGTTTCTTTTTATCTTGATAGCATTTGTTTTGTTATGTTTGATCTCGGCATGCATGTATATTAGCTTCCTGGTAGAGATGAGTCACAGCTGAGACACTGTACAAGTGCAGTGCTGTTTATCAGGTAGTAATTTCAGACTTCATTTAAATATATTTCGTTTAGCTTGAAGGTGTGTGCATCTTGAAGAACAGGCTTGACAAGATCTTGAAGTGTAAGTTGTAGCAAGGCAAATGTGATCTGTAAGGAGTTTATAGCTCCAAAGAGCAGTATTAAGAGTTATTGAAATGATGCATGAAGAAAGATGTGTTAGAAGATGAAAAATATGTAAGAAAACAGAGAATGGAGAAAGTATAAAATAAGACAGCTGGGAGACATTGCGCAAGTCAATCCTGAAAAGAATATAACTTATAGAAGGAAAGTTCTGCTATTTACTTTAAAGCTAAGCTACTAAAAAGGATGAAAAAGAATAAAAATGATGAAAGGGAAATTAAAAAGAGGAATAAACACGAAGAAAAGAGTGCTGCAGTCTTTTCTCCTTTTAACGTATGCCTAAATGCTGTGTGACATTTTCTTTTCTCACTTATGTGTGGGTGAGACTTCGGTGGTTTGAACTGATCTGTCAGGGCTTTCTTTGCATTTTGTGACTCCTAACTCTTGAAGTAAAGCATGGAAAGTGCATGTGTCCCCTCTCTCCAGTTCTTACAGCAGTAGTAAGGAGATAGAATCTAGAAACCATGTAATCATTTGTAAGGAGTCATAGACTGGCTTGTCCTTTGGTTATTTGGGAGGAAATCTTGCCTTTCTGTTCCTGTCCCTTAGCAAAGGCAACTGCCAAGTCCTGCACCTTGGTAAGGATGCAAACCCCCCCCATGCACCAGTACATGCTGAGGGCTGATCAGCTGGAAAGCAGCTTTGCGGAAAAGGATCCATGGGTCCTGGTGGACCCCAAGTGGAACATGAGCCAGCAATGTGCCCTTGCCACAAAGAAGGCAAATGGCACCCTGGGCCTCATGAGCAAGACTCTTGCCAGTAGGTTGAGGGAGGTGGTCCTTCCCCTCTGATGTGTACGCCTGCACTTGGAATTCTGGGTCCAGTTGTTCCCCAGTATAAGGGAGAGATGGAGATACTGGAGAAAGTCAAGTGAAGGGCTGATAAGGTGATCAGTCAACTGGAGTATCCGTCATTAGGTGGAAAGTCTGAGAGAGCTGTGAGAGTTTAACCTACAGAAGGGAAGTCTCAGGGGCAATCTTACCAATGTATGTAAATACCTGAAGGGAGGGTGCAAAGAAGACAGAGCCGTGCTCTTTTCAGTGGTGCCTAGTGGCAAGGCAAGAGATAAAGGGCACAAACTGAAACAGAGGAGGTTCCATCTGAACATCAGGAAAAGCTTTTTTACTGTGAGGGTGACCAAACACTGGAACAGGTTTTTCAGAGAGGTCGTGAGGTCTCCATCCTTGGAGATATTGGAAGTTCTCTGGATGTGGTCCTGGACAACCCACTCTAGTTGGCCCTACTTCAGCCAGGGGACTGGACCAGAAGAAGACCTCCAGAGGTCTTTTCCAACCTCAGCTTTTCAGATTATGTTCCTAACATGAGCATTTGTTAAGTTAAAGAACAAAAAAACTCTGAAGATATCAGGGACTTAATACTGAAAAGGCATTTTAGACCAAAGAAATCCAAGTGATGGTGTTCATTTGCCCATGATACAGGGGGAAGAATCAAAACTCTTTGAACTATTTGTCGGTCTTGTTCTTGCAAGTCATTAAAGGCAAGAGATCCAACAACATCCTTAGTTATAACACTACAACAAAGGAATAAAATACCTATTAAAACTTTATTCTAAGCCTTATCATCCCAGCTGCAAGTTTAAACTTTCCTGTTCCATCCAGAACCTTGCTGATTGCTGTCCTCTTCATAACACGCTTCTGTGTATTGGAAGAGTATATGTTTAGATTGTTATGGTTGGGCTGGGTGGTAGGCAGGATAGCCTTTTGCATTTTTGAGACAGACATCCAAGCAACCTTGTTTCTTATTCCTTATAAGCCACGTTTGCTAAAACCATTATCCTTGAAGTTCTCTCTCTCGGGTGCTTTCTCTTTATCTGTCAGCAGTTTAAAATGTGGAGCCCCAAACTGAGTAAGGATTCCAACTGTGCTGCGTTATTAGCACTGAGGAACTATAATTGCTTTCCAGACCTCACTGATTGTCTAGGATAACACTCCTCCTAGAAATGGAACTTCCTTCTTTTGGCAATGGTCTGGTATTGGCTGTTTGCAGTTTTTCATCCACAGTGAGCACCCCATTCTCCTCTGCTTCATTGGTTTATCTCCATTATATAGTATTTTACATTTGGTGAGGTCTTTTGTGTTTAAATCTCTTTTGGCTGATACTTTACTAGTATCAGTTTGTCTTTTTGGTGTCAAGTTTAAAAAAAATCATTGGTACAGAATTGCCTATTTTGAAAATTTTTGCTAAAGTTATTTGAGCTATGGCCTGTCTTGGTGCCATCTATAAATGTTTAAAAGCGTACCCATTCTGTTGTCCAGACCACTAATTATGCTGTTGGAAAGAATCAGATCCAGAAAATAACTTCAAATGCCCTTCTGCTGGTTATTTAGCTGCTGTCTTGTGAGTGCAGTTGATTAACCAGATGAGTTCCACATCACTGTGTTTTAGATCATATTTCTCTAACTTGTTTATGGGAGTATTTAGGGAAATTTATGTTGGAGCCCTATTAAGATTGAACCATACTTCACCTGTAGCTTTCCTTTCAACCTCTGGGTTAATTGCTCTATTGAAATAGAAAGAACAGGCTTTGAAATGAGCGAACATCCATCTTAATCCTCTCCTCGTATATAATTTCCACACTGTGGTCATTTGGACTTCTAAGAGACCTGGATCCCTGTGGAAACCTTGTAAGTAATATGTCCTGTGGAAATACTTGAAATGGCCTTCTCTGAGGTGTAAAAAGAAAAATAGCATCTATTATGTACTTCTCCTGTGAAGAGAAGCCGAGTATTTCACAGTGCAACCCAAAATACTGAGAATTTGCAGAAATAACCCATTCTAACTATGGAAAGAGGGCAATTCTCTTTTGCTTTGATAAGAGGCCACAAGCTGGAGAAAGTAGCAGTTAAGAGTTTTGGCTTTTTATTTAAGTAGCAGGATGGAAGAAATAGTATACCAATAGGCTCCTAGTTTCTAAATGTAGTTGTCTTTATACTATTTGCTATAACATTTCCTAGACAAACCAACCCCTCCTCTAAGATATACTGAGAATAAATAAATAAATTTTAAAAATATTTGTCCAGAACCTTTGTTCTAAGGGAACATTGTATGTGATTTGTATATCAGAGGGTTTTTTTCTTTGTTCTTTTTAGTGTGGATTTGCTTTCTAGTAATGAGTATGGATAGGATCCAGTAGTGTGTAAAGGCTTACTTAAACTGCCTTCTTGGAGTGGACCATTTTCTATTTTGGGAGCTTTTCCCTTTGTATTTTTCTCACTGATTTACTGCTGTGCTATTATGAGGATTTACTTTGATATTGCTGTTTTGCACTTACGTGGTAACTTGTCTCGTAGAAAAATTAGTTGTGGAAGCAGCTTTGCTTTTCTGGTATCTTAGGTTGATAAAGGAGAAGAAATAGGCAATTTTTCCTTTTTAATATCATGAGAAATGGCATATGGAAGATTGGTTGGCATTAACAGTACAAATCTTTCTGACTGCTGATTTCAAAGCCGTTCAGACACCCGTGGACTGTTTCCCCTGCTTGACAGTGGGGCTGTGCATGGGCAGGGTCCTGGAGCACTCTGCATCTCTGGAAGAAGCAAGCCAGTGAGCATTTTTGAGGCTGATGTTGCTGAGATATAATTGCATATGGATCACACCATCTGTAATATAGTGCAAAGATTCCCACCTTGGCCCCTTCTGGGTAAAATTATAAACCCAGTAAGGCAGATGCTTCATGGAGTATTTTCAAATCAAGAGATAACTCACTGAGTTGTTCACTGCTGTTCTAAAATTAGTTATTCCAGCCTTCTGCAGACAATGCCATTTCTTCTTTCCAGCAGACAATGCCAGCTACTACAGAGATCTCTGAGCACACATTAAGCATTGTTCTGTTGACTGATGGTCAGTGCAGTATTTTTATTAGCCTTTCTGCTCTTGTCAAAAAGGATCAGGAATAGAAACAGTGACCCCCCCCCTCTGTTGGGGGTGTCAGGGAATACTATGGTGTGTGTTCTCATGTGTCTTACATTGCAGTGCATTGACTGTTGTTTCTGTACTTCTCAATACGGAAGTCCTTTTAAAATACTGGAAGTATTTTCAAATCCTCCCTTCTATCAGTAGATACAGATAATCATGCTGATCTGGTTTTTGTCACAAAATGACCTCAAACTATCTTGATGTGGAGGACTGCTTTCCCTCTGTCTTTGAATTCAGATTTTTCTTTGGGGTAATGTAAGCTTGGAGGCCATAATGAAGTGTCATAAGGTGACACGATGTAAGCTACTGAACTGTAAAATCCTGGAGTTACGAAACCAATTGGATTTCTCCAGTGGAAGAACAAAATGATGTAGTATATAAAGAGGAGAAGTTGCTGTCCAAAACTGTCTCTTCAGAGGAACTTAAACAGCAAAGTGCTTAGTATAACTAGACAATATTCTTGTTATAGGAGACCTTTCTAGATGCTTTCAGTCCATAGTTGTGTGGGTTGGAGTGATAGTCCAAACTCTTCTTCAAAGCAGAGTCAAAACTGAATGTGGACGAGGTTTTTTGGTTTTTTTTTTTTCCATTTGAATTCATACTGAGGGCTTTGTCTTGTCTTGGAAACTTACAAGGATGGAGATTCTGCAACCTCTCTGGGGAGCTTACTGGGAAGTTGTTCACTATATCTAATTGAAACCTTTCCTATTTCAATTATTGTGTCCTGTTCTCTTACCATACATCTTAGTGAAGAGCCTGGCACTGTCTGTCTTTGCAGTTACTTCTACTTGGATATCAGGAGATTGCTCTTCTGTCCCCCACATCCTTCTTTTCTCTAGGCTAAATGAGCCCAGTTCCTTCAGCCTTTCTTCACAAGGAAAGTGCTGCAATCCCCTTATGTCTGGTAGCCCTTTGCAGAGCCTCTGCCAGTTACCAATGTCATTCTTGTACCAAAACTGGATGCAGTCTCCCAGAAGTGATCCAACAAGCACCAAGTAAAGAGGAATAGTGAGTTCCCTCAATCTGCCTGCTGTGCTGGTGTTGATACAGTCAGGTATGCTTGTTGGCCTTCGTTATTGCCAAGGCTCACTTCTGGTTTGGGTTCAACCAGCTGTCTGCTAGGAGCCTCAGGCCCTTTTCAGCAGAGCTGCTTCCCAGCTGGTCGGATCTCCGCCTTTACCACTGCGGAGGGTCAGCCCATCCCGAGAGCAGAACTTCCTTTATGTTTGAATTTCACGTGGTTCCTGGTGGCCCATTTTGTCAGCCCATCTAGGTGGGTTTGAATGGCTGCTCTGCTCCTGAGGATGTTAGCTGCACTCCGCCCCTGCCCACCCCCCCAGCTTGATGTCTTCCAAAAACTCAATGGGGATGCATTACAGTTGTGGAACTCTACTTGCAACTGGCCTCTAGGTTGAGTATGAACAGTTTACTGCCTTTTGAGCCCTATCATCCAACCAGTGTTTCATCCTCTTGGTAGTTAACCTATCTAGACGCTAATACACCAACTTGGATTCAAGGATGCTGTGAGTGACAGCTGTTGAAACCTGTATAGTCCAGGTAAGCAACATCAGCTGCTCTTTCCTTATCCACAGATCTAGTCATTTTTTCATAGCAGCTAATCAGGTTGATAAAGCATGACTTACCCATGGTAATCATATTTGTGTGCCCTATAGTATTCCAAGAGGATGTGTTTCATTATTTTCCCTCCAATTGAAGCAAGGCTGACCAACCTGTAGTTCTTCAGATTGTATTTTTACCCTTTTTTGAAGATGCATTCAGCACTTACTTTCCCTAGTCACTGGAATCTTCTCCAGTCTCCATAGCCTTTTCAAAGTGTCTCAGGAACTGGCAATTATTGGGTGGACCTGAAGCATCTGTTCAGTGAATGGATGGGTCAAAAACTTCTTAATGAAAGTACTTGTCCCATACTTGTTTGTAAAACCAAACTATGGAGACTATTTCCTGCCTTGAAATACCAGCAGGGAGAAAGAAACAGTGGAGAAATTAAGAACCTTTTTTTTTTTTTTTTATTAAAATGAGTAACAATGAACAATTGGAAAGCTTTCGGTTAAATATCTGAATGTTACATGTCAGTGCCTTTTAAAAGGCACAAATACTTTCTGCCATGGTTTTCTGTTTACATCTTTCTTTTCTTTGGACATATCCTGAAATTAAAGTTTTATTCAGTAGATTTTCAGGTTTTTAACAGGATTGTAACATGTAACAGTGTAACACAGTCATGGATAGGTGTAGACTGTTTAGGAAGGAAAAAAGTATGAAAGCAGAGACATGCTGCTTGAGTCTGTGGGGCACAATGAGAGAGGAGGGAACACAAGCAATGTTTGGGAGTTTTTACAGATTGCCTGACAAGGTGGAAGTGGTGGTTAATGCTTTCTGCAAACAACTGGAGGTCTCCTGCCTGCTGTCCTCACAGAGGCTTTCAGCCATCCAGACATCTGCTGGAAGAGGTTCTAAACTTTATGCAGACAAATCTGGAGGTTCCTAGAAGGCATAGATGCCGAATTCATAGCAGCTAGGGGTAATGCTCTGTTTGACCACAACAGTGGAAGAAGCTGGTTTATCTTTACTTTAAGTGATCATGAGTTCAGGATTGGAGAAGTCTGGGAAGCTTAGCAGTGAAGTCAGGCTTGTGGACTGTGGCTAATTTGAGGATTTGCTAAATTATAATCCCTGGGGAGGTACTCAATAAGGGGCTTAAAAATAAAATTTAAAGATCTTTTTAAAGAAAATGCATGGACAGCTCAAGAGCAGACCATCTCATTTTCTAGGAAGATCAGGACTTTGAGATGAAAGCTGAAAGCTTTGATGAACAAAACCACAGAAAAGGAGCATATACGAAGTTGAAACGTGGACCAGCAACAGAAGAGGAGTATAAAAGCATTTGGGTATTTAAGAATGAAAAATGGAAGGCCAAAGCCCACCCAGAGTTAAGGATAATGAAGATTAACAAGAAGGGCTTCTACAGGTATGCCAGGAGAAAAAGGAAGTTCAAGGAGAATGCAGATCTACTGGTGGGGTGAGGGAGACAAGCTAGTGATAGATGATGTGGGAAAGATTGGTGTCTTCAATGCCTTTCTTGCCTTGGTCTTTGCAGGCGAGAGCCAATTCTCATACCTTTGTGTTTATTGGTACAGACTGGAAGGATGATGGGCAGATCGCATTAGGGAGCGACAGATTAACAACTACTTAAAGCATCTGGGCATACTGCGATCCATGGTGCTGGATCGAATTCACCTTATGAAGTTGAAAGAGTTGGCAATGTGACTGCAAGGTGAAAAGTCATGGAAAAAGGCTAACGCCACACCCATCTGCCAGAAAGTCAGGAAAAGCTCTGAATATAGACTTGACAGCTTCATTTCAGTTCCTGCAAGGATCACGGCTTGTCTCTACTCAGGTTCCATTTCCTAACACATGGTCAAGAAGTTAATAATGTGCATTTAATAACAGTATGCTTACCCAATCTCTGCCTTCTGTTGCAAATGGCTGGCTATATGAGTGACAGAAGAACAGTGGCTATATTACTTCTTGAGTTTACTAAGGTTTTGGACACTGTCTGCAACTACATTCTCATTTAGAAGGTGAGGGAATTATGGGCTGGATGAACAATCTGCTTAATGGGTTGAAAATCAGCAGGACTAGTGTCAATAGCTTGACATTGACCTGGTA
This sequence comes from Rhinoptilus africanus, assembly GCA_013400135.1. Taxonomy (NCBI): domain Eukaryota; kingdom Metazoa; phylum Chordata; class Aves; order Charadriiformes; family Glareolidae; genus Rhinoptilus; species Rhinoptilus africanus. The sequence goes on from VXBO01002866.1 coordinate 34,640, forward strand.
ACTGAGTGCAGTATGCCAAGGGTTGACTCTGGAGTCCATATTTTTCAATACCTAGTGATTTGGATGATGACATAGGTTTGTGAATGACACTAAGTTAATGGGAGTGTCTGACGTGATGTATGGCAAAGCATAAATCCCAAGAACTCTTGAGAGACTTCAGGACTGTCTCTGATTTGGAGAAGTCTGCCATCAGAGTCTTCATGAAGGTGAATACAAAGTGCAAAGTTGTGCGGCTGAGGCATAGCAATACCATGAATCAGTACAGGCTGGGAACTGATGGGTTAGTGGCAGCTTTGCTCAAAAGGACTGGGAGTTATGATTGAAACTAAGTTGAGCGTGAACCAGTAGTGTGCTGTCATTGTCAGTGAATTTGGTGCTGTGCTACATGAGCGTGGCCAGCAGATCAAGGGCGATTATTGTTCTTCTGTAGCTGGCACTGATGAGCCTCTACCAGGAACACTCCTTTTGGGTCCACTGGTTTAAAATAAATGTCAAGAAACTGCAGATATTTTCAGTGTATGGTTACTAGGGTGGCCCACGTGACCTACAATGGGAGGCTGAGGGAGTGGGCTGTAGGTGAAGGGGATGGTCCAATAGCTGCCTGAAACTATTTAAAGGGCAGTTACAAAGATGGTGGAACCAAGCATGTCTTGGTACAGGCAGATGATGTAACAAAAATAAGACCTGTTTTCAGTGTGAGAGGTTCACATTGACATTCTGAACATTTTTTCCACTGGAAAGGTGGTTATTAGTGGAGCAGGTTCATGAGAATCTTTACCTGTAAAGCTTTTCAGGAGTTGGCTGTACTATCTATCCATCCATCCATTGTTATCGTGTCTGGATCTGCAAGACAAAGAGCCTCCTGTCCTTTGATAATTTTACATTATTTTGCTTTGTTTTTATTCTGTTTTGCTTTGGAGCATGTATGTGCAGATGTGAAACCTCTCTGAATTCAGTGGAGATGCTTTAACATCCTCTAGCAGCATGCTTTGCAGTTAATTAATGTACTGCCAATCTGTAGAGGGAGAGGTGGGAAAATAAAAAATACACAATTGCATCCCTTTGAACAAGAATTCTTTGCTCAGCATTGGCACTTGTAGTCTTTTGGGCTTTGTCCTAGGGGAGCACGGTAAACTCTCTGGCTTCAGGATTGCAGTCTGGCTTTTCTTCCTATCAAGGGACTGGAGTCTAGGCAGAGTTATACTAGACAGGTTTTTTTGGAGATTTTTTTTTTTTTGTCTTCCCCATCATGATGAGAAATTTCCTCCAAGTAATGGAATTCTAATAGTGCAGCTGGGGAATCTTTGGTGTCCTTATAGGCTTCCTTGCTTCCAATCAGCCTCTTGACTGAAACGGGCCTGGGAAAGTAGAATGTTAAGTGTGCATGGGTATCTTCATTATGGGCACCCATGCTCACATTTGACTACTTTGGGGAGCTGGGAATTCCTCAGAAGCAGTTTTGTTTTAAACTCTCTGTATTTCACTAAATCAGTTTCTCTCACAACGGCTTTCTCTTTCACTGATGGATGCCAAGTGAAGTTCAGCATAATAGGAAGCAAGAAACTTGAAAGCAGTAGAGATCTTGTGAATTCTTAGAGTATGTTCAGTAATCCGTCTGTGGCCTCAAGAGTTAGTAAAGATGATGTCTATTCGCACCAGAAGACTGAGTTTATTTTTTGAGGATAAACTTTGGCTGGCTGCAGGAGCATAGTCCAAATCTCTGTGCTTAATATGTTTCATATGAAATAATCCTCTATTCTGACTAGTACACCACTGATTATCCCCCTATCTTCGTCTTAGTTAATTATTTTCTTTCAGTAGTAGTATGCCATACCTCGACACCCGCTATTTTTGTCTGGAACTGATGGTAATTTTCTAATAATCTTTAAGTCCAGGTATTCTGTAGTGGGCACGTGCTGTGAACCTGAAGCACAAAACCCGAGTTGCTCATGAGTTTATGTTTGAAAGCCATAGCAGGATAGTGGGTTGTGTGAGAGCTGAGCTTCCTTTCCCTTTAACTTCAGGCACTGGCACTTCAGAGTTTGTTGCAGAACTTTCTGGAGCTGTTTGTCTGGGCAATGTGTTGCTGGGGCAATCCCTTCAGTATGGGCTGTTGATTCAGGCCCTTTTGCCAACTGATTGCCCAATTCATTTCCCTCCTGTACCTTGATTCTTTTCCTGCAATCTATTCTCTAGTACGATTATTTACACATGCAAGAATTTTGTTAGTTTTGGAAAGTTTTTTATCAGTTTTAATAAACTTGTCTATAAATATCTTGTCTGCTTTATTTTTGTAATGCCATTTACTTCCTCCCTCTGGGGCCTCCAGGTTTGTCTTTTACATTTGTTTTAGTCATTAAAGAAGCTCTTCTTAAGTAGCTTAAACTTACAATAACTGCATTTAGGCAAAAGTTAGGTCGAATGTCTCCTCTTAAGTCTTACAGCTGTGGAAGGCCTGTAGTAGGAGCATCTAGATCACGTTAATGGTGCCCAGCCAGGCACCACTAAGGCATGGTTGTACTGGGTACTGCAGGATCAGGCAGCAAGATACATTCATGAGCTAAAACAGGTCTTGTAAGACTTTGTAAAGTATGTGTACCATCTAATACAGATAGGTGGTTTTTGTATTAATACAATCTAGTGATCCCTGTGGGTCCCAGGCCAGTAGAAAACGACTGGCTGGTTTCCTGCCTGTCTCCACGTTGTCTCTTCTCCAAGTTGCATTCCTCAATTGTACATTCTGTATGTCAAAATTTACACCTGCTTACGTGGTTCCTATTCCCTTCTTCTCAGTTTTATTGCTATCTTCTTTTGACTCTTAAATGCTCCACATAGTTGTACCTTCACTTCTTTGAGTTAGTCTTTCTCTTCTACTTCACAGCGGTGACTTTCTTATTCTTCAGTTTCTGTCTCAGTAGGGTATGAGGTGTTAGATGTATACTGGTATTGCATGTTTTCTTTTCCAAGTAGCTGATGGGCATGCTATGTTTAATACAAACAAAAATACTCCTTTTGTATTAATATCATAACACTACATGAACAAAAGGTTATTTGGCTCTACTAGCGCCCACCCTGTTTGAAAACAACTAAGATAGATTTAATCAGTTTATCAAGATGCTGGAAAAAGAATATGGGATCAATAGCTGAGCTGCTACAAAGTACAAAAAAATACAGATGCCATCTACAGCTGTTGAAAAAAAAAATGAAGATGTGGGTTTTCTGCATGATAAAAATATGGTAGATGTCTGTTTCATTAGATGATGTTACTTGTGCACCAGCTTGTTCTGCTGCATATATAAGGCAGTTCTCATTTCCTTATGAAGCTTTGTAAATGGTGCAGCTTACCTCCTGTTATCTTCCAAAGTGAGGAGGATGCTTGCAATTTGTGTATATTCTCATCTCCAAGTATAACAAACATCACTAGTGAAAAACACGACTGAGTGCTCTACATAATACACTCAGATCTTATTTGTCTTGATAAGTTAGATTGAGGACTGTTGGTAGACTATTTTTGTTAGGGATTTCTTTATATTGAGCAGTGTCTTTGGTTTGCTCTTTGAACCTTTTTAATCTTCGGTGAGTTGGTCTTGTTATGCAGTGGAAAATGAGATCCGTTTAACCTAGTTTTTAGTACTAAGGCTTAATAGCATAAGGACCTTAGCCATGGTAGTTCTAGCAGAGATGTTCTGCTGCGGCTACCTTGCAGATTCTGAAATGGGTGCTCAGCTTCCAGAGAACTCCCTCTTTCCAACATGCAAAGTTACTTCAGAATAGATCACTTGTAGCAGAACTTCTCCATGAGGGAAATGGAATGTCAGTTCTCTTACAGAAGGATGCTTTCCCCCAGGCTTTTGTGGTCAGTATCCAAAAGGTAAATAATTTGTAACTCATTCCTTCATCCGTGTATCCCTTCCATGTCGTTGAAGTCAACTGGTGGCTCTCTGGAAGATGGTGGTTTAAGCATTGACTGTGTTGGTTAGATATGCACCTTTCTGAACGGTTTTGATCTTGTGTATCTTGGGAACTAGATGTATTACAGCAATGGATTTTTTTAAAAAAAAACCTGCTTGCTTAGTGTAGTTAGTCTTCTATTTTTCACATGCTTACACTTGACTAAACAGAAGTTTTGGAATAGAGTAACAGAGACGATTGTTTAAGTTAGTTTGATGTCTACCATTATCCTTGTGCTTCAGCAAATTCCTACAACTTAATACTCACCCAAGTTTATGCTTTATCCTGAAAATTCAAAACAACCAGCAGCTTTAACGGTGATGAAAGCTAGAAGGCAACTGGAACATAAGATGAGAAAATATTTTGTTCTAAATGCTGCATTGTAAACAAAACTGCATTAATTCGGTATGAGTTGCACACAAAGTCGGGAAAGGTTTGTTACCAACAGACTGTCAATCTTGTGTCTGTTCACTTGCAGGAAGCTTAAATTAGGAGATGGGGAAGGTGGGAAAGTTTGACTCACATGGGTTGAGAGGCAATAAATCTAAACCTATGTTTACATTTAAAGTAACATAAAGCTTTAAAAATGCTTTAAAAGTGTTAAATATTTGTCATATTGTAGTTTGCAAATCTTGTGCTTTTGTGATTCACTGGGGAAAATGGATTTGCAGGCGAATGCGAGAGTAACTCAGGCTGAGGAAGGACAATTTCAAATACACGAGATTTTGCAGGCCCTGAATGCTGTGAAAATGAAGCGGGAAAGCATTTGGTGTTGCAGGCAGGTGTGTGCTCCCCACTGACCCGCTGTGGCGGAGGGAGTCCGGGCATTTCACTTCATATGGAATCTCTGAGCAGGAAGGAGAGAGTGCTCTCACATCAGAATAACCTATATATTGCTAGGTTGGTTGTGTCAGTGAATATGTCATACTTAAGAAGTTGTCTTTTTAATTGAATGCCCTCCAGTTATTGAATGACAGGGTAGAGTCGTTTCCTCCTCTGAATGCTGGGGCTGGGGCGGGAGGATGACAGACAGACAAAGGAGCCATCCTGTTTCTCAGAGAGTGAAAGTTTGTATCGCTCCTTGAGGACATAAGTTCAGTGCTCTGCGTTGTGAGTAGAGAGTATTGCCTTTCAGTAAGGATGAGTGTGGCAGATGAAGATAACCTTGTCTTGAGCTAGGACAGTAAGAGTGACTAAGGTGACTCCCTGCCCTCCAGCCTCCCCCTGAACACTGGCTATTTGGAATGTCATACACAGAGCCTACTAATCTGTACGTGATGTACGAGAAGCCTAGATACTGAGGTCGAGACTGGAGTCTGAGGGAGGGTAGAGATTTGTACTGGGTTTACATGGCAAGGTTTTGGTAGCTGGGGGGGCTGCAGGGCTGCCAGAAGCTGCCCCTTTGTCAGATGGAGCCAGTTCTAGCTTGCTCCAAGCACTTCTGTGATAACATATTTAAGAAGGGGTAAAAAACCTCTGCGCAGCAGCTGTGAGAGAAAGGAGCAAGAAAAATGTGTAGGAGACAGCCCCGCAGATACCAAGGTCAGTGGAGAAGGAGAGGGAAGAACTGCTCCAGGCACTGGAGCAGATTCCTCTGCAACCTTTGAAGACGACCATGGTGATGCAGGTTCTCCCCCTGCAGCCCATGGAGGACCCCAGTGGAGCAGATACCCACCTTGTAGCCTGTGGAGCAGCTGGATGTGCCCTCAAGGAGGCTGCAGCCCATGGAGAGACTATGCTGGGCCAGGCACAGGCCAGGCTGTAGCCTGTGGGGGGCACACACTGGAGCAGTCTCTTCCTGAAGGACTGTACCCTATGGAAAGGTCCTACGCTGGAGCTGTTCTTGAATTGCAGCCCGTGGGAAGGACCCACACTGGAGAAGTTCCTGAAGGCCTGTATCCTGTGGGAGGGAACTCACACTGGAGCAGGGCAACAGCGTGAGGAGGAAGGATCAGCAGAGATGAAGTGTTATGAACTGACTGCTACCCTCATTCCCCAGCGCCACTTGCAGGGAGGAGGTAGAAGAGTCAGGAGTGAAGTTGAGCTTGAGAAGAAGGAGAGGGATGGAGAGAAGGTGATTTTAGTTTTGTTTTTATTTCTCACTATCTTACTCTGTTATTGACTGGTGATAAATTAAATTAATCTTCCACACATTGAGTCTGTTCTGCCTGTTGCAGTAGCTGGTGAGTGTTTTTCCTGTACTTCTCTCAACCCATGAGCTTTTCATCTTATTTCCTCCTGCTGTCTTGCTGGGGCAGGGGAGTGAGAAGAGTTCTTGGTAGGCACCTGGTAGCTATAGCCAAACAGAGATGAAGCAGTGTGCTTTCAAACCTTTTTTGCGCATCAGGCTTTTCTTCTCGAGCACTAGTTTTAACTCTAGTTACTACAGGTGAATTGTTCCTGTTGGGAGTTGAGAATAAAGTCTGGAGACATTTTTGAAACAATTCAACAGTGGTTTTGTTCGGAATTTAAAAAGGCTTATTATACCCCCCCCCCCCCCCAAATGAAAGGATGCAGATTGCAAGCTAGTTTAAAATATTTGAAAAGTGCTGTTTAAAATGTAGGTAGCATTAGAGCATACGTTAGTGCAACACGCTGAATCTATTTTATAAATGTGTGCAAGGTGCAAGACTGTTAGAAATTCTAGTAAGTTGTAGGTAAAACTGAAAGGGAACTGTAACGTTAGCCATATCACAGAACCACAGAATCAGGTAGGTTGGAAGAGACCTAAGGAGACTTTCCAGTCCATCCTGCTGCTCAAAGGAGGGTCATCACTGAACTCAGACATGGTTGTTCAGGGCTTAACCCAGTCAGGCCATGGAAACCCCCAAGCATGGAGATTCTGTGCCTTCTCTGTACAACCTGCTCCAATGTTTATCCTCATGGTGCAACTCTTTTCCACGTACCAGTTGGAGTATTCACTGTTTCAGTGAATTCATTCAGAGTCTCTGATGTTTCAGTAACAACACAAATAAGTATTGAAAAGCTGCTCATAGGTACGCTCAGCCTTCTCTCCTCCAGAATCCCTGAGCCCAGCTCCCTGAGCCCCTCCTGATGGGGCATGTGGTCCAGTGTCTGAAGACTATCACAGCCCTTTCCTGAACTCTAGTTTCAGTGTAGTGCCTTCACACAAGTCGATTGCACACCCCAGCTTGGTGTCTTCAAAGAAGTCAATGAAGATGTGTCCATCTCTTTCTCCGTGTGGTAGATGGTGTTAAACAAGATACGTTCCTGGATAGATCCCAGAGGAATTCTGCTTATAACTGGTTTCCAGGTAGGCCAGTGATCCAGCCATTTTTCATCTACAGTAATCCACCCATCTAGACTATAATATGCCAGCTTGGATGCAAGGATATTGTGAGAAATCATGATAAAAACCCAACAGTCAAGATAAGCAACTCTTGCTGGTCTTTCATCCAAGATTTGAAAAGAGGATATAATTTAAGATCTTCAGTGTGCATGATGGGTGAGTGATTGAGCATTCAGCTTATCACTCTCTTCCTCTGAATTGCTTGTTTTCCTCCAACATATGGTATTTTCTATACAGTGAGATGAAAAACTGAATCTCTCTCAATCTACAGACTCTCTGTCTGTATCAACAGTTGTGTGTGCTTTGTGGCTCAGCCTGAATAAACTTCATCACATGCTGTCTTTTTCTGAATCGGCGCAGCTGAACAAGTGAGTTGCCACTTGTCTTTCCTGCGTCATTGGTACAGTGCTGTGCTTAGTAGAAGTTAAAGGCTCTGCTGGCTACGTGGGTATGACAGTGTCATTTAAAAGGCGTTAGGCAGCAAAAGTGTCACTACAGTCATAGTTTGGCTTGCATAACTTTGCTCCAACAGAAGAACCAGAGTTTGCTCTTGATTCTTTCCAAATCTGGAAATGAGAAATGTTGTTTCTGTTAGTGCTAGAATAGGGAATTAGGACAGCAAAATCTGATCCTCCAGTCACTTAGTGGCTTTTCAAAAGGTCAGAACGCTTGGTATTGATGCTGGTGGTTTAGGTTGAATTGAATATTTAGTTGAAGTACTGTGAGTTTGTGGGAGTTCTCTGCTCCTATGTTCACTTTCATTGTGAAATACTTCTGAGAAGAAGAACCCCTTGCTGATTTTGTTTGTCTGCTTTATAAGGAAAAGTTTTAGTTAATATCTGCATGGTGGCCGTCTTGCAACTGCAAAGAACTGGTGGTACAGCCTTTGCTGGGGCTACCACAGAGTGATGTCATTTTTCACTAGTTCATTAAATCCTTCCAACTAAAAGCTATGCTGTGAGGTGGCTTCATGGTACAGTGGCTTTTGGATATGAACTTGACCGTGCTAGCGTGGTCTGATACGTTCATTCTGTGAGTAAGGAATTGGTGTGTTTCTTGCCTTCTGTTTCCCTGAATTAAAAAAAAAAAAAAAAAGTTTGACTAAAAGACAAAGTTACCATTTTGAACAACTGAGATGGTAGCTGTTCAGCCACGTGTGACTGGCTAAGTCAGTGTGCTTGACGTGATCTGTCTTAAAACCCAGGCTCTGAAAAAAAGATTTTTGCAGAAGTTTTCAACCATAGCAAAACTTCGGTTGAGGTTAAATGCCCAGGTGGAAAGAGTCAGCCAGGAGGAATGCCTCATTAACCCATCACAGTAAACTGGGAGTGTTGCCAGTTCCACTGAATCTGTGTCAATAGCCAAGTTCTCCTATGTTTGTGTGGTGCTTTGACTCAAGAGTGTAAATTCTAATTAAGGTTATGTTGATGCACAGGCGAAATAAGTAAGATGAAAAGCTGAAACTTTTTTTTTTACCCCTTTATGCCACTTTGGTTTACTTTTCACTATAGTCTTTTGGATTCTGCTTTATTTCCCTTGACGTGTAAATGGCTGGAATCTGTTTAATGTCATGGAGACAGGTGGGGCAGCCAAACCTCAAAGTGAAAGACAAAATTCAAACCATCCTGCAAATTAGTAAAAACTGCAGCCTGCTGCAGTTGGATTTTCAAATCAAGCCATATGCAGGGTACCCTTCTGGCTATTGCTAATCTATCTATACTCTCTGGAATGTATGTACATGTAGCACGTACCTTTGATCATATATTTTCATCTGTATTTTTGTCTAAATGATTCTGGAATATCAGGCATGTGATATTCCCTCCAAGCAGGCAGCAAAAATTGCAGCTTGCAGTGAACCTAAGAGGGGAAAAGTCTGACACTTGTGCAGGTTTGTGATTCCTCTTTTCTGTCTGTCTTTTTTGAAACTGTCACGTTTCCAGACTCTGATCAGTACTGTGCTTTTCTGCATGCTGTCATGTCAGAGGTTTTGTTAATAATCCCTACTTCTTATCTTCTCAGCCTCTTACTTAACTTGATTGGATGATCTGTTGGTTGGCATGAAACAGAAGAAATCGATTTTAGCTATAACCTAGTCTTTCTGCACCTCATAGGCACTCAAAACTTCTACCTTTAATGTGGTTTTTCTTTAATTAGAAAAAACTCAGACACTTCATTGCTCATTCTTCACAATGCAGATAAGCAGAATATTGTGCTGCCCTGCCAATTTCAGTGCTGTCCATTTCTTCTTCAGATCTGAATATTTATAACACAGCAAGAAGTTAAATTCTGTAGCATGAGAATTTATCATGTCTCATATAATTCCTTTGCAGCAGTGAGAAGAGTAGAGTGCTGGACTTCTTTTCACTATAATAAACATAGGTCTGGCAGTAGGGTTTTCTTCACTGAGCAGTGGCGTCATCTGAGAGATGATTTCTATAATCTTGAACTATTATTTATTTTACCTTTTTTTAGTTTAGTGAGGAGTTTGGTTTTTTTTTTTGTGAAAGCCACATGCCTGTTCCTGTTGCATCTTCTGTCTTTCTAGAAAGAAATGTAATTCGTAGTCATCTTCCTTAATTGCATGTACTTGGCTAATTATGCTTGTGTTTAAAAAGAATTATGTCTTCCAGGAGACCCACTAAACAAAATATTTTTAGTGTCAAACTTCCCTGGTCTTTGTTTGCTTTTTAAACTGCTGATTAAAAACCTGCTTTTTAAGAGATTTTACTGACTTTTCTGAATCTCTGGATTTCTGGTTCTCTTCAGAGAAAAGCAAATAATTGGAGTTAATTCTTTGGAGAAGTCCTGTGGCTTAGTGTATGAAAGAACAAAGAGTGAAGAGTGCTGAAGTCTGTTGGCTGCCTGAATAAATAGGTAACTTCTAAGAGAGTTTGTCTTTGCATTTTAAGTCTGTAGAGCACCACCTTAAAACTTTGTCCTCAAGTTCTAAACTCCCTTTGTGGTCACTGCTTTTATGTTTCACATCTTTGAACCGTTTAGTGGCTGTAACTGTCAGGGGGATCAGTAATTAATAGGATTTATATGGAAGGTTTAGCACTTCATAAGACTTTGTGTCAGATAAGGGAATAGGTAATTAATGCTAATGTTAGCATGCAAGTGGAATTAATTTTCTGCTGTGAAAAGTGCTACTAATAGTATGGGCTATTTAAGTTAAAAAAAATATACATAGGCACAATTGAGCGTGAATTATGCGAGCATAAGCAGTGTGCAGTATTTATGCCAGGAGAGGAGTGGTTCTGTGGAACTTCTAGTTTTATCCAGACATAGATAAAAGAAAATTCCTGCAGCATACGCGATGTGATATCTCTAAAGGAATCTGCACCTTTTTGCTGGTACAGGTGCTGTTCCATACGCTAAAAGCAATGATCTATAGGGCGTTGTGTAAGATGTCTGTTCTTAGAGCAGCCTTTCTAGGTTTTGTCCTTTGCTCCCAACACAGCTTTGTGGACGCCTCCTTGCCCCATTACCCAGCGTTCGAGAAGCAGCTTTTGTCAGGACAGGCCCCGTACCAGGCTGTACAGTGTAGCCCATAAGTGCATGCTTGTGTGGGGAGGGGGCTTTGAAAGCACCGTTAGCTTAAACCAGTAGTGATGCCAGACTGATGTAACGTCCCCCTGGAGGCGCTTCTCTACCAGGGGTATAGCTGTACAGCTGCACTGAGGAACCTCTTGGGTAAGAGCTGGAAGCAGAACCCGTGATTTGGCTGGCGGAGACAGCAGGGACACTGCCTTTGGATGAAGTGCTTCTGGCTTGTGTTGCATGTGTGTGTGTGACTGGGCCTTCCTGCTGGTCGTAGCTGTCTGTGCCAGAGGAAGGTTGCCAGGAGAGCCTTATCGGTAAACTCTGCTCCTGTAGAGTCATACGTGGTTCCTATTTAAAATCGGAGCATTCAAATGCATACACGTAAGAAAGCAGAGATGTCTTTTGCAACTTTGGTACTGCCATTAGCATAAAAAAGCAGAGTCATTGCCAAACTCGTCTGCAATTTGCTTCTAGTAGCATTTGCCTCTTTCTCCTTGTTCTCTTCTAGGTCAGCTTAGCTTGTGCTGGGGTTCTGTGTTGTTTCTCAGATGCAATTAAAAGTCATTACCTAGAATGTTCTCTAGCTCTCCAGCAAAATGGCACGTATAATCCCACTGGAGATGTGCCATATAATCCCACCGTGATTTGTGCCGGAGAGCAATGGGTGAGTCATGGGAGGGAAGTGTGACCTTGTGTTGTGTTTGATGGTAATGTCTCTTCACCTTCAACACCCATAGTTCTATCTACAGCCTTTAGTTCTATCCTGTTATTGTTGTTCTAGACAACCTTTAGTTCTATCAACACCTTTATCAAGTTCTGTCTCTTCCTCCAGGCATGCTGAAATGGAAATTATATCTTCAATGGAATCATGTAGGTTAAGAAGTCTCAGCATAGGTTTTATTTCTCCTCATCCTGGCTGCTTTGTGTTTCTTCCGCGGTGTACTTGAACTTGAGGTGCATGTAGTATTTCAAGCAGGTCAGGAGAGGGAGCTGGCAGTCTTGGGCGGGGGGAGGGGGTGGGAGGGAAGAATCTTCCTTCCATACAAATAACTTTTTTCTTTTTTTTATTGTGCCTCTGAGTGTGGAAATGTGATGGGGTGACCTGTTTGTATTTGAAATAACAGGAGTCCAGACCCACTTCTAGAACATAAAGTTACAAGTAAAGATTTTTTTTTTCCACTTTGTTTTGTGGCTGGTGGTATTTTTTATCTGTTGCCTGAGGATCGCATTTAGAAGCGTTGACAGTGCTTTTCTCAGGGAAGAGTTTTATGTTGCCAGTAGTACATGTAGGTGATAGGGACAGTAAACAGAAACTGTTACCTTCATCTGAGTCCAATAAAATAAAAATGTCAGTGCTGATATTAACATTGCCAATAGTAATTGCACTTACAGGGCACCCATCACAGTAGTATCTGCTTGCTCTTCATGTGGCTTTTGGAGAGGTTAAAGGCTCTTCAAAGACAGCTTGCCCTTCAGATGACCACTGACTTGATAGAAATGTAAAATTGCCCTGGAGAAGGGTTTCTCCACTGCGGTGGGTTAGTCTTGGCCAACAGCCAGGCTCCCACCCAGCTGCTCATCCAGTCCCCCATCAGCAGGATAGGGGAAGAAAATATGGAGGAAAAAAAAAACCAGGAACAAGACAGCTTGTGGGTCAAGATAAAGACAGCTGTTTCCCAGGCTCAAATTTACTCTTTCACTCCTGACTTTGGTACCCACTTCCCACCACCAGCAACCAGTGGATCCATTGTGGAGATGGCTGGAACCATGTCCAGCATGGGGCAGCCCCGACATCTTCCCTGAAAAAACTAAGCAAGTGGTGAAGGTTCTCCCTTCCAGGTAATGTAGGTTGTGAGACATAATGGTTTCATGCTGCTTTTTTCACCAACAAAAGGGATTTTGGAGGCTCTGGGTATGCTCTAGGTAGTTTTTGAAGGGCTGTACTGTAAAGGTCAGTTAGTGAAAGTGCATATGTTGAAAACAATTGCACAAAAACAGCTTTCAGAAAAAGTTAGCGTTGTACAGATCCTTTCACAAAGCTGGTCCACCTGCTATTGTACTTTTTTCACAGAGTGTGTTTCAGAGATGGGGAAGGAAGTGACTTGAAGCAGGGATGCAGAAATTGGCAAAGGCAAAGGAAACCCTGTACTCACTTCTCAAATCCTACCTGACTTCCTTGAAATCTGTTTTATGTTTTAAATGTTGCCATACATGTGACATCTTTCCAGCAGATTACTTGGCATGGTTTTGAGCTTCTTAGTGATTGTCCTGTGTGAGGTAATTCCCTCTCTGTGATATTTTCTGTATACGATGCTGTGCTGCTGTTCCAATCTTTGATTGCTCTCAATGAGTTTATGAATAATTAAAAATATTTTCTTCATTCCTGTTGCAGAGCTTGAAAATAGTATATTATTCTTCCTTATCCTTAATGTGTGTTTTGGGTTTCTTGGTTTTGGTTTTTTTTTGCTTTTATTTTTCTATTCACAAGTGACTGCCCTTACATAGCTGGTAGGGAGCTTAATCTGACACAAGAGACTTGGCCAATGCCATGCTAGCATGGTAAAGGTATCATGATGTGACTAGAAGCCCACTGTCATTTGGGTTTATGTAGTGCCTGATACAAATGGAGATCTATTTATTTGTTCTTGTTCAGGCTTCTCTTCTATTCCAGTTCTGTAGACTTACTACCTTCAATCCTTGCTGTCCTGTAAAAATTTGCAGAGGTGCTACTTGTCTTTTGCAGTCATTAATCCCTGTTTCCATCTTGTTTATCAGGGAGTGAACACTGATTCTTCTTGCCAAAAATTGGTGGAGAGATGAGAGTTTTGAGTGCTGTTTAGAAATGGTGCTGTGCAGCAGTGGTGAGATTTACTATACCCACTGTTTGGGGATTTTTTTTCTTAATATCTCTCTGCAAATTCTCATTGGCATCTTAGTTGCGGAAACCCAGCTCATTTCTCTGTTAGTGCCAATCTACCAGCAGGGAGAATGGACTTAAATGGCAATACACTATTTCTTTGAGATTCCTCCATCCCGTTGATGGGATGCAACTTGTGAGAGTCCCTAGTTTTTGAGAGTCCTAGTTTTACCATAGGCTTTGAGCGTAATTTGAAGGAACTGGCTTTGTTTGTTGGTTGGAGGTTTTTTTTTTTTTGGCTTTGCTCATAAGCTTCTTTTGCTCAGGAAATAGCAACTTTATCTTGAGGTATTTACAAAAATGGCTGGGAGAAAAGTGTTTGTGCTTTCAAGGTTATAATAAATAAATGCCATTCAGGGGATTTTTTTTGTCTCCTGATGAAGGGCTGGGGTTTGGTGTGTATATGTGTCTGGCATTTTTTGCTGTTTTGGGTTTTTTTTGTAGGAAGAGGTTAAGGAGACTTGGGCTCTTGTTTTTAGCTAATTTCTCAGAGGGGTTAGAATGAATTCTGGTTTCCTTCAGCTAAAAGTTCACGTGCATCATCAGTTGCATTTTCTTCTGGGCATGCTCAGGAATGCTGCTTGTTTCTATGGTCCGTACTATATTTAAATATAATTTGCATGCAGTTGCAGGCTCTGAATCAATGCTGCTGTTACTGCTATGACAGGGTGAGAGGCTTAATGGTTGTTTCAACAGTGTCACATTTTCAAGTGAGGTTAGAGCCAGAACTGGAAACTTGAGTCAATGGTTGACAGGTAAGAAAATAACCTAGCATCTTCACGTAGCTTGAGCAAGTTAGCCAGCCGCATGGAAGTATGATGTCTTAAAAAATAACTTGTTTTTCTTTTACTCCTTAACACTGAATTTTTGTATACTGAGAGAAAGCAATACTTGCATAACTTCAAGCACAAAAATGCCACTCTCTCCACATTCTTATGAATCTGTTCATTAGGTCCCCTGGGAGGAGGATGGGACAGGCACCAGGGTCATGGTGAGTTTGCAGAGCGCAGCGTGCCCTCCGCAGAGCGTCATCTCTGGATGGCAGCAGGGAAACTAGAACTTGAAAATACGTTACTGTCTTTGGCAATACTTATTATAGCAGCATTGCTGGGCCGGATACCATGGGTTTCTGTGCAGCCATTGCAAGCCCAGCCATAGCCTCAGCTGTGTACTTGGCTGAAGGTGTTAGATGCCATAGCAATTGTGCTGTGTAATATGCTACTCTTTAGTTAAGAGCTAGCTGTGACGTGCCTACAAGAGTCATGATCCAAAGGATGTCTGCACTGTAGTCACGTACCTCCCAGTGACCAAGCTTAGAGGGTGCGGAGGGTGGTGTCTGTCCCACCCTCTTCCCAAGGGACCCAATGAACAGATTCTTAAGAATATAGAGTTGTATTTCTGTGCTTAAAATTGTGCAAATAATGCTTTCTTTCAGTACAGGTGAATGTGTTTGAGAATCTGAGGGCTTCACTGTCAAGAAGAAAGCAAGTTAAAGGACAGACGATAACAGGCACCAGGAGTCGGGGCTAATTAGAAGCCCAGCTGGCTTTATGCATGTTTAGCCTGTAGTATGTCTGAAATGCTGGGAAACAACATTTCCAGTGACTGTTAAAATGGCAAAGCAGGTTCTCACTACTAAGTAATATGCCCAGCAGATAAATCCGAAGTTGTAGGTTTGAAAAATGAGTTAATAACAGTTCACGTGTATGAGGACCAAGCAGAACATACGGAGCTACCTGGTTCCAGGAAATGCCAAGGAGAGGAAATGCTGATGCCATTCGAATAGAGTAGTATCAGGCCTGCAGAGCAGAAGATTACTAGCTACAAATGCTCCTTTACTAAACTTACTAGAAGCTAAAACCTGGTGTCTGTGACCATAAGATCACAGCAGCCCACTCTGCAAAGATATTTGATGTATTGCAGAATACATAATCCGGTGCTTTCTTTAGAAAAAGAAACTCAATGTGCCCTACCTACTCATTTCTGCTACTACTCACTATTCAGTTTGGGACACATTACAGTTAATTGGCTTTGATTTTTTTCTTGGCAGTAATTTATTTTCCTCTTTTTTCAATTATCATTTTGTCAACTTGTAGGCTATTTCATGTATTCCTGGCTTATTTGACAGGTTGTTTTCCCAAGCACAACTTCAGCTCTTTCTGAAATCTGTTAATAGTTCATTTGTAATGCCGTAATCTGAACTCTCTAGTACGACTCAATTTCAGCTGCTCCACTGGGGTTCATGTAAAGCACTCTGCTTGGTTGCTACATCCTGCGCTTCAGGTTGGAGAAGCGCAGAAGCTCTCCAGCTCTGTAAGCTGTGTGTGCTCCGAGACTGATCGATGGCATTCTTGCACTGCATCTGCACTAAACTGGGACTTCTCTGGCTTCTGTGTCCCCTTTCCATGCCCTTTGGCAGCACCTTTCAAACAATTGTGGAAGAGCTAAAATCAGCACCGATCAGCCTGTTTGGAGAGAGCCAGTTGGTGTGATGGTGTGGATGGCCCATGGGGCTGACTGATGTGAGAAACACCTTTTCTCCCCCCCTTCCCCCTTTCTCTCAGTAGTTTCTCATTATCACCGAGCTTCCCAATCTGCAAGTGTAAGTTAGTCTTTCTGTATTCCTTCAAGGACAAAGAGGCAAAAGGGAACACAGGACGTTGAGGTGCTGGAGCTGATCTAGAGAAGGGCAATGAAGCTGGTGAGGGATCTGGAGAATAAGTTTTATGAGGGGGGGCTGAGGGAGTTGGGGTTGTTCAGCCTGGAGAAATGGAAGTTCAGGGGAGACCTTGTCACTCTCTACAACTAGCTGAAAGGAGGTTGTAGCAAGGTGAGGGTCGGTCTCTTCTCCCAAGTAACAGGCGATACGACAAGAGGAAATGACCTCAAGTTGCACCAGGGGAGGTTTAGCCTGAATATTAGGAAAAAATTTTGCACTGAAAGGGTTATCAACCATTGGAACAGGCTGCCCAGGGAAGTGGTTGAGTCACCAACCCTGGAGGTATTTAAAAGACAGGTAGACATAGTGCTTAGAGTTATGGTTTAGTGATGGTTTTTGTCAGAGTTAGGGTGATGGTTGGACTAGATGATCTGAAAGGGCAACTCTGTGGCTCTAAGTGACTGCCTCATGCTAGTTCAGTTTTCCCTTGGGTTTCAGCTGTAGTTTGTAAGCTGGACATTTGAAATGCTCCCCCCAGCGTTGGTCTGTGCAGTTTCATGGCATTCACACAAGTTCTGGGTTCCAAGGAACACTCCACTAGAAACTGTCAGTGGTTTTGTGTTGTTGTTGTTGTTTTTTAAAAAAAAAGACACAACACAACCAACCAGATCCCCTCTCCACCAAATAAACAAAGTTTTCATCTTCCCTTACATCACTCTTTGCAATTATAGTAACTTTCATAACAACAAAGTAGTAACTGTATGTAGTAGTGTGTGTATGTTGTTTATTGCCATATACTCCTTTTTTTGAGGTGCAAGTTATGCAGGTCTTTTACATATGACAGTTCTGAACCATCTGTCTAGCAAGGTAGGACTGTAAATATTCCTAGTTTAAGGTTGCTTTTTTTTTATGTATATCTTCCAAAAATATGTACAAGTTGAGAGTCTGTAGAGAAGGTGTGATTTGTTAAATTCCAACTGATTAGATCTACTTTGAATTTTTTTATTGTATGAAATCAGTTTCATATTCTTTATGTGGTACCAGGTTTTGATAGAGGAAGCATTTTTTTTAGCTTCTATGTTATCTACAAGGACAGGAGGAGGAAAAGAGTTATGAAAATCAGAAGTGTCTTATAATTTGAACAATTTTGCTGTTAGAGACCACTTTTATGTATGTGGGCGTATGTAATTCCTGAGGAAAAACCCTTCTATTTTGCATTTACCACCCATATCGTTCAGTGCACTGGTACCAACTTATCAGTCTGCAGTTTGACTCCTGGGATTGTCAGGCAGTAAAAATGCAGAATAAAGGAGAGCGAGTCATCCTTTACTGTTAGTAGAGGAAAGGAGTTTGGTCACTTTTATCTCCTCCTTTAGTTTAACATCTCAAAGAAAGTTTTTTTGTCAGCAGTTTGTTGGTTGCAGCAGCTTTATCATCTAAATGGCATGAGCTGCTGGGAAAGCTCATTTAGTGACAAGTTAAATGTTATAATCTCCTGTAAGCTATGTATGTAATACTGCATTTTATGGTCTAGCCGTGCAGTGCAGAGCTATTCTGCGTGTAGCACATATGTTGAACATTAACTACTATTTGGGTACAGAAGGTGGAGTGTTCTCTCGCTGGTTTCTATTGGGTGTGTGGCAGTCGAAGATAAACATACTGGTAGTTAATGCCATAAAGCAAGCAACCAGGAATACAATGATCATAGGGCATCAAGTCAGTTTTTCCTAGTTTTGTGATTTCCTCATGTCATTTCCTTGCCATTTCTTTCTTATTGCTTTGGAGGGGTTTCCCCCCCCTCATTTGAGCAGAATCAGTTTAAATTCTTTTGTGCTTTGGTTTGGCTTCTTTTAACAAGTGCTGAATCTACTAAGTATGAAAAAAATATGTTCTAGATACTTTTTAGCAAACTTATAGCAATTATTGTACACCTAAAGATGATGGTTTCTTAGCAATGTACTGCTTTAAGAAGCTGTTGTGTTCTCATCTGTTCTCAATAGCATGGTAAGCTTTGATTAAGAATGTCTGTTATTCACTTGTTACCTTCCCCTCTCCCATAATAAAGCATCTTACAATGATAATTTAATACTTGTTTTAAGTTTTTATGCAGCTTGTTTTAATGGAGCTCCTAATCTGTTCCTGAAATTTGGTAAGATTTTATTTCTGTCAAAAAACCCAAAACCATAGCCCCAAAACTTAAATAAAATTTGTTGCCTACACCTAAGCTTGCTTGACCTTCTTGGAAAAATAGAGAGAGATGAAACTCTTCATCTTGTCTTTTACTGGAGAAGACAGATTTTTTTAGACCTCTTGGAATCCTGGACAGGAGTTCTGCATCTTACAGTTGCTACTGCTTTTGTGCAGAAAGCCGAACTAAAGGAACTGAACACTATTTAGCTCTTCTTTAGCTGAAATCAGTGAATTTTGCTACAATTTGTGATGAAGTGGGAATGCCAAATATGTTAGAGCTTTGAAAAATAAAAATTTTAAAAGCCCAAATACTCAAAGGTGCATGAGGTACAACATGCACAGAAGTGATACCAGATCTGTATTTTCTTTATAAAATACACCTGTAGCTTGAATTTCTTACTGAAATTTATGATCATCTCATGTATTTCTAGCCAAAGGTTTTGTTTATACAGGAACTTGAAAACTTCCTTCTCCAAGTAACACAACAGGGTCTGCATGAAAAATTGGTTTGTTATTTCCTCTTCCTCCTACCCACCTGTAACCTCCAAGCTTTGCTGCTTGTAGTGTTTGAAGTTGAAGGACTGGGTATCTAAATTCTTGGCTTAACCTCACAAGAAGTTCACAGGCCAATGCAGCCTAGCTTTGAGATCAGCTAACTTTTCTATTAGTACTGGTAGCCCATGATCGGGATTAGTTTAGTTTCCATGCCTTTCTGTTTCAGTTGGTATGCCAAATCAAAAATGGTAGCTTTTTTTTCCCTGCCTTTTTTTTGTTTCTCCATTTAAATACTATAAATGTGATTGCAATTACCAACATTATTGAAAAGATTCATATCAAATCTCATTGATTTTCTTCCCTGTGCGCTTCAGCTATTCAAGCTGTCCAGAATTTTGCAGCTTGAATGGTGGTATGGCACTGCATGACTTCAGTTGATAAGTGATAACAGCCAGCAGATTTCAGGCAGTGTGTCAAGCAAGGTTTTGTTGGAGAATTTGGCTTCCTGGGGTTTAAAATGTTGGCTTTGTGAATTAGAACACTTAGAGGACATAAATCTCTCTCCTACACTTTGAGTTACAGTGAACTTTGAAAGTTTTTCTTTGAGAGCGAAGTCTGATGCTGTTGGAATAGCTGCAGAGAAGAACAACATGTTACTGTATCTTTCTTGAAGAAAATAAAAAGAAATGTCAACACAGTTCCTTACAATAAACAGAATTACTATTTAGATAGTATTCTCCATTGTGCATCTCCTCGCCCGCATCTGAACTTAAAAAGAAACCCACCCACCCAAACAAACAAACCAACCCACATCCACCCACAAAACAACCCCACTTTCTTTTCTGTTACAGAAAAATGCAAAGGGACAGGAGTTGTTTGACCAGATTGTATATCATTTGGACCTTGTGGAAACGGATTACTTTGGCCTGCAATTCATGGATGCTTCCCAAGTTACAGTAAGTACAACTTCAGTTAATTAATTATAAACGTATTTATTTACAGATACGGGTAGATAGATATATTAATAAGGTAGGATTAAAAGACTGTAGCCTTGTGGTTAAACTGTATTGCTATATATTTAATCTTCTTCTTTGCCTGTTCACATTACATGCTGAGGTATCAATATGACAGCAGTCTGGGTTGTGCACTGAGAATATACAGATTTGGAAAATAAGTGTTTGCTTTTATGTTATCTGGTCAATACTTAAGTGTGTTTTTTCACATAAAGCAACAGAGGACAGATATATTCTATGCTATTAGAATAAAATAATGGTGAAATATAGCTGCAATACTGATATCTTGTGAAAAGTAGGTTCTAACTTTATCATCTCAGAATTCTCAGCTTTATTATCTAGCAAGCATGGGTCAATGTGATTAGGTCAGATGTGTGTTTTACCAGCTGCACTGTGATCTGTGTTTTACCAATGACTTTAAACAACAAACAGGAAACCTGTCCAGATATTATAACAGCTTGATATTGAGAAAGGGAGTCTATGCTTTTGGGGAAGAGAAAACTGGTATTACCTATTTAAACAAATAAGTGGTGGTTAGTGATCCTAAGATCCCACTTAATTTAAGGGTATGTATTTATCACTGGAAAATAATGTTTGAATTAAGTATGTCCATAATGGCTTGGGTTTTTTTAAGAAGTTTAGTGTGTGTTTCTGATAAAATTTATATTACATAAATTGTGTGTCCTTTTATGATGGATCTGATCATAAAGGCACAGCTAATAAGCAGAGCCTGCTCATAATAGGAAAACCAGATTACATTGTCACTGATTGTTAATTCACCTAATTGGGAACTTGGTAATAATAGTAATAGTTATTTAGCAAGGAGAGTTGTGTAATGTTATGAAAGAAGGGAAGCAGAAAGGGAGAGCAAAACATCCTTTCCTAGCAAGAAACAGGGCAGATCAGAAGCAGAAGACCTGGCTGAGGAAGCGGAGAA
The DNA here is from genome assembly GCA_013400135.1 of Rhinoptilus africanus. Taxonomy (NCBI): domain Eukaryota; kingdom Metazoa; phylum Chordata; class Aves; order Charadriiformes; family Glareolidae; genus Rhinoptilus; species Rhinoptilus africanus. The sequence goes on from VXBO01002866.1 coordinate 55,655, forward strand.
TTTTTTTTCTTGTATATTTGCAAAACTGAAGGGCTCTTTTGAATGGTAAGGAAGATGAAGCAGAGCTGTAAGCCAAGGATATTTTCCATAGATAGCTCTATCCCTGGTGTTCAGGGCAAAATGTGCCTATACATGCAAGTGTTTTAGCTTTCTTTGCATGCTGTTTCTTTACTCGGTATTCGAGGGGGGAGGCATGGCATTTACAGTTACAAGAGGCATAAAGGCTATAAATTGCATCTGGGGGGCCTAAAAAAGCCAACACTGGCTGCCGGGCTTTGGTAGTAGGGTTATGGTTTTCTAGATTAAGAGAGGCGTTGAGGGCAGAGTTCCTCACCTTCACTGGAGTACAAGGCTGAAAGCTCTCATTTGCTTTGTTTCTTTTTTTGTTTGGTTCAAGCTGGGCAGGGAGTTGAGTTTAGAGAGCTTCAAGGCACAAGCTTTTTTCGTTCCCAGCACCCTGTGCAAAAAGGTCCCATGCTTTAACAGCCTTACTTGGTCTGTTTTGAACTTGTGACCCACTTATTTCATTTGCATAGCAATTAATGCATAGCCTCCATGTGCTTCTGCTTAGTGCCAGCTCAACCACACAGTGGCAGTTGCGGGACTGGGAGATTAAAAGTTGTGTAAACTCCTTGAGGCTCTAAGCCTTTGTCTTTATTATGTATTGTTAAGTGCTAAAACATCTTTAAGCCACCGTTATAAATAAGAGAGCACAGAATAGTCTTTGAATAGTGGAGATTGCTTCTGTGTGCTCCAAGGCCAGCAGCTTTTGAGAGCACTGTGTTTCTTGCAGTCCTGTAACTTTGCCAAAGAGTCGGGAGAAGCAGTGCCGAGAGCTGTGATTTAGAAAAGAAAATCATGATTAAAGCTTATCTGCTTCGAAAGAGAATTTTTTTTGTTGTTTGAACAGCTTATTTTTAATACCCCAAAAAAATATCTTTCAATACGACAAAAAACCTATAAAGTTGTGCAAGGCAAGATGTCAGCAGTAAGACAGAAAATACTGTAAAACCTATACAGTGAACTCTGCATCAGTGTGTATCTTGTACCCTTTGAAGATATCCATGAATAGAAGGATGTAGACAATCACCTAGTAGTTAATTCTAAAGCAGAGCTTTGTGTTTTAAGTTATCCGGTATTAACTCCAGAAGTGTAAATACTTCAGGGGAGAGGTCGTTAAGTATTGTTAGTGTGTGGAAGAACTTGATTTAATGGAAAACCTTTATTCATAAGTCAGGTTTAAAAAGCAGCACAGATACATTGCCTGCTGATGTTCAGCACCTTGGCTGATCACAATTTATAGGTTGTAGCGAGGAATAAAAATTCATCTTGCTGTAGTTGCATTATAGCTTTGGACCAACTCTTTTTTAGTACCAGAGTCAGTAATGAAACTCCTGAGACTTAATGCTCTGCAGCTGTTCTAGTAGTGCTTCTTTCATTGTTCTCATTCTTTTTTAATTTCTGTTTTAGTCTATGTTTTATAATATGCATAATACAGTAGTAAAGTAGGACATGTGTGTAATTTACTTTTTGCCCCATCAAAAAAGGCTGGAGACCCCCTGCTCCAGGACAGCTCCAGTGAGTCATTTTTTAAGGCCCTTCAAATGTTTCCATCATTTTGTAATAAAAAAACCTGCTCTGCTTTTCTGTTCCTCCTGTTGGTGCAAGGGAGGGAAGAGAGACAGACAGAGGGAAAGGAGGAGTGAAGGAAGGAAATGAGGATCTAAGAAATAATTTCTTACTTAGCTGTTACACGACTTCAACAAGGAAGTAGTGCTTGGGTGATTGAAGAGTGTCACTCTTACATAGGAGATGTCTGCACTGGTTTGGAGGAAATGTAAAGCTTATTGTGTTTTTAATTACTTTTACTATGGTTTGTGTGTTCTAGCAAAGCAGGAAGCCTTGAAAGCTTTAGTCAAGGTTGGAAATAACAATAATAAAATCTTTTGACACCATACTATCAAAGTTGAGTTGCCACGAGGAAGTATTTTATTGATCTTTGCAGAAACTAGTCGTGTGCAACATATTCTATGGTTGGTTTGGGTACTCGACATTTATTTTAGGCTGCTGGTAGCTAATGTTTATTCATCTTCTGTTCAGTCTTGTCCTTCCTTTGTCTCTTATTCCAGATTAATTTAAGAAAAAGGGCTTCTGTGGTTTACAGACCCTGTAAGGATATAGATCGCGCCATTTCTACAGTTGCATTCTTTGTTCCAGTTGCCTGCCCTGTGATAGCAAAATGTGGATGCTCTCCCAGCCCCCTCTGTTTTACAGGAGTTCAGAGCAGAAGGTCTGTTTCCCTCGTGATTTTTTTCTGATCATAAGAATAATTAGAGTAATTGAGGGGGAAGAAGATTTAAGATACAACATTGAACTTTTTGTTTTGTTTTGTTTTGCAAATGAGCTGCTGTAATTCTTGAGGTGTGAAACTTCAGTTGGGAATGCATGGAAGTAAAAGAATTAAAATGCTACTTTTCTTAAAAGTGTCTCTCCGTGATCCCTTAATTCCTTTAAGTCCTTTATGTCCAATCTCTAGTGTCACAAAGGCCCCTTGGCTTAAAGAAGGTCCCTATGGAACAGCCTTTCCCAGCTGCATAGATATACTGTGGTTTGCAGATAGCTGAGCCATTTGGAGTGTGTGTGCACACACCCAATATATATGGAACAACAGGAAGCACTGGATTCACACCATGTGTACAGCACAACTTTTGTGTGAGGGCAGCCCGTGTCTCCTGCAAGTGCCCATGGCTACGATGGGGGCCAGGGTTCCCCATGGAGATGAGAGCCAGAACTGACCTGCAGTGAATTGTCATGGCAGCTGTGTTTTCTCCAGAGCTTCTTAATGTTGACTGATTCCTAATTTGTCTTTTGATTCATTTGCTGTGAGAGACAAGAAGACAGCGGAGGAAGGAGATGGAGAAGAGTGCGTAGAAACTAAAATAGGCTTTTGTGAAAGCAATGTTCCATGCACAAAAGTAGAAGGAGGAAAAAAAAGGCCCAGTCTGGGCAACACTTGCTCCTAACCAGCAGCAATTTGTCAGGACCTGTTGATCCAAATACTTCCTCACCTGTATGGAAGGGGGCCTTGTGGCTGGCCACCTTTGTGTGTGTGTTTTTCTGGCAGGTTCAGGATCATGTATTCTTCATGACATAGGTTTTCAACAATGCTGTGTGAAGGTGGGGAATGAAGCAAGCTGGACAACAAATAATACCTGAACGCCTTTGTTTTCTCTGCACGTCATGAACTAGACTCCTGGATGTTTCAGCAGGGCCTTCAAGGGACTTAGTGTTCATCACTGCTGCATCTGAATTGTCTTTTAAAGGGCTCATCGTCATTCAAACCAGAGTTTTTTCAACAGCCTCTTTTTGATATTGCTGCTATGACTTCTTAAAGGTGTGAAGGACTGGGAAAAATCAACAACTCAAACCAGTCAGCCTCATAGTGTGATGTCTGTGAGTCTTTTTACATATATACTGCTTAATACTATAACAACAAGTGCTCCTTAGGGAAAACAAAATAGAGACAAGCCTTATTGCTCAATACATTGAGCGTTTGGAGGAAGGAAGACTCGTAAATGTTTTGATAATGCAAAAGGTTTCCTTTTCTGCTTCTGGTAGAAACATCCCATTTTGCCACAAATAAACCATCAAATTAATCTGTGACTCTGTTTCCCCTCTCTGAATCTCTCTTGTTCCTCTGGATGATAAGCTCTTTGGGTCTGTGGTTGTTACGGGATATGTGCCTGTGGATTGTAGCCCAGAGCAACAAATACCAGACACAGCCAGAGGGTCCCCAAGAGCTGTACAGGCAACAGTATTCTGTGGTACTTGGTGCTTCAGTTACTAATAGCGGCAGTGAAATTAATACCTGGACAGTAACTGGACAACGGCAACATGGGTGATTCCACAGCGATGAAGAACACCTGATGAATGACTACTTCCAGCTCTGGCTGTCCAAGGCTGTACTGCAGTCTGTGAACAGTTTGGTGGGAGACTCCAAAATACTAAGAATTCCCAGAGCATCTCCAGTTTTTAGTCTTGCAGTAGCAATTGTTTTCAGGAGGACTGGAGAGCAGTTTCCCTAGCACAGACTTGAGAAGCAGCCGTACAAGGCAGGTAATCATGATATTATCTATCAGGGATGCTTTTCTACCTCTCTTCTAAGTGTAGAGAAGTCAAGTCTCCAGCCTACCCAGGACAGAAAACAGCTTTTGCTATTTTCTTTTGTCTTTGTGCATGGTGGGAGCATAAGCTGAAGTGATTTCCTTCCACAGATTTAGCCAAGTTTGTTGCCTGTTTGTTACAAATCTGTTCAGTTTATTTTTTGAGTGTTTGGCTATAGGCTTCAGAATTAAAACTAACTTGCTTTTTATTGCTGAAATTTGATTGGGAGCCTTCATTATCTGTATAAGTCTAATGAAAATTATACTACATGAGGCAAGGTTTTTTTTATATAATTTTGTGGTTTACTTCTCTTTATTCCCCCCTCATCTCTGGGATATGAAGGTTCACTGCTGAGGAGAGAAGGGGAGTAACTTTATATGTACTGTTGTTTCGTGTGGTAGTGATTATCTGTGTTCACGTTCAGTTATAAGTTTGGCTTCTGTCACCTCAGGTCTGTGAAGCAAAATATTCCTTGGACTGAAGTAGGTTGTCACATGTGTATGAATTAAGATAGGATAATGGTCTTGAAGGATGTCCATATAGCTCTCCATTATTTGTGTGTAGACTACCTGGACTACAGATAAACCACATCACGTATCAGGATGCTTCTGAGATGGCTCTGTGCAGGCGCAGGCTGAGACAGGTGAGGCTTTCATGAATGTCACAGGATATGTGGTTGGAGGTCCCAGATAAGGCTGGGTAGGGCCATTAAGGCCTATTAGTGCCCTCAGGGCTCTGTAGGTAGCATCTATGGCCTTGTACTTCACAAGATCCCAGCCCAGAGCTTTCTCACCACAGCTCCATTTTACCTTCTGCCACTGGACGGTATTGCTTGCACTGTCCCGCTGCTTCTAACTTGTAGGAGGTCACTGCCTTTCTTCATGTGGCAGGAGAATAGTTGGCATGAGAGCTGCTATTTTCATTCCCATACAACTGGTAACACACAGAACAGTGTTGGTTGAAAGGGGCTGCTTGAAGTCAGCTGGTCCAGTGCCTTGTTCAGAGCAGAAACAACTTAGAAAACCAATATAACTTCACACATTGATCAGGTTGCTCCCGACGCCTCCGACAGCACTGACGTGGCACTATACCACTGTGCCTGGGCTCCAAGGAGGGTCGAAATCAAGAGCCACCACTATACTACTGAGGCATCAAGCTTGTAACTCTTGCAGTCTTAAGATCCTGCCAGTATTTTCTGAAAAGTTGGTCTCATCTGAGCCCAAATGCAAACTGTTCACCATATTAAACCCAGCTTGGTCTTGTGATGTGAATGCTATCTGAGCTTTTTTTTTTTTTTCCTTCAGGTTAGGTAGGTGAGATTGTAGAGCAGCATCCTGAAGGATGCCTCCAAAACTTGTCTTTTGAAGGGGGTGTGTATATGCCAGAAATGATAGATTTGAGTCTGTGAAATAGAGCTCAGCTTCCTTCTGCCAAAGAACTGAAAAGATCTGAATTGTGCATGTACGGAATAAATTATATATGCAGGGCATGGGATCTTTTCATGCATGTATACACAATGTTCATATACATAGGGTAACCCTTTTTATTTTACTCTGCAAATGTAAATACTTAAATGAATTGTATAGTCGGTAGACAACAGATAGGTTAAAATCTGTATGTTATGTAAAAACTGAGTGGTATGTTTTAGCAAACAACTGGCTTCAAAAACACAAGTAACTGCAAGCCACAACTTCAGAATAAACTGCACCTGTTCGCCTGTTCTGTTGATTATTTATGTGTGTGTATATATATAAAATCTATGTGTTCGTAGCTGAAAAAATGTGTTGGAAGTGTGATGCCTGTTAAAAGTGAAAGGAAAAATAATACGAAGAGAGATAGGTAGAAGTCAAGCTCTAGTTTTTCTTGACCCGGGGCTCTTTTTGCTGTGAGCACTAGCAATAGCTAAATGACGGGGAGGGAGGATGATTCTTCTAAAATTTCTGCCAGATTGGTATGCACGGGTCCTATGCCGTTCTTTGGTAGGTAACACACCTGGGCCTCACACACCATTCTTGAGCCTGTGGTATGTCTGTACAGTTTGTCTTCTCCCAGTAATGTTAGGAGCAGAGACTGGGCCACTGGTAGGGAGCTGGCCATTGGTGCAATTTCACCGAAGAGAGCCTAGGCACGCTGAGCAGAAGATGCAGTGTTTCTTTTTTTTTTTTTTTTCCTTTTCTTTTCTTGAAGTCAGGTAGGTGAGATTGAAGAGCAGCATCCTGAATGATGCCTCCACAGCTTGTCTGTTGAAGAATGTGCATGTATCCAAGCTCCCGCTCCGAGCAGCCCCACTTGGATCCCGTTGCTTGGGACTTTGTTCAGTCATGTTTGGATACCCTCAAGGACAGCGGCTGCGCAGCCCCTCTGGGCATAGCCCCTCTGTGCTGTGTGTGAGGAGCCTCATGGTGACAATCTTTTGCTTTTGTCTAGCTGGGATTTCTCCTGGGTCTGTTGCCACTTGGAGCACCTCTAAGAAGAGTCAGTCCTCGTCTTCTCTACAGCCTCCCAGCAGTCAGCTGCAGTCCCCAGTCGGTTCCCCCCGGAGCCTTCGTTCTCCATGGGGACCAGAGGCAGCTCCCTCAGCCTGCCCTCACGTGCCCCCGCACCTCACCATCCTGGCCCTCACCACACTAATCAGTGTCTTCCCTGGACTGGGGTGACCAGGAGGGGACACAGGAGTCCAGATGCAGTCACCAAAGGGCCAAATGAGAGAGGAGAAAAGTGTTTTCACTGGGGGGTTTTTTGTTGGTTTATTGGTTGGGGTTTTTGGTGTTGTTTATTGAGCAGTCTTGAAAAGCACTCCCAGTGAAGCAGCTGGAAGGGTCCCTAAGGGTGAAATCCAGCACTTATTTCTGGCAGAACTGCTTCTCCAAATGCATCGGGTTTGCCTGACAAGGTTTTGTTAGTGGTGGGACTGCAGGTGTTGCTGCTGTTAGAAGATGCCGAAAGCTGCCCCCCTGTTGGACAAAGCCGGTTCCAGCCAGCTCCAAGATGGATCACCACTAGCTAAAGCTGAGCCCGTAAGCGGTGTTGGTAGTGCTTCTGTGATAACATATTTAGGAAGCAGCTGAGAGAAAGGAGTGAAAATATGCAAGAGAAACAACTCTGCAGACACCAAGGACAGTGAGAAGGAGGAGGTGCTCCAGGAGCCGGAGCAGAGATTCCTTTGCAGTTTGTGGTGAAGACAATGGTGACCCAGGCTGTTCCTGTGCAGCCCATGGAGTTTAAATGTGGAATAGATATCCACCTGCAGCCCTGGAGGACCCCACACCGGAGGAAGTGGATGTCTGAAGGAGGCTGTGACCTGTGGAGAGCCCACACTGGAGCAGGCTCCTGGCAGGACCTGTGGAGAGAGAGGAGCCCATGCTGGAGCAGGCTTGCAGGCAGGACTTATGATGGGGGACCTATACTGGAGCAGTCTGTTCCTGAAGGACTGCACCCCATGGAAGGGACCCAGGCTGGAGCAGTTTGTGCAGAACTGCAGCCCATGAGAAGGACCTACACTGGAGAAGTTTGTGGAGGACTGTCTCCCTCCCATGGGAGGGACCCCACTCTAGAGCAGGGGAAGAGTGTGAGGAGTCCTCCCCCTGAGGAGGAAGGAACAGCAAAAACAACGTGTCATGAACTGACCACAACCCCCATTGCCAATCTCCCTGTGCCACTCGGGGGGAAGAGGTAGAGAAATCAGGCGTGAAGTAGAGCCTGGGAAGAAGGGAGGGGGGGAGGGGGTTTAAGATTTGATTTTATTACTCATTTTCCTAGTCTGAATTGATTGGTAATAAATTAAATTAATTTCCTTGAGTTGAGTCTGTTTTGGCTGTGACAGTAATTGCTGAGTAATGTCCCTGTCCTTATGACAGTGACCCATGAGCCTGTCGCCATGTTTACCCCCACTGTCTAGTTGGGGAGAGGGAGTGATGGAGCGGCTTGGTCGGCACCTGGTGGCCAGCCAAGATCGATCCACCACACTAAGTGTGAGTTGTCTTTCTAATGTCTTTGCTTGATCTGTTGCATCATTGTGTGTCACCACAGAGGGTCTGGCTTCATTTTCAATCACCCCTTGGGTGGGCTTCTTGTCCTCAGACTGAAAAAACCCACCTCCAGGCCCAAAGGACCTTGGTGGTCCCCCTGGTGTTTATTAAATCCTGAGTTGCATCTGAGCAGTTTATCTAAAAGCCGTTTTTCCCTGCATCTTCAAGAGGAACATAACTTTTTAGGATGGATCAAAGAAACTTATGAGTGTAAAGAACACATCTTCTCACAGTTTTAAGCTGAACTCTTGGGAGCTTTTACCATTTCTAAGTATATAGTATATGCTTACGTAGTCCCTGATTTTCTACATGACCTCAGTTCTCCTTTGGTTTTCTGTTACTACCATAATAATATTTAAAAGGTGACCTTCAGAAGAAAAGAAGAAAGGACTTTTTCTCCTTTGTTACTTTTTTACCTTTATATGTGTAGAGAAGTCCTCAAACTGGTTTGATGGGTAGGATTTTTATTGAGTTGGTTTTGGTGATTCCTTCCTCCCGTGTGTTACATATGCTTTTGTCCTCTCTGCTTTAGAAGGGCACGTGACTAATAGCAGACAGCTTGGTAGAATTCAGGTACCTAAGAAATCACAGCGGGAAGGCAGTTGAATGAGTAATTGACTTTTGGTTTTAAAGGTCCCAGCTTTTGTTTAGCACACGTTCTTTTCTGAACCTGACCATTTAGCACAGTTCTCCCTCCTGTACCTCCAGGTAAAATTTGAGAAAGTGTTTAAGCAGTGTTTTTCAGAGAGCATATAAAACTTCCGGTAAGAATGGGTTTTCTCTTACTGATAGTTAAGTATATAAATAAGCATAAGGGAAAACAGTCTATTCAAGATGTTCTTCATCCTTTTTAAACTAGCAAAGCATGCCAACCAAAAAGGGTCAAATGCAATTTTTTTTGCTTTTCAGGTCACCTTTAAGAGTTGCATAGATCAAGGCAAGGATATTTCATTCTTCTAGGAGGGAAGTAGAGAGGCAGTGGAATTTGCAAAGCTGAGGTGTATGATGGCTTTATGCCAACCTGTGGTACTCCCACTCCCCCTTTTAGCCTTCATTTGACACTCACTGTAGTCCTTACATAGACTACTCCAGTAGCTATAGCTTATCTACTATACCTTGACACAAATACATCTTTCCCTTGCTGCGTGATTATTTTGAGAAAACATTGGTTCCTACCACTTATGAAGTGTTAAGGTACTTATTTTTTCCTCTTCAGTTAAAGTGAGCGATCAACAGGAGAGCATGCTGAGATAAATATGTACTTTGGTATTTTAGGATTTTTTAAACATGGTGTTTCTTTCGCATGTAATTGATTGGTGTGTGTTTTCAACACATGAATCCCAACCAATAACTACTGGTTTATGTCAGTTAATACCATAGGAAATATTATACATTTGTCAAAGCAAAGAAATTCTGCTAGGATTAAACAGGAATAAATGAAAGTTAATCTGTCATTTGAAGTTCCAGTTTACCTGACAGAATTAAAGGAGCGACCTCATTGTTTTCTATAGTTCTTGAAGAGGGGACATGGAGAGGGAGGTGCTTATCTCTTCTCCCTGTTATCCAGTGAGGGGTATGTGGGAATGGTTCAAAGCTGCACCAGGGGAGTCTTAAACTGGGCATTAGGAAGCACTTCTTTACCTAACACTGAAACAGGCTTCCTAGAGAGGGAGGTGATGCTCCAAGCCTATCACTGGTTAAGAGACATTTGGACAATGCACTTGATAATGTGGTCAGGCAGTTGGACTAGAAGACCATTGTAGGTTCCTTCCAACTGAAATATTTAGTCTAGTGTATTCTAAAGTAATCATAGAATCTTAATTACCTGCAGTTTGACCAGGTTTGGCGGGGATTTTTTCCCCCTTACTTTAGGCAAAGTAGCTTAGACACTGTCTTCCTATCATAACACAGTCCTAGACCAATTAATTCTTTTCCTTCTCCTTGTTGTGCATGGATGCTTCTGAGTCCAGACTGGATATGGGCAATGTGGCATTGCATAGTTGAAATGACTGTGGTCAGCCTCAGGCCTGTGCTATGAGATCCAGAGTTAAGGGTTTTTTATTAGTTCAGATCCTGAAATGATGTACGGTTATTTAACCAGAGTACAGGTTAGGCATAGCTACAGTCATAGGTGCTGAGAGAGCAAAAATCCCCTCTGGTTTTACTCAGCTTCGTAGTGAGACTTCAGAATCCATTGCTTTCACTTTCCTGTTCTTGAGTCAGCAAGCAGTGTCTAGCCAAGCCCAAACCCTTTTTTTGTCTTTAGCTAGAATGCTCTGAAATCTTCAACTCAATTTTTGGAGGCTTTCTTCTGGTTCATTGACAAGTGTTTTTTGACGTCACTTTCTAAACTTTCAAGGTGTTTGAGACTTCAGAGCTCTCACTTGTAGCCTTCATTGCCCCATGAGGCAAGACTAGCTTTTCTTGATACGTCTGTTGTGATCCTGCTTGCAAAAACTGTCTAGACAATTTGGGTGAAAGGGAGGAAGAGGAGGGCAAAATTTTTTTGAGCTCATTTTAAGGGACATTTGGAAAGCTGCTGTGATTTCCAGTGTGAAGAAGCCTTCTAACATTATCTGAGGCAAAGGGGTGTTGAAATTCATCCCGATTTTCACAGAACTTGCACAAAACATCTGACTTTTAGATTAGTGTTGGTTCACAATCCTGCATGAAAACTGCCAGGCCAGGGAACTCAGGGCCAATAATACTGCCAGTCCATGTCCTACTTCCCTGTTTTTATTTTGTGATCTGCATGGTGGCTACATCACACACACCTATGACGTCCAATGTGGGATGGAGGTAAGACGGGAGCTCATTCTTGCTTCTGAAGAGAGTTGAGTTTAATACTTGTGTCTTATCTCCTGGAGCAGTCTGCCTCTGCCTGCTTGGGTATGGAGAAGGAATGGCAGTTTCCTGTCTAGGCCATAGTCTCATTTAATGGTCTGTGCGAGTAGTTCCTAGAGTCTTGTTAGTTGTTTTTAAACTTTCTTTGAAATATTTACACTTACAAATAACCAGTTTGAAACTTGCTGCTGTTTGAGTTTTAATACATCTAGAATACCACATTCCAAGACTGGGACTACCAGTTGTTAACTTTTTGAGAATTATTGTAGTTCCGGTTGTGCAGTCTTTATTTCTGAACACGGTACTAACATGAGCAACAAATGAAAAGTTGCTTAGGATTTTTGCCTGTAGTACAGATGTTATTCATGTTAGGTTTCATTAAACATGAAGCTAAACTTTTCTTTTAAGGGAATCAGTATATTTATCTTTGTGAGTGGTTTATCTTTAGCCAAAATAAATATTGAGGAGAAAGACATTTTTGTAGCTAGGTATTTGAAGCATAGAAAATTAATCTACCCTGGAGGTGTGAAAGTAACAGACTTGTATAATTTCAGTTAAAAAAGCAAAGTTTCAATATTGGTATCTTTTCCTTACCAAAAATTTGAAATTTCACAAAGCGTCTATGAACTACTGTGGTTTCTATTGTAATTCTTCATAAGAGAGCAACATAGAGACAGAATAAATTACTTGCAACTCAGAGGAAAGTATTTGTATGAACTGTTGTAATGTTTTATTTCCACTCTGGTAGATATTTCTCAGATTGTAAGGATGGTTTCCTTGGCAGCCTCACCTAAGGGAGTCTAGCAAGTCTCATGCAAATAAAAGCACCTTCAGAATAATTGTTTCATTTCTCTTTCTCTCTCTCCTTTTTTTGTGAGATTTATTTACCTCAAGGGTTGTACATTGTCAGACTTTCAATCTATACCCTTCTATACCTATGATAAATAAATTTTTGCCTTGGCTTAGGACATACTTAGTAAATAAATACCGGCATTACTATCCAACAAATAATTTTTCACATTTATTTAGCCATGGTAGTGCTGGGTTAGTGGAATGATAGTTAATCATTCAGAGATTCTCCTTTTTTCTGAAAGCGTGAATGCTTTAAAAGGAAGCAAGGAAGAGGGGGTTTTTTCTCCTAAGATTTTATTCCATAGTACCTAGTTTATTATTTTAAAATAAATATATATGCATAAAGATAGAAAAACATTTATTTCAAGAAAGTCCAAACACTATTTTATTACCTTGTGCGACAGGAGCGTTTAAATGGGGTTGCTTCAAATCAGATTGCAGCCTTGTGTAGGACATAGCTTAAATCTTTGGCACTGTGCAAAATTTACACCAGAGAGTGTTTATTGCTACTCTTCTGTAGATGCAGCTTGTGCTGATGAGAGAGTGCATAAACTCTGCTGGGAAACATACTTTTTTGTCGTCATAGTTGCATGTAAACTAACACCTTTTGCTGTTAGTCTAAAAAGGGGAAGCGGGGGTATGCATCAGTGTTTCCCAAATGCTTTTAGTGGGGTTTCAGCCTTCATCCTTATCTCGGAAAAACTTGCAATGGAGCAATGGAAGGCAGGACAGTACAGCATCTGGAGGGTCTCCATCAAGCAGGGTGGTTGAAAGGAGAATGAAACCCAGGGGTTTGGCCTGCTGAACTCAGGGACGCTTGGGCACCGGTTAAACCTGGGGACGAAAGGGTTTTCTCTTTACACACCACTGCTTTGGGGCTTTGGATTTTGGGATTTTGTCTCTGGAAGAGTGAAAGTTCCCTGGCAGTACGGATGCATTTATAAGTCAAGCTTTTCCCCATGAAAGAAGGTAAGTTTGTAAATGTGCAAATAAATACTTCTGCAAAAGTGTAGAAGTTTAGCATATAAATATGTCAATATTTCCTTTTAAGATATTTTTATCTGTTAAATTTTACTGTAATTAGTTTATTATGTCAACAAAATCTTGAAATGGAACTGCTTTTAAACACGGATTTTCTTTTTTTAGCACTGGTTGGACCATTCAAAATTCATTAAGAAGCAAATAAAAAGTAAGTACCATGTCTCTGCTGTTTATTTTTTTACTTCCTTAAGGATTTGAACTTAAAGTATTTGAATGTGAGTGTGCATGTTTAAATACAGCCTTTAATGGGATAAATATTTATTCATTATTTATTCAGCTAATTGGCTGACTATTATCACGTCTAAATGCAAGAGCACTTACAAGCAATAGACTAGCCTTCAGTAGCTCTCGTTAAATATGTGCTCTTTGTCCGAGGCAGAGTAGGTCGCCAGGTAATTTCAGTCTGATCTGTGAAATCAGGTTGCCTGGACACAGATCATGGTTTCTGTCACTGCTTCTGATCCAGAACAGATTTCGCGGGGTTTTCTTCAAAGGGTAAATGGAAAATATTTCATTGCATGACAGTTAACCCCTCTTTTTTTGTATAAATAAAGCTAGTAGAAATGCCTGCTATTTCATCAAAGAGGAAGTTTTGGGTGGAGGGATTTGGTTTGGCCACTGAGTTTTTTGTGGTATTCGGCTAAGGCAGTCAAGTTGCTCCTGGCTCTCTAATAATCTGGTTGCAGCCTTGAGTATGGTACAGCATCAGCACTAACGTGTTTTGTTAATATACTGGAGTTGGCCACAGCCATAGGCCAACTGATAATATTGCTTCTCTGAGGTTAAAATATAGCATTTAGCAAGGAAATAGTTTACCCCCTTGGAGGACCTCACAGAGATGGGTCTTGATTGACTTAGTGGTGCTTTGTCTTCCTGAGAAGTATCTACATGTCTAGATGATTTTTGTAAATGGTGGAGTTCTTTTTCAAAGGCCATTAGACAGTTTGCTTCCACCCCACGATGTGTGGTTGTCAGTCTGCTAGAATAGATGGTAAAGATAGCTGCTATGGGTAAGGTTTTGGTGGTTGCCCTTTGTCTTCATCACATCACAGACTACCCTAAGTGACTAAGTGATTTGCAAGTGCACTTTCCTTTTCTCCATCTGTCTTAAAATATGGAAAATCAACAATTCTGTAACACCTTTAACCAGTTTAGTTGCACTGTTTTGTCTGTGTTTAATCTGTGAAAGGCCTGTTTTAAAAAGAAATTGGTCAAGCCCTGCCCTGAGGAACACCAAAGAGGGAAGCAATTTGATGAGTGTTGTAAAGGTCTGTCTCACAACAGGATACTTTTCTTCACCTTGCATTCAGCAGGTGCTTTGAGAAGAGTTCCTCTTTCATGATGAATGTTACTCACTGCTTTTTTTTGCAGTGGGCGGGTAAGAGTTGTCATCTCGCTGATGCAGGCTTTACCAGTGGTGCCTAATTGTTAGCCTAGGGTACTATAACCTGTCTTCTAGAAGATATTGTTGGAGATGACATCCAGGCTCTAATTATTGGAGTTTTGGCTGCACGTCGTTTAGTAGAATGGATTGTTAATAGATGCATATATACTGCGTTGATGTGGTGTTACAGAAGACCCTAGAAAGGTGTGAAAAAGACTAATTTTCCAGCACTTAATATACCAGCAGGGTGTTGGTCTGGGAGATGAGGCTTAGGCAGATAGGGATGCATTGGTCACAGTCTTATGCTAGCTGGGTAACGTTTTATTATCTGTAGTACATAGGCAGTCAGGCCTAGCATCCACCTTCTGGCATTAGAAAATGGCAATTCTTGCAACTCCACTTTGTGGAATTTGTTAGCTTTCTGTGTTCATGGGTGCCTTCCAGAGTCCGGTACAGCAGTTTTCACCTTATTTAGCTTACCTTTTCTCATTCATGTGTATCAATCAAAAGCTGATCTGTTGGGTGGGGTGGGGGTTTGAGTTGTGTTTTGTGCCTGGTAACAAGCAGCATCTTCCTCTCCCTTCTATGTCCCCCGGCCCCCTGTAACAGGCAGCGTACCTGGAAGTTGCTGTCATTCACAGTGTGCTGCGGGACACACATATTTGAACAAAAATGTGTTTGCCAAGTGGGCTGTTGCTTAATTGATCTAATGATTAGAGTGTCTTAAAGTATGGTAATAACCCAATTTTTATTGCATGCTTTTTTAAATTTTAAACCATAAATGTTTGCTTCTTTGAAGAATTTGAAAAGCATACTTCATTTTGGGCTTCTTGGGTTGTGGGGTGGTGGCTCTTGGTCTGCCTTAGTAGAACCGCAACTAGTATAAACATTTTTTTCCCCCCATTTAAAATCTCTGCATATACAGTTGGACCTCCGTACACGTTGCATTTTCGAATTAAGTACTATTCATCGGAACCGAACAACCTTCATGAGGAGTTTACAAGGTAGGAACCTTGCGTGGTTAACTGGGTGACTGTCGGAGGGGTAAATAAGACATCTAAGGTACATGGGGGTAGTGGAAGCAGGTGATTTGACCTTTCTTACTCAGAGTGGTCATTTTGTCTGACTTCTTAGGTGTTTTCCTACTGTCAGAGAAACGCCATCTTTTTTATTTGCTGCCAGAAAGCCTTCATGAGCCTCTCCAAATGTTTTAATCTGTAGGAGATGCTGTGTTGTGGTGCTTTGAAGCTAGCAGAAAGGCAGGGTTGGCTGGGGAGAGCTGCAGCTCGGGGACAGCTGCTCTTCGCACCAGTGACACCTGCCATACCTCTGAGAGGATTTTCCATCGTGTCCTGCAAAAATGCCAGTGCTCTGCTTCGTCCCCCTTGCTCTGAGACTTGAGGGTGATTTAATTAATGGTGCAGAAGCCACAGAATTTGGAGAATAGGCAGCTTGAGTTCTTGGTGAACAGTTGGTTGATTGAGTCTCTTCCACTTCCCCGCAAGTTCTCTGTGGTGCAAAAGGTGTAAAGACTGCATTGTGTAAAGTCACCTTAGAATACCTGGAGGTCTTTTGTTTCCGTCTGGTGGGCTGCTTGCTGGGCTGTGAGGAACCTTGCTGGGTTCGTAGCACCCTAGTGTGATCTAGAGGATATTCTGAAAATTGGGAAAGGAGCAGCTAGAGGAAAAGCATTTACTTACCTTTAGTATCTGCCAACTTTGTGTCTTCTTTGTATAGTAATCATCTATCTTAATGTTATTTTATCTTTTTTTTGTTCTGTTTCTCATGGTAGGGCACTTAGTGTCTTCTAATTTGCTTGGCAATAATCAGTGTACTCTCAATAAGCCTAAGGTGTTTAGAGATTGTTGATTGTTGTAGTTCATGTGCATGTGATGTTTACATTAAACTTATGCCTGCAGGCATATGTTTACTTTCTCCTTTCATATCTGTTGTGTTCACCACGTATATTTTTTTTTTTACTACCTAAGACAAGATCAAGAGCTAATTGTCGCCACCTTATGAGACTGACACGGAGGCTTTAATACCCATTATGAATTTAGTGCAGCAGTGTTAATTCAATAAAAGGGCATATTCCTATACAACGTATAATTAACCTATAGAACTGTCTGCCACTTTTGTAATTGTGTGCAAGATCCTAGAAAATCCAAAAACCTGGATGATCCAAGGGCATCTTTAGTGAGAAAAAGCAGTTAAATTAGTAGGATTAGTATGTATTTTCTGAAAATTGATATAAGTCTTCATACATCAGGGTGCATGTCTGACAAGTATTAAATTTCCCCCGGGGTCAAATTATTCCATTACTGTCTACCACAGGATTTCTTGCTTCATCCTCTGAAGCATATGATCCTAGTCACTGGGAGATGTGTGTTTCTGAGCTGTGTGATCGTTGCTGTGATCGAGTAAGACATTTCCTCAGAAAGTATTAACCTCTGATGCTCTGTGATCTAATTATTGCTGAAAGGTGGCATTTCAGAAGACTATTTTAATTAGAAAAACACTTTAGTCAGCTAAATTTACAGCATTATGAACAATTTTTTTTTAATTATAAGCTTGACAGAAGACCACTGAGAAACTATGGAAGGAAAATGAAAATGAGCTGGAAATTGATTTTACAGTGAACAGTTGTGTTTTTCTTTTTTGCTGGGGAAAGTCATTTTGAATGTTGCTGTGTTTTTAAGAACCTCTATACTGGCTGGATGATATTTTCCATGTAGCATGTTGAGTAAAAAGTGAAGATTAGCAACTATATACTCAGAACTATTCCAAGTGGAAGTGGAATGGGAGGTAGAGTTCAATATATTCATCANAACACCTCTCATATGAAGAAAGGCTGAGGGAATTGGGTCTCTTTAGTCTGGAAAAGAGACAGCTGAGGGGGGAACTTATTAATGCCTATAAATACTTGAAGGGTGGGTGTCAGGAGGATGGGGCCAGGCTCTTTTCAGTGGTGCCCAGTGACAGGACAAGAGGTAACGGGCACAAACTTGAGCATAGGAAGTTCCACCTAAACATGAGGAGGAACTTCTTTCCCTTGAGGGTGGCAGAGCACTGGCACAGGCTGCCCAGGGAGGTGGTGGAGTCTCCGTCTCTGGAGACATTCAAAACCCTCCTGGATGGGTTCCTGTGCAACCTGCTCTAAGGTGGCCCTGCTCTGGCAGGGGGGTTGGACTAGTTGATCTCCAGAGGGCCCTTCCAACCCTACCATTCTGTGATTCCTTGATTTTGTGAAGAGGAGGAAGAAAAATGATCGTTAATAATAACCATGAGCTGGTTCAGTTGACAGGGGCCGAGGGGGGAGGGGCGGTGTGTGTTCAGAATTCCTTGTGGAGACCTGTTTTCTGGTAGACTCCAGTTTCTAGTGAAGCTGTAAAAATCACATTCTCGTAATTAGCACAGTAATGTGGAAGTGCTGAAACCCTTCACTCGCTCTGTCTTTTTCCAATTTAAAAACACAGTTGAAACCCAGTGCATTTTGGAAGACATCTTTTGTCACTCTTATGGGACCCGATTAGTTAGTTTAGTTTGAAAAACAAAAGAGGAATGTGTCTCTACGTGTGTGTTGTGGAGAATTTTCTAAGATATTTTGCTGATTTGGGGAACATCAACAACAGAGATGCCGATGCTTTTGTTGGTCTGCCCGCAGAAAAGGAGGAAGAGTAAGGCCGTGCCAACCAGAGCAGAGCTGCAGCGCTGCACGGGCTGGCTGACACTGATAGAAACATTGCCCAGGTTTATCTTGCAAATTTAGAAGAGTTCATGGGATTGTGAACGGGAAATATACTTGTCTACCCTTAATCTATGCACACGAATACCCAGGTGTGATTGGCAAGTCAGGTATGAGCCAAGCATGTGAATCAGAGATGTGACACAAAGCTAACAAGGATAAATCTGATTCTGCCTCAGTGTATCGTGAGAAGACTTTTTAATCTGCCTTTTCATTTCTGTTTTTGTGTTGGATTCCAGCTATTCATCCTTCACCACATTCACAGCAGGGATGGAAAACACTTTATCTTCCTGGCATCCTTTGTAAAGATAGGAGAGGTTTATGTTTGTGTTTACCGGGTTGACTCTCAATAGCGTTTCGTGCTTTCTTCTCTGGAGTCGCCCACCGTTGCAAGCCTCACCCCGCAGTGACCAGGGCAGTACAGAGCCTGCCTGTGCCACCCTGTCCCATACAGAGCTCTTGCATGGCCTGGGGTGCCTCTGCCTGCCTCAAACCCCAGCTCTGAGTGGCTGTAAAACATGAAGGATGCCTAGAAGTGAAGATTAGCAAGAACGTAAAATACTACTATAGTTTGAAGACTGTAAATTCCTACTTGGCCTGCTAAATAAATGTGTGGGCTCTATGAAATTCATGTTCCTTTTTTTGAGACTCCTGNCAGTACTGTGCTCCATGAGTTACCAGTGGGAGTAAAAAGATCTGCACAGCGAGGGTTTTGTCCTCTTTTTGTGTTTTTTTTTTTTTTTTTTTTTTTTTTTTTTTTTTTTTTTTTTTTTTTTTTTTTCCAAGAGCAAGTTAATGAAAGTGTTGTGACTACTCAATGAATTTAAATATTTTTCCAGCCATTGGGGCTGGAAAGATGGCTTTATATATACTTTTGACTTTCTGAATTTTCATTTGTCAGGTACCTGTTTGTATTACAGCTCCGGCAAGACATTCTTTCAGGGAAGTAAGTACCTCTTTGCTCTTGCAGCTATAATTTAAAGTATTTAGAATAGTTAATCTCTTAGTGATTTAAAATTTTACTTTAACTCAAGTATGATTGTTTTAATTCTTTATGGTATTTGCACAGATAATAAATATAGTTTACAGTTCCTTCTGCATTTTTTTCTTTATATTAGATAGATATGTGGCTTTGTATGCATCATGACTATATTATTCACAAATAGAATGGGTAAAGACCTTTGGATTGACCAGATGATGGGAATGTATAAAGAGAACAAAGACTGTCCTGGTTTTTGTGACTTGAAAATGTAACACGGGCTTGCCATATTTTTCAGTATGCTAGGTAAAAGAGGAGGGAAAGTTGAAATGCAACACTTTCTGTACAGCTCAACTCTGCATAAATACTTTGTGTGTTTATAGTCTCATCCTGGCCAATAAGTTCACACCAGCTCTATTTTTTTTAATTACAAAACCAAAAAAACCTCAAACCCACGTGTTCTAAAATACAGTGTTGGAGCAAGAATGGTTTCGTAGTCGTTTTAATGTTGTCTCTATTAGTTCAAACTTCTTTTATGGTGGAGCGTATCATGTGTTTAGCGCTAATTAGAACGTACCAAATTAGGAAATAATCATATGCAAATAAAAATTAATCATAGATGTTTTGTATCATTAATAGCTTGTGGAAGTTAATGCTTCCATTTCATGTATCAGACTAGTTTTTAGCTTTATTGCAAGAGGAACTCACTGAGAAAAAAGACGTGATTTTTATAGCTTGAGTTTTTTTCTTTTTAAGACTGAAATGCCCGTATGAAACTGCTGTTGAACTAGCAGCTCTGTGTCTTCAAGGTATGCAATCTTTTGAAAGTGGTTTGTCTTGATGTATTAAAAAACCCTCGCCTACTAGTTTCTTTTCACCCTTTGATACTAATGATGTCTCTTTGATCATGTATAAATGGCATTTCTTTACCTGAGGAGAAGAATTTTAGGGAGATCACTTTCCTGCCTTCCCTCCGTTCATAACTTCTGAACTACATTATCCAACGTCATCACGCTTGCCAAGGGGAAGGAGCCTCAAAGGCGTGGACAGACAAAGCTTTCCTGGAAACCAGGGGCTGGAGGGGGAAGAAAGACCCCAAACAGTTCCTCGCTGAGGGAGAAGCTGTTGTGTGTGCAGAGCGTTACCTCTTCAGCCTGAAGAGCCAGCGGGGCCCTTCAGCACAGCCTTTGTGGCGGGGGGGTCACTGCAGGGTGTAGTTTGGAACTCAGGCTGCCTCCTGCCTGGCCAGTGCTTGGGAGAGGGAGCAACCATGGTGTGTGACATAGGGGAGATGGTTTCAGGGCAGGAGGGAAGGGATGGCAGGTACTGGAGAGGAGAGAATTACTTTGACAGGTAAGAACTAAGATCACTTAGTGTCAGGAGTAAGGGCTACATGATTTTAAAAAAAAAAAAAAAAAGCAGGACACTGTTTCATTAGTTTCTTTGTAGGAAAAAGTTGGGGTTTTTTATTACTGCGAACACATTAATACAAATATTCATTCCATTTCAGGCAGTTTGTCTTGTAGATGGGAAGGAAGCTTGTGTAATGAAGCTGAAACCAAGTTCAATTTTTTTCTAAAAGAAAGTGCGGTGATCCTGACCATTCTAGGCATATCAGCAGCAAAATGAAGAGAAATGAAAAATACTCTTCCTGTTCCGCTGGTGGTTGGCGATGGCACATGGAGTGTTCAGGCAGAGTCTCGAAGCTTAATGCAGGAATGGAGATAACTCAGTGATTCTAGTTGGGCTTGATAGTCAGAACTGGGATTTCAGTTCCAAACAGCAACAGGTGTAAATCTTAAGGCAGTTGAGTTATTTCCCAGCTTCCATTTGGACCAGCCTGGCACAGCTCTGATTAATAGGTGTGCAAAGCACTGCTGCAGGCAAAATCCGTTTGTTTTTTTGAGATGGAGAAAATCTGGAGCCCTTATTTGATTCATTACTTCCATTTTCACAGATAAAAACACCGCTACCCTCACCCCTGGTCTAAGCAAGGAGAAGCAATGTTGATGCCTCCACATTTTGGGTAGTAACTGACGCCTGTGATTACCATGTAAATGTAACACAATAGCCATCCATCAAGTTTATAATGTCTCCAACTAGGTACAGAACTAACACTTCTTGACACTGTGGGAACATATTTAAATTGTGGTGGCATTTTTGTACTTTTCCGCTGTCTTTTTTTCAGTTTCAGTTTTCTGCTATTTTGACAACATCACACTAAGTTTCTCCAAAATTATTTCATTATCGCAACTAATTTATTTATCTCTGCTGGCATATGCTATAATTAGCAATTTTATGACATTTCTTACATTTTATTGACATTGGAAGCTTTTGATTAAGAGGAGTTTAAAGAAATGTCAAATGATTATTCCCTCCTCAGTAGGTTATGTGTACTTTGAAATCCAGTCTTTCTCCTTAGCGTTGTTTTCTTAAGAGTGAGGAAGAAGTTCTAAAAGGCTGTGTAGGAATTGGTGCTTCAACCCTCTGAAAGGCCTTTTCTCTTTACAGGGCAGCGTTAAACTTCATCATACGTTTTCTTTATCAAGGAAGTTGTTCTTCTACAGCAATTCTTTCTTTGAAACAACAGTTTCCAAGGCTGTTGTTTTGTGTTAATCATATTTCAAACAGAAATTGTTGGTTTGTGGCCAGGCCCATGAAGGACCTTCTGCAGCAAATAGCATTGATCTGCAGTATGTGAAGCAGATACGTAATCACATGCTTCGCTTAGGGATTATCTGCAGAAAGGTCATAATCAAACTCGAATGGTCACTGCTAGAGTAAGTTTTTAACTACCTCGTTAGTCTTCCGTGGCTTTCGTATTTAACCAGGTATACTTTTGAAACTGCTAATTAAACTGAAAAGGAAAACTTTTTCTCAGATTTTGAGTTGTCAATTCTAATCCTCAGACATCTTCATGGGATAGTGCAAACTTTTTTTTCCCTTCTGTGTAAATTAATCAGCAATATATTTGCAGATAAACACATTTTTTCAGTTTTCAAAAACTTTGTAGGGATCTTCCTTTTAAAAGTGTCCCCCAGTTTATGCAGTTATTTATTAAACAACGTGGATAATGTATATGAATGCACTACGTAATGCCCTCCCCTCCTCAAAAAAAAAAAAATAGAAAGACTAGAGGAGTGGCATGCCAAAGTGTAATACTTTTTTGATAAAACCGCAAATAGATGGGTCCTCTGCTGTGCCCTTGTGTTGAACAGTGTTAGTGCTGCTGAGCCATTCAGGGAAAGTAATTCCACCAGGGAAGACACCAGTGAGAGCATCCTCATACGAAGCCCGCGCGCACTTCCTCTTCCTTTCACTGCCCCTCTCCCCTGTGCAGGGAGCTGATGAGGCTCTTACTGGCTCTTATTTTCAAGACCTGTTCCTTAGAGGTCAAAATGATGGCATGATTTGTTTGCCTGAAAGAGAATATACAGCGAGTGCAGCTATTGAGAAACAAGGATGATATTTTTCTTGTACCTAATGCTTCTGCCCTAAATTCTCTGTGTATCTTTTGTCCTACGCACTCATGATTCTTCTCCTCCTTACACATCCTCTTTACAGTACAGTCAGCCTTCATTCCCCGCCTTCTCTCTCAGTTAACTAGTGGAGAAATCTCCCATGTTTTTCCTAGATGGTTGTCAACACATCAAACTTCAGTTTCCTACTTTTTTCCCCTAAAGTCCTCCTTGTTAATGTGTTTGTTGTGGCTCCCTCTTATATACTGGAGACTGGACTGCCAGTAATTCTTAGCAACAGCTGTGTTAAATAGGCTTCCAACTTGGATGAAGCAGCAGCAGAGCTGAGGTATCTCTGGTAAAGACGTACAGATGAGAATAGTGTAACTCGCCGTGGAAGATTACTATTGAAGAGACAAAACGTGTGTGAGGCAGCAGTTAGAAACGAACATCAGGGAACTCAATCTGTTTAATATCTTCAGCAACGCTAAATGTTGGAGCGAAGCTCGAGTGCTCAAAACCACCTAGTGAAGTGTATCAGTCAACAGGTTGCATTTTGAATGTAGCTTCCTATGTTCTAATGTATCCTGCCAGGAAGACTGACGTTGAATGACATTTTTGCAGCTGTTATGTGTAAAACTGCCCTGTCCCAATAGAACTGTTTTCTTCAAGGGATTTAATTTCCCTCTATGCTTTATTTATTTATTTATACTAGTAGTAGTAGTCAAGAAATACCGACTGACAAAGGCCCGGTTTGGAATTGCATCATGTGCTGGGTGACGCGTGGTGTTGTTGAAGGGTGTATTTGCCATGGGTGTTTGTCCCTCAGCAGTGACGTTGCAGCCTCTGTGTGTAAGAGCTGAGAGGTTCCAGGAGCAAAGCCTGTCACAGACACAAGGCAGTTAAGGGTGTACATCACTGAGATGCTCGGTGCTTGTGTCTCCTGCTGAGCTCAGCAGAGTTTGAAAGTGTTCTGCTCCTAGAAAAGATACCAGGCCCTAAGTGAAGAAGTAGAAAGAGATACTTCAATTGCATTAATGCTTCAGCATTTCTTTCCTTAAAAATGACTTGATCTGAACATTACAGCATCACTGTGGTTTTAAAAAAAAAAACAACAAAAAAACCCACAACTTTTATCACTGGCTTCTTGAGACTAGATATTATCTTCATGTTTTGACAGGAACAGTAATGTAACAAAGCATGGGATAGAATGGGGAGTGTTTTGGAATGAAAAGTATGACCTCATTGCAACAAGAGGAAGTTTCAAAGTAACCTCCTCTGAAACAGTAGTGCATTGAGTTTGGGTTTTAATAGAAACTTTACTTCCTTTAAATGCTTTAAAATCCAGAGAAGCGGCTTTAGTTAAGCTGGTTTAGTTCTAACATACCTAAATGTCAGAATTCTGTACCATAACCTTACACTGCTCCTGCAAATGCATTTGTCTGACTTTTGTGGTACAATCTGGTTTGAGTTTGTGGGTTGGGTTTTTTTAACTTAGGATATCAGTACAAGTATATTCTTCTATGGCATACTTAGAAATTTACAAGCTATCGTTGTCTTTATGGAGATTATGGAATTAAATGTTTCTGGTTATCCCATGATCTTTGTGATTCTAACTTTTCAACTGATTGATTGCAGCTGAGCTGGGAGAGTGTGAGCACCCAGAGCACACACCAGAACTCGTGTCTGAGTTCAGGTTTGCACCAAACCAGACCGAAGCAATGGAATTTGACATTTTTCAGAAATGGAAAGAGTGCAGGTAGGATACCTGTGTGGGAGCAGTGTCTCTAGCAACAGGAGGTTTTCTTCTCTTCCACAGTCAAATATGTCCACGAGAACCCCTTCAACAGACTTTAAATGGCGATTATGTTTGTCAATTGAGAAGTATTCTAGACAGAGTTTGAGCCCTCCCCCTCCTTAGAAATGGCAAGCGGTAATTTAGGGAAGATTGGTAGGGTGAGTTTTTCTTTTTTTTGTTTGTTTTTCTTTAGGGGATTTCATAACAGTTTAAGCAGGCTGATCTTTTTTCTGTTTGAGTCGGAAACAATTCTCTTTCTGTCTTTGACACACGCACACATAAAGTTTTGTGTTCAGGGTAACAGCAAATAGTTTTTTCCTGTCTTTTGTTAATAAATACAGTACATTTTGGTGATGCTGTCTTACCTGAAATTTCATCCTTATTGGCAATGTTAGACCTTTTTCAATTTTCATCCATCTGACTTATTTTCATTTGGAGCGAATAGGGTGAAAACATAAGCTAAGCTTGAAATACCTTTTAGTGCCATTTAGACTGAGGGCCCAAAGAAAAGGGGTAGAGGAACAAATTTTAGAACCCTTAAAATGGATAAAAATTTCCTACCATAAAGTGTTAAATAAATTTTATGTTCTTAGGGGAAAGAGCCCGGCGCAAGCTGAATTGTGCTACTTGAACAAAGCTAAATGGCTAGAAATGTATGGTGTAGATATGCATGTAGTTAAGGTAAGATCCACGTTATACTTTTTTATGCATGTGGGGTCAGAACATTGAATGGAGATGCTGTCTCAGGCAAAACAGTCTGGACTCTAGGAATTTCACTTAATTTAATATACTGACAATTAACATAAATGTTTTAATTACTGAATTGGGTACTGTCCAAAAAAAAAGACAATAAAACAAACACAAGACCACCTTTCTTCCCCCACCCCTACCTCCACTTCAGTCCAATACCTGTCCGCCCCTCTTCCCTGTGTGAGCTCCCCTTGTTTTCCCAGTGGGTTACACTCAGTCCCTCCCAAGGCAGCCCACAAGGTTGGGGTCATCTGCACAACAGTTTCTTTGTGCTGCTTTCTGCTTCTCACTCGTTTTCCTCTGCTGACCTGTGCTTCTTACTGCTCCTCTGCTGCTGTGTGGGTCACCCAAGGGACACTGGCCCTCAGGGACATCCTTGCCCTCGTAGGGGTTCTCTGTGGGCTGCAGTCCCTCAGGGCTGTCCCTGCCCCAGTGTGAGGCACCCGTGGGCCATGGCCCCTCCGGGTTGTCCCTGTCCTGGTGTGGGTCAGTCCCCAAGGTGTGTCCCTCTTGTGTTGTGGGTTGCCTTTGGGCCATGGTCCCCCAGAAGGACCTCCTTCTGCAGGGAGAGGCTCCTCCCAAGAGTGCATCTTTAGTCAAGTCTCCCACAGCATGCCTTTCCACATGCCTTTTCCCATGTCCCTTAATTTTTCCCTTTTGTGTCTCCTTCCCCTGCTTGCTCTTAGACCCATGTGAGCCAAGATGTGGGTAGCAGTCTTGGTGAGGGACCATTTCCGTGGACGTCAGAGCCTTCTGCAGCAGAACAAAGCCTCCTCCCATGCAAGGCACCCTACAGCCCCCTGTTGCCAAAACCTGATAGTTTGCACCCAATACGGATCCATATTCTTATGCTCTGTAATGTTAAAAAAAATGCAAACCTTATTGTTTAGTTTAAAATCTATGGATTATGACATACTACTGTAGTAAGATTTACACTACTAATGGCATATTGATTATTGATTCTGTGCTTGCTTGCAGGGAAGAGATGGTTGTGAATATGCTCTTGGACTGACACCAACAGGCATATTGATCTTTGAAGGAGCCAACAAAATAGGCTTATTCTTTTGGTAATCTGTTTTTTTGTTATATTGCTTTCTGTTAAAATGCTGATATCTTTCTCCTTTACATAATGGGATCTTGACTATATTTTGTAATGTAGGTTGAATCTGCAAGGTTAAAATATCAAACTTCTATGACGAAAAGCTGAGAGGGTTGGGGTTGTTCAGCCTGGAGAAGAGAAGGCTTGGGGAGACCTTATTGCAGCCTTTCAATGCTTAAAGGGGGCTTAAAAGAAAGACAGGGACAAGCTTTTTAGCATGGCCTGTAGCGATAGGACAAACGGTAATGGCTTTAAAATAAAAGAAGGTAGATTTAGATTAGATAGAAGGAAGAAATTTTTCACTATGAGGATGGTGAAACCCTGGAACAGGTTGCCTGGAGAGGTGGTAGATGCCCCATCCCTGGGAGCATTCAAGGTCAGGTTGGACGGGGCTTTGAGCAACCTGATCTAGTCGAAGATGCCCCTGAGCATTGCAGGGGGGTTGGACGAGATGACCTTTAAAGGTCCCTTCCAACCCAAACTATTCTAGTATTCTATGATTCTATGATCAAGGTTAAATCTGAAAGTAAATTGGCCTGGTTAGAAGTACTACTCTCAAGTGCAAAATATTTGTTGAAAACCAGTCACATTTCCAGGAAATCATACTTTTATTATGATTCCTGAAGTGTTCCAGGGTTGCATATTACTCATACGTTTCGGAGGATTCTCCTAGATTACAAAACGCTATTTTTCCATTAATTTTCTTTTTGCTTCTTGTGTTTAGGCCTAAAATCACAAAAATGGACTTTAAAAAGAGCAAACTAACGCTTGTGGTTGTAGAAGATGATGAACAGGTAACTTTCTTCCCTTACTCGGGCCTGATCCAACAAAGTGTGTTGTGTGCTCAGGCTGGTAAGAACACAAGGGAGGCTCAGCACACTGTTGGCCCAGGCTGTATTTCTCCTACGAAGGACAGTAACTAATATCATGCACGCCAACTTCCAAAGCTTTTGTTTCTGCATTTAGGGCAGAGAGCAAGAGCACACATTTGTTTTCCGGTTAGACAGTGCCAAAACGTGCAAACATTTGTGGAAGTGTGCAGTGGAGCACCATGCTTTCTTCAGATTGCGAGCCCCAGCAAATAGTAAATCTAGTAGATCCGACTTCATAAGGCTGGGATCACGCTTCAGATTCAGGTATTTAGCGAAGTAACAGCAATATATTTGTGTTTATGCAAAGGCAGTAGTTAACTTTGTTTATGCACTTTGTTATCCTTTAGTGGGCTTTGACTCTTAAAGTGGGCGGACAGAGTATCAAGCAACACATGGGACGAGATTACGTAGAACTAGTACATTTGAAAGAAGGCCTAGCAAACGATATCCTTCTCGAAGGCATTCAACTTTTAAGGGTAAGTGTTTGTACATGTGTTCACTGAACCGGTCATGCAGGTGACCTGTTAACTCATATAAACATCATATTACAACCATAAAATCTGTACCACGGTATAAAAAGAAAAACATCTCAGACCACCTAAAAATCAGAATGTGCGTGTGGTGTTTTGCTTTTTTTCCCCAAAGTCAGAGTCTGTTGTTTGTATCTACCATTTTTGATCTCTCTCTACACTTAGCCCTTCCATCCCCAATCTGTGGAGGAGGTGGTACCTATGGTTTCTTTTGTTGCTCCTTTGAGGAGGGAAGAAAAGTTGCATCAAACTCAATGAGGGAAAGCATGTATACATTTTCCTTGAAGAAGTGCATTTGTCATGTAGAGTGGAGCAGCGGCCAAAAGGCTCGCTGGCTTGCTAATGTAGCCAGACAGCATTAGGGTTATTGAGCAGTCTCATTATGCAGTTGTTGCTGCTTTGCTGACTGCAGTGGCACGTTACTCACCTATCCAGACTCTGACCTTAACCAGCTTTCTCTGGGAGCTGAAATGTGCTGAATTTGAGTGGAATGACAAGGAAGTGATTTCCCTTTTGGTTTTGTCATTTGTCCTTCAAAACTTAAGCTAAGATTTTTACTCCTTGTAGACAAACCTAGGCAGGAGCACTGGAAAGCAATTCCCTCTTAGGATGTCTTGGCACTCCTTTGCATTCCTAGAATAAGAACCTCAGTTCCCTGTCGTATTACGGGGGCATTTTTATTTCTCATGTACAATGTGGGGAAAAGGGTAGCAAGTCTGCGTGCTTTCTAGGGACTGTAACATCCTCTCCACCCCCTCCCTTAGTGTATGTCAGTTTTTTACAGAAATGCAAATTTTATTAAATTTATGAGATACTGTTGTGTGATACATGAGAGTCAGTTATATGGTAAGTGGAGGATGATTTCATAAGTTGAAAGAATAGATTATTTTAATTTTATTTTTTCCAATGCAGGATGTGTCAGACCTGCAGGTTGCGTTTCGGTGCTTCCGTATTTATGTCTGTGAGATGGAGGAGAGGAGAGAAAGTGCGGCTTATGTTCAGTTTAGTTCTCTGCAGGTGGCAGCCAGGCAGAACTGCTGTCATACTCAGAGAGCTCAACAGCATGCTTGTTCAGTTAGTGCAAAAACTCGCTTTTTGTTTCACACATCTCTTGGCCATTAAGACCTGTCCCTAGTTGCAGCCCACAAGCGTTGGATTCTGTCCTACCTCAGTCTCTTTGAGACTTCTACTGTGTCTCATTACGTTTGTCATCCATTTTCTGAATTCGGCAGACCCTAGGATTTTCAGCTGTATCACTCAGCAGTTTTTCAACACTTTTGAAAAAATACACTGTTTGTCAGGAAAAAGAAATGATACATCCTGGTTATTCAGCTGCCTTCTTCACCGTTCCTTCCAGCTTGTCCAAAGCACAAGCCAGGACCTTGTGGCCCAAGATTACTCAGTGCCTTGCTATATTCCCAGCTGGTGGACTTTTTTGGCTACCGCCATTCACTGTAATAAGACACAGGCTATTACCAACTTCAAGAATACTCTGGTCTCTCTAAGATTCAAAACTGCTGTGAGGGGTAGCTTCTGATTTCTCAATGATATTGACACGGCAGCTCCAGCAAGGTGAGAAAACTAATGCCGTGGTTGTGCAGAACTCACTCTGCCACAAGCCCTTCTGTTGTGACTTTTGGGAAGAATACTCTTGTCTGCTGTCACCTTTAGTGGGCTTTGACTCTTGCAGAAACAGAGGGAGATTCGTGTCTGCCTCATACTTTATGTACTCACACAGGAATGCTGGAAAGCACAGGGCTGCGCTTGCAATTCTGACACATTTGTGCAATTGTGTCTACAAGGATTTGCTTAAACTGTAGGGTAACATCGCAATAGCTGCAAAATGACTGATGCTTCACGTGTCTTAAGGTTTTTTTCAGCTGTCTTAAGGTTTTTTGTTTGTTTCTTTTTAAGCAAACAATCCTGTGAAAGCAGCACAACTGTGGTAAGTGACAGCCCAAGCCCTCTCTACCCCTCAGTTGCTGTTGTCAGGCAAATAGGATTCTGAAGCCCATTTCTGCATTAGAATTTGTCAAAACAAATTCTCTGGTGTGGGATGAATTGCTTTGGGATCTCTCATGATGCAGCACCAGATTCTTCTTGGGGACTGCCTATGAGACTAGAACTGCCTCCATTTTTTCAATCTTTTTGTGTTTGAGATTAGACTAAAGTGTGTTTCCTTTCTACTCGTTGCTGTTATGCTTACTTATCTCACATTATTTGTTCCTGTTTCATAAGTGTAAAATGAAGAAAAGAATTTTGCACCCCTCTTTCATGCACGCTAATTGCTGTGGTGTATATTTTGAATAAAATATTGATGTCCTTAAGAATATGAATTTTACTTCACTCTAGTACTTCCCTGAAGAGTAGAACCCTGAACTATAGG
Source organism: Rhinoptilus africanus (assembly GCA_013400135.1). Taxonomy (NCBI): domain Eukaryota; kingdom Metazoa; phylum Chordata; class Aves; order Charadriiformes; family Glareolidae; genus Rhinoptilus; species Rhinoptilus africanus. Next base: position 85,585 of record VXBO01002866.1, read on the forward strand.
AAATTGTGACATAGATGTACTAATTACATAAAAGCTAATCTTTTTTCATCCTTAGTGCTAAAAATACTCCCGAAGTCCACAACTACCAGGTAAGAGCATAACAATAGTTAAGGAGAATATTGTTATTTTCTAATTTAATGATAAATATTTTTCCTCTCTGTAATTACTACAGCTGGTTTGCTCCCCTTTCCCTACTCTGGGCTGACATTCTCTGAGGTGGTTCAGAAATAAACAGCATCACATTTGGAGTTAAGGGAAAAGTGGAGGGACACTTTTCTCTTTCTTCCCCTGTGTTCTTGGATGCTCTACAAGCTGAATATGCTCCATTTGCCACCCTGTTTCCTTCCCTTTCTGTGAAATCACAGGTTAAAACTTCTGGGGCTTGTGAATATGATGGGGCCCCAGGAGACTGCTGTGAGAGCAAAGCTTTTGTCTAGAGCAACCTTTCACATTGGATGATCCCTGACAACAAGTTCAAAGTTGTAATTATCTTCCCTATCACAACACTTAAGGAGTTTGTTGCTGGTCAAATGTTTGTTTGTTGGGTTGGTTTTTTTTAAACAAGCTCCTTTTTACTCTGCAAGGAAAAGCTTTACTGGTTTTTCCCTCCTGAGAAAGCAAGCTGTGCTTTCATCCAAAGCGAGTGTGTGCATAAAAACTTAGTCTTAACACTTGGTTTTGTTAAAAGCCTCAGCAGTGATTTTGTTTCGCTGTTTCTCAAGATCTTATGGATATGAGAGACAAATGCCAAAAGATAGGTCAGCAAGGATAGGTGACCTCCTGAAGACTGCTATTGTAATAGTAACCTTTCTCACTCTCCACCTTTGATTAAAGCTGTCTTAGGAGGAGCAGTAGATGTGCCAGGTTGTCTCTCAAACAGAAAAGCAATTTTCTTTGCATTTTCCCATAAGCGTGTATTAACAAGCAAGCTCATCACCAAGAGGTCTGGTGTATATGCTAAATGGCATGGGAGAAGGTTTGATACAGTCGGGTTTCTAAGGCTCACAGGGAGCATGTTCCATTGCCCCAGGAAAATCAAAAGTTAGAGTTAATTAGGGAGTTCTTGTATGATTTCATTAACCAGGTTCAATCTTTTCATTTGCAGCCACAGTATCATCCTAATATACATCCTGCTCAGCCACACTGGCACCCACATACACCTGTGAATGTAAGGTAAGCAATCTTCACTTGGTGAAAAAGGAGTTTACTTCTTTCCTAATATGTTGGCTTGAAGCGTATTGGGTGGTTTTCTGCACGTGAAAAGCAAACAGAAGTCAGAAATATGTGATGTAGAGGCAGTATTAAATAAATTCAATTTAGATTTTGCTTTGCAATGTCCTGATCTCCTTGATGAAAATTTTTTTCAGGTTGATTTTTAATTCAGAATTTGAAATACAGCTTTAGCGTATTTCTGTAGGGAGTATGTTGGATGGGAAGATGCTCAGTAGCTTTAATAAAACTAATTGCAATTTGATCAGTATTTAACCTCCTAAAACAAAGAAGAAACTCATTTTGGAGTAAGGCTAAGTTATGAGTGAACAGATTATTGCATTGCAGCGCTTTTTTAATCTTTTGTAGATGTATACAGAAAAATAACATGTACGTGGAACAATGTATCGGGCACTTTACAGATAATTAGTGAAAACATAACATTGAGGTTTTGAGAACTGTTTCACAAACATATTCCTCTATGTGCTATTGTGCTGTCTTCTCGCATACTTTTTTATTTTCTAACTAATAATGAGAGAAATTGAGTGCAAAGACATTTTGGAAGAAACTCAGTCCAAGTTAGAACCAGCTTGGTGGAACTCAGGCTGGAGGCCCACCCCTGGAGGTGGATGTGTGTCTGTGCATGTACACGTGATAAAAATCAGCTGCTATTTTTTCCTCATAAAATGTAAGCTTTTTAGGTTACTCAGTTCTTCAGACAAATAATTACCATCCTGACTGAAAAAATATCAATACCCTAGTCTTCATTCCTATTCATCTTACATTTTTATCTTTATATTCTTACATCAGAACCGGGTAGACTTTGTTCTTAGTGTAGGCAGGCTCTGGAGATGAGGCTGAGCTTAAAATGGATGAAAAGACAATTTGGTCCGAGATTGAGTCTGAGAATGCAGGAAAAAGGCAAATATGTTACTAGAAATACTTACTCGGCAGAGAAGCAGATGTGTTTATTGTCATCTCAAAATTCCTAGCATACAGCAGTAAATGAGATATCAAGTTTATGCTGGAAACAGAGAACAGTTTAAATTAGGTAATTAACTTTGCCTGTACTTTATGTTCGAGATTATTCCTGGTTTTAGGGTTTACTTGTCCTTTTTTTTTTAGTGTGTGATGGAAAATGTACAATTTTACATCACAAAGGTGTGATTTCTGAGAGAGTTTAATAACTTTAAAAATCATTTGAGGTTTTGCTGAAATTTTTCTAAAGATTTCCTCGCTTATGATACTAGCCTGTAACATTTTTAAAGCCAAATAGCTCACCCTGGAGCAGAGTGATATCGAAATAAGCACAAGAATGTATTGTAATGTGTGTAGACAACCTCCCCCTTCAACCCCTCCGCTGCCTGGGCAAAGATTAAGGTCAGTGAAAAATGAACAATGCCTTTTTTTATAGCTAGGCTTGTAAGTCTGGAAAACATACTTAAAAGCTCAGTTGTGCAAGCTGGGTAGAAAAGGTGCTCAGAATCTTTGTCCCAGTCAGGTAGAAGTGTTTAAATGAGGGAGTAAAGTGGAAGCTTCAAATTATCCTAACTTGGAGTCCAAGTGGGTAATTTGGATGTTTAACATCTTGAATAGCTTGACTTGGAAAAGCTTAATCCATCTGACTATGAACTTGAGCTCAGACCACAAGTGCATGAAGTTTCTGCTGGGCCAAGGGCTGAAATGAAGCTACCTGTGCAATACATGTTATATGTGGAGGTTCTCTGAATAATTTGTGCAATAGTATGTGGAATCGTGTCTCAGTCATCTTAGTAAAATCCTTTCAGTGAAATTATTTGTTTGCAGTTAACTTAATGTTCAGTCTTCTGAGAAAATTAAAAAAAAAAAAAAAGACAAAAAAAAAAGTGCAACTTCAGTTTGGTAATAAGGGAATCTTAAATATTGTTGTTTCCTACATACTGTTCAAAATTTTTATTCCCCACTGCAGTGATTCAGGAGACACTGTAGAAGTGGTTGAGGTTAATATCTCTAAGCGGCAATAAGTACTGAACAAATGAGGAAAAAATGTTTTTCCTCGTAGTGCTTTTGCAAGTTTCACTGTGTAGGCACAGAGAAATACCTGTACTAGCCATAGACTGTAGGTGTTCGTCTTAACAAATTGTAGGCTGCTTCAGAGTAATTAACTGCACCAGTGCTGAACAAGCAGCAGTATTTACAGAAGAGCAGTTTTCATCCTTAATAGGATTGCCTTTCTTAATTTCTCAGGCCTTAGGGATATATTTTCATGATCTCAACTTTTTTGCACTATATGGTTTATTGCACTTGTTTATTGTACGTATTTAGCTTTCCGACAGCCTCCTCCTGCATCCCCACCGTCCCTCCGGGATTCGGGGGCAGTGATGCACGATGCTTGTCTATAACACTTGAGAACAGGGGGAGTTTTTAATGGCTGAGCTCTGATTTTAAAGCCTTTTGAAATCAGCTAAAAGATTTCCCAGTGGCTTCTGCATCAGACCTATGGGTCCGTCACCATTTCCTTCCCTTCCTGGTAGCTGCCCATCACACCATATGCATGCTTATTAGCACTTGCTGGATGAACTCATGTTAACTGTGTAGCGCTCATTAAGTTTACTTCCATCTCTCACTAACCAATAACTGTGCAAATGGTACAGGCCACCCTATCATGATGACAGGCCATATTGGAAACCCCCCACAAGTGGAGAGGACAGCAATTTACGGTATATCCAGGAGCAGAACCAGAAGAATTTAGGAGGAGTCCAAAGTATGGTGTACCAAGATAAACTCATGACGACTCTCTGAAAAACAGTCACCGTCATTTCACCTGCCATCTTAAACGATCATTGCATTCCATGGTCCTTGTCTGTCTGCAGTATGTTCCAAGTGTATTGCGCATAAAGTGTGTGTCTTTGTATGTACGTCCATCCTTGTTTAGTGTGTTCATGGACACTCTTGGGAAAAGTATTTTCCGTATCTTTGTAAAAAATCTTGAAAAACCTTTTGTGAAAGCTGGTAAGGATTCTCAGTGCACCGAAACCAGAAATATTTCTGGGGATTTACGTTCTACCATACTTTTAAATCCGTGACCCTCTACCTGCTGTTGAAGATCAGCCATTTGTGCCTTAGTTATTTTTATTGTTTCTTTTCAGTCAAATTAATAGTTGAAGTTTGAGAAACTTTGGTTTTTAGTTGACAGACAAATAGGAGATTGGAGGGAGGAAGAAACAGAATACACACTGGCAAGCAAAATGGCTTGTGGACCACCAACAAAGGGAGCCTACTGAGTTAGTCATAGGTTTGGGTGTCATTTGTTTTTAATTTTTGTGTTCTGCAGCAAAACAGAGGTGCTTGCCTTACTTTGAAAACAAGTATAGGGAAAGAACACTCTAATAAGCTTCATGGAGTATGCGTATTCCTTTTTTGACTTACTGATTATATTGAGAGCGTCCCCCAAAACCATACCTGCTGCTATAAAGGCAAGAATGTTAAAAGTGAATCCTTGCTAAAAGGGTGCTGCTGTCTTCTTATTTTTAATGTGATTATGGAAGTGAACTATACAGTTGCATAAAACTACCTACTGGTAGCTTTCCTCTGAGCGGATTCAAAAACATCGCTCGCGATCGGTACGCCACAAGATGAGGACAATCCAGTGAAATAGCTCTATTTTTTTAAGTTAGACATTCGCAAAGTTGAATGTATATTTTACAAACCTAGGTCTTGAAATAGGCTTGGCTGGTATTTTGATCAATTGCCGATTTATTATTTTTTTAAAGAACTGGAAATCATAGTGCCATTTTCATTCATGCATTTGTTTTAAATTAGGCCTTGCATCTGTGGTCTCTCTGAAGTTGTTGGAACGAATGAATCTTCATTAGGGATATTTTAAAAAATGAAGTAGTTTTTAACTTGATTTTGATAAATATACCTTTATAAACAGCTATAACCATGAATTTTTTCAGAGCAAATTTGATAGTGTATAACTTTTTTGTGAAATATATTTGTTTACAAATGCTATCTTTTAATATTTGTTTTGATCTTTCCTGTATGTGCTAAGTACAAATAAAAATTTTCAGTCTTCTTACTCTGGTGACGATGCGTTATTTATTGTTTGAAAGATTCTGGAGGAGGGTGAGTAGATACGATACACCTTGTACTTGTACCAGTTTTGCCCTGGAATCACTAATGATCAACATTTTCAGTGCAGTCTGTACAGGGGGGGGGAAACAATAAAGCAATTGTGCACTCAGATGTGAAAATGCCAGAGGAAGCCTAAGGTGGGTAATCACAGAGGCTGACTTCAGTTTCCCCAAGCTAGTCTTCCTCTGTTTCGGCAGCATTTTATTTGGGAAAGGAAGAAAGAGAAACTTTGTTGGAGTCATTGGGACGAGAGCCTAGTTTAGCTGCTGTTCTGAATGCCCTCTGGAGGTTTTTTTGAATACTCACGTTAAAGGGGAGCATTGTTGCTTCATGATTCACACACCTACATTCATAATACAGTATTGTTCTTGTCATATAACTTCATTGTCTTCTGTGTGGTTTGTTGTTGGTGTTCCTCCTCCCCACGAGTTGTTACCTGTGGTTTGGTTTCCTTGCTGAAGCTGCACTGAATGAGCGATCTCCCTGGCAGATCTCAAGAACAGACAGCACAAGGCCTAAACCGCTCCTTTAGCACTAAAATGCCTCGTGCGGGAGGTCTGCTCGGGGGTGGAGAACAACCTGTGGGACTCTTGCGCGTTCTGCAGTTTGTGTGTGTCACCTCAAGGGAAGCACTTGTCGTTCTGCTGCCCTGGAGAAGCAGCTCACGCGCTCTGCGCTTCCCTTTCGCTTTCTCATCCCACATCCTCCTTGCTGCCTGCAGGAATCTGTACCAGCAAAGTCACCGAGCCATCAGATAGGTAAGAAGAGATCCATTTATCTCTCCTTCCTTGCTTTAGTCTTAGTTGGCTTCTTGTAGCAAATGGGCTGGGATGCAGCTGGGAAGAGGGGAGCGTTTCTCCCTCTTCCCTCTCTCACGCTGACATTGCTCTGACTGACCCCTGCAGCTTCTGTCACCTCAGCAAAAGTGGATACAGGTGCCCCTGCACTGAACTTGGTAGTACAAATAAGCTGCTTTAAATTTAAAAGCATATTTGTTTGGGTTTTTTTCCTAAAATTGGCACACTCGCTACTTACAAAGTACTGTTTTCAACAAGTGACTGATACAGGCCTTGTGACGTTAGCAATAAAATTTGGTCTTTGTTAGGAATACAGTGGGAGAGAGGAAAAAGGTCAAAATTTTGCAGGTAAAACCCAAATGATGTGGGGAGAAGGGAGAGAGGAAAAAGGTGGGAAAGCCTTGGTTAACTCAGCTGTTAAATGCACTTTTTGTTTAAAAATAAAATATTGGGAAAACTCTGGTGATATAAATGTATACTACATCCTAGATTCAAGCTGCTGCAGGAAGCCACTGGTAGTTTATAGATGCGCAAACTCAGCACAGGGACTTGACAGCCCTGGTATGTGAGTGTTTGTACATTGTGTTGAGTTATTTTAACTAGGAGTTCCTCATGAGGAGGTGCCACACAATTTATAACGAGCGTGTTATTCAGTCATTCTAGGTGCAGAGAAATCAACACATTTTGAATGTGTTCTAAATATACAGGGAAATGTAAAAAAAAAGCCTTGCAAATTGCCTGATGAGTACCTTCTGAGTACAGATGAAGCTCGTTCTCAGGGGTGCCTGTTGAACTGTGCGTGCCAACTTTCTCCACCCTGTTCTGAAGTCTGTTCTTTGTGCAAGTCGAAAATATTCTTTTTACAAGTCCAGCATACACCTAGAAACTCTTTTGTAATCTGATCACAGGTGATGGACACTATCCTCGCATCAGCCTGGGTGTGTGTGAGATACAGCGCTAGGCGTCTGAGAAATTGCACTGATCTGAAGCCCTGTGTGTGATCGGAGGCATACTTCCACATGCGGGAGAATTGCTTTGACACATCTTGGCTGAGGGTATCTTCTGATCATCTCTCGGCATGCCTCACCTCCCGCCTTTAATAAAGCCGGAAACCAGTTCTTCCCCGGCAGAGCTCAGGCCTGGCTCTCCACTCTGTGTATTTGGATTTGCAGGGGAGTTACTTTTGACCTGTAATAACTCTGTAATCCTGCATCCATCCTCTCCCCCAGGAACTGGGGGGGGATTCGAAAAGCTGGCAATACCACATCTGTAACTGGGGCTGAAGTACGTCGCTTTTCAGCCCAAGCCAGGCCCTAGCATGCGAACTAATGACTAATATTGAACACTGAAATACGATACTAAAATACAGTACTGAAAGTGTTGTCACTTTCAGGAAATTGTTTTAGTGTGGGCTTTTTCTTTAAACTCCCATTTTCAGCTATTTTTCTCCAGCTGATGTGAGTCACAGGCAAAACGAACAAAGGGATCAGGTTTTGTAATGCATTTCCAAAGCTGGCAGTCGAGGGTTTGCACACTTATGGAAAAGAATCGACAAGTCCATCCAGACCCTTTTATCAGTGACCCCATGTGCAAATTGACCAAAAGGAGGATGCTTTCTTACGTTGTGGATGGGAACAAAGCATGTATTATAGCCTTGTGATGTAAAATGTCACTTTTCCTTCCTTCTGGATGAGTGTTGCAGACGACGTCTCTTCAGCCTGCAAGAGAAAGATTGTTAGAACTTGCAAGTAATCTTGAAAATGGAACTTCAGCTACTGGCAGGGAATGAGCTGAGGAACATCTAAGGGGAAAAATGAGTATATCACTTGCTTCTCAGGCATCAAAGTTGGCTAGATGGCGCCCTCTGAGGGGGAGGAGGAAGGCAGTTCAGCACCGCAATCACCTATTTTCAGAGGAGGTTTTCCACCAGTCATTCCAGTTTGCGTATCAAGCAGGCAGGCTACTACTGCCTAGCTCGAAGGAGAGGAGTTTCAGTGGACGTTCATCTACCTGATGCACCAGATCTCTGGAAAGACTTGATAAGTGGTTTTCCTCTTACTCTCGGAAGGAGAACCAAGGAAAGGGGTCTTGTAGGGGAAAGCTGTCATTGCAGCATTGCTTCTGGTAGCCAAAGAGACTGAACTACAGCTGCTGCAGACCAGCTGGCATTAATGGACATAAAATAGGAACTGTATCTTTTTTAGAATCACAGATCCAATAAATAGATCTTGGGCTGTGTGTATTGTGGTTTGAAAAGGGATTGATCCACCAGTAGCTTAAATCTCCTTTCATAGCCATCTTGAACTAGCGCTCTGCTGGTCCAGCCTCGGCACCCTAACCAGACTTGTGCTACAGTGTGAGGATCGAGATTTCAAACTGTTTCAGAATAAATACTTTTTCCTACTTTACATTCAAACTTCAAATGCTTGGAAAACCACAGTGCTGTTAGGCGTGCTCCCGAGTTGTAGTGTTGACCTGCAGGAAAAATCAGTCTTCCTTTCTCAGCAGGCAGCAGACACACAGAAAGGTCCAGATTTTGGCCAAAAACAATACTTGTCAAAGCAGGTAAGAAAAAACATAATGTGAAGGAACAGACCACACCTTTCTCTCTGTCTCTTTCATCGCAAAGCAGTGTGTGATAATGATGAAGACCTCATTCAGCTGCCCCTGTTTTCCACGGACTGTTGTACCTTGAAGCGACTGGCCTTTCTGCATCTATGTGCTGTTGCTCTTGTTGCCGCTGTGTCACAGACAACAGATAAAAACTTGATTCAGCTGGAGTTCCTCCCTTGGTATGAGTCACTTCCAATAATAAAGCTTCGGCAGACTAAATGCTGCTCTCAACTACTTACTAATGACTGTTCCATGACTATTCTTTAAAGCAAAACAACTTATTTTCATATAGTTGGTTTCACAAGCGGTAATCTGAATTTAGCTGTAAAGCTGACAAATCAAGCCTCTCTGCACCATCCATTGCATGTATTAATAGGCTGCTACAGAAAATGCAAACATGTCTGTAATAGCTTGCATATTGCTTTTAATTTCAGCATGGAATAACGTTTGATTTTCAACTGGAGTAAAAAGTCATGTTTAAAAGCATACGGTATCTCCCATCCAGCTTTCCTGAAGATGGTGGTGATTTTTTTTTTCCAGATTGAGTCTTGTCAGACTTGGCACAGAGGGAAGATTGGTGGAGATGGGAAGTTTCGCTAGCCTGATATCTTAGACCCAATGTTACTTCTTTGTTCTATGTTTTTGGAATAATGACTTTCTCTTGACTCTCTGGGACTACTTTTGGTCTGGTGGTGTCTTATCTTCCATCATCTGTTGCCTGCATCTTTTCAGAAGAAATACAGTTCATTTTCTCTCTGGCAGAAGAAGCATTTGGGATGGCTGCCTTAGTTGTCATACCTTCTAAGAACTGAGGAATCTTCCCATTTAATCATAAGATTAATGTTGAGCTAAGGCTGTTGGAGAACCAGTAGAAATGCCCCTAGGGTTGTTTTCAAATTGCCACCACAATCACATTTCCACTTCTGATTGTTTTTTGTATTTTCTGTCTTTGCAATGTGCTTGGGTTTTCCTCTTCCTCTTCCTTGCAGTAGCATGACCATCAGCTTTAAACTATCAAACAGCAAAACCTGTAGCTCGTCCTATCAATGGTGAAGATGTATCGAATTAAGCAAGAACAGATGTTTCAAATAAGAACAGTTTGGAAAACCTGTGGTTCACGGCTTAGTAATTTCATATGTTGAAAGATTATAAAAACCAGTGTGTTCTAAAATGAGGCAATGAAAAACACCTTTCACTTCCTGCATCCTGAAGAAAATGAAAGAAGTAGCCATACCTAATCAATAGTATAAAGTACTGATCTAATACAGTGCTCCAGATTAGAAGCTAATTAATTATTTAAAAGTCTTTCCCTTCTAAACGCATAGCAACCTGTGCTGGAATTATAATTGCAGTGGTTTGCCTGCCATTACCCATTTCTGCAACTTTGAGAACCTTAGAGAAGTAGAAATACAAAGCATCAGTACGTCTCCAATGCCCTTTAAATTGTGTGATGATGATGCAAGGAGCTCGATAGCTAATCAGATGACCAAGTCGCTGGGTTCCTTCTCATCTCCAGGGGCCGAGCCCCTGAATTGTGAGGCCTTGTTGGCAGGCAGCAGGGCCAGCATCTTGGTGTCTCTGAGCCCAGTCTTTCTCATCAGTAGGAGTGTAGGAGCCAGACAGGAAAGAAGGAAGAGCTTGGAAAAAAAAAACGAATGGTCCAGGGAAACAAAAAGCTCAAGTAGAGGGTTCGGGAGAAGCAGAGTTTTACAGTGGAACATGCAATGGGAGGAAGTGGAAAAGGAACAGCAATGAAGTCTGATGGAGGCTCTGGGAATGGAGAAGAGGAATGAAAGAGGCAAGGGAGCTTTGAGACTTCAGCAACTGTGTCTTCGGCCCCGGGAGCTCACTGAATCAACACACAAGGCTGATTTGAAGCAAAGCTTCAAGGAAGTTGAATGTAAAACTGGATGCCGCTTCTGTCTCAAAATTTTGAGTCCAGGAGGGCTCCGTTTGTTATCATTCATTTTCAGATTCTCCTGTTGTATTTAATGTGTCACCCTCATTTGCAGTTTATGACTTGAAAAAAAAAAAGTCTGAAAATTGCTTTTAAGAGAAAATTAAGTTTCTTGCTGTAACTCAGATGGCGTTGCAGTGAGAACAGAGATAGGACAGGTTGCAACGTTGCAAATAAGAAAGCCCTTGCTGTGCTGAGTGATTGCTTTTGTGTTACTCTTACCTGTTAATACTGTCTTCTGAGCAACTAAGTGAAAAATTCTCTCCTGCCTTGATAAAAAGTTTTTACTTGCTGCACACTGTACCTCTTCAGTGGCTTTACTGGTAACGTATTAAAAAGGCAAAAATCTGTAACCTAAACTGAAGTCATTGTATGGTAATAGTGTCAGGTATGTTGACCTTGGAGTTTAAATTTACGGCAAATTACTGAAAATGCAGAAGATCGCGTATTTCTTTGTAGGGCATTAGCAGCATTCAGAATCTGAATAATTTAGAAGCATGAAACTTCTACAGTTTAATTAATTTCTTTAAAAACATAGGGGGTGGTTTACAAGGAATTTCAGCTTTGTAGGGACAGAGACAGAAAGATTTTGTAAGATGGGATCATATTGTTCAGGGAAGCCAAATCCAGTGGATTGGCTTTAAGGCTAAAGTAGTTTCACCTTCTTAATATGCTAGATGTGGTTGCTGGGTTCTGAGCCCAGCCTGTAGAGATGCTGAGCATGTGTTCCAGGGATGTAAATACACAGAGAGCACACATTCAGCCAGCCATGCAGAGCAGAAGAGGTGGAGAGCAGTGCCTTTACCAGCACCCACAGGCACAAACAGCAGCACACAAACATGGGGCAGCACGGAGAGCTCAATCCTGTATGCGTAGACCCCCACGGAAAGTAGGACTACAGTTAAGATGACCTCGACTGCAGTGGTTAGGGCTTGACCAGCCAAGCATACCGACCAGCAGCTTGCCTACCTGTGGCTGGTCCCTTTCCTCCCCCTCCTCTTCATCTTCCCATGCTTGTTCTTCCCCGATTCTCCCGTTCCCTTCTCTTGTTTCCTCTCAGTCACCCCTGCTTTTTCCACACAGTGCTCCCAGTTTTGCTAAGTCTGTGCTTAAATTTCCTTAGGCTACCTAGGTAGTTTGGACCTTATGTGGTATTACTGATACAGTTTCCTGGGCCTTGCAAAGTTGTTCTTGCCAAAAAGTCCCTGAGACTCCAGTGCTCTGTGAAGTTTGGCCATTCCTCATGTAGCTCTCCCTCCGGCAATCCTTCAGGGCATGCTCTGTAACATCTGTTAGCTGCTTGCGCTTTCATCTGTTATGTCCAGCAATTCCTTCTGTCACATCCCGTGGTTTCTCGTGTTCTCCTCTGTTAGCTAAGCATCAGGCTTGTGCCTGCTTTCCTTGTCTGCATGCTCTGGCAGGTATCTGATGCTGAGGAAGGGAAAGAGAGAGACAGGGGTGTGCTTAGCTCAGAGGACCCGAGTTATTTGTGGATGTGCTGGAGCGTGTCCAGAGAAGATGATCGGGGGCTGGAGCACCTCTCCTATGAAGATAGACTCAGAGAGTTGGGGTTGTTCAGCCTGGAGAAAAGAAGGCTCTGAGGAGACCTTATTGTAGCCTACCAGTATCTTAAGGGGGCCTACAAGAAAGCTGGTGAGGGACTTTTTCGGATGTCAGGTAATGGTAGGACTAGGGGGAATGGATTAAAACTAGAGGTGTGTCATTTCAGAATGGACGTTAGGAAGAAGTTCTTCACCATGAGAGTGGTGAGACACTGAAACAGGTTGCCCAGAGAGGTGGTGGAAGCCCCATCCCTGGAAGTGTTTAAGGCCAGGCTGGATGGGGCTCTGAGCAGCCTGGTCTAGTGGGAGGTGTCCCTGTCCCCTACAGCAGGGGGGTGGAACAAGATGACCTTTAAGGTCCCTTCCAACCCTGACAATTCTATGATTCTAAGTGGTGGAAAAGGCTGTAGCATGGGTTAGCAACCCAAGATCAGCTGCGACCTGTCTTGGAGGCCTAAGTTCCTCTCTTGGTTTTGCTCCTATTTTAACCTGACTTGGCTTGCTTGGATTAGTTGTTTTATTTCCCAAGGCCAGGCACACATTGTCTGCCTGTGACTGAAAGGGGAAGGCAGCACTGACTTGGGGGAGGATTTCATCTGTCCTAGAAAACTTGGTGTCTGCTTTTCAGAGTTTTTCTCATCTGCAAGGACATCTGGGACAATGAAATTTTTTGACAGGTGATTAAATATCATTAGCTATCGTTATCATTAATTAAAACCATTTGTAAAGGAAGAAAAGCGAGTAGAGTTCCCCAGTGGGCATACTTTGCATGACAGTTTTGCAAGGCAGTATTTTTTAATGATCTTTATGGAGATAAGGTGAAATCTGTGAGGACGATGGCTTTGTTGAGTCGAGATTTGTTTCTTGGTATTTTATTAGAACATGCTGTGCCACAGGCTCTGTTCTTCTTGTGGAGAATTCCAGATTACTGCTGCTTCAAAACTTAGTTCAGCATCTTGTAATGCAGGAAGCTGCTGCACGTACTTTCATCTCCTACAGGAGAAATTCTCCCCGCTCTTGTCACCATTTCTGAACACCCGCTTCCCCTTCACCATTTTCTCTATCCTTCCAAGGTTGGCTTTTCTGTCTGGGGGAAGGCTGCTGGCTGCCTGCTCTGCTTTCGGAGATGTCCCTAGGAACGGATGGGGGCTGCTGATCACCCCTGGCAGAGGGGAGAGAGATCTGCAGCACATCTCCCCAGGCTTTCCCTAAAGGATGCAAATGGGCCGGCTCTCCTGTCATCTGGTGGTGTCAGGGCAGAGCATGGAAGTGTAACACCGCTGTCAGTTTTAGTTAGACTTCTCACAGTTTAGGAAGCCAGTTCTGGCCAGCAAAGAAGCCCTGGTTACAGGGTGCAGGAAAAAAAACAACATAGATTTGTTTTTAATAATCCAAATTCTCCTTTACTTAGGAACACTTATTACTTTTGTATGACCCAGTCCTTGGCTGCAAAAATTAAACTTCATCCTCTCTTTTATACTTAGTCCTCCTGCTGTGATCTGTATTCAGCCTGTGAACAGGCTGCCCAGGGAGGTGGTGGAGTCTCCGTCTCTGGAGACATTCAAAACCCGCCTGGATGCGTTCCTGTGCAACCTGCTCTAAGGTGGCCCTGCTCTGGCAGGGGGGTTGGACTAGATGATCTCCAGAGGTCCCTTCTAACCCTATGATTCTGTGATTCCTTTCCTGTATAATGCTGGGTCCTCTCAAAGTATTTTGCTTCAATCCAGTGGTTCTGGTGTTAACTGATACTCACGCAGAATGCTGCTTTCTTCCTATCCTTTCCATTTCCTCTTCGTTCCTGGCCACAGGGAAATTTTCAGAGTATGCAAAATTCCTGGGCTCTCTGTGCCACTTCACATGCTCTAGCAACACAAGGGGTGTGGGAGATTCTAAAAGTGATTAAAGCAAGTTTGGCTAAAAAATCCCTTGGGTTTGGGCAGGGAATAAACACAAAGTCTTTTTTTTTTTTTCCAAAGGGACAGACTAAGCCCCAAAAATGACCATTTCACTTTACATAGCAGTTAAGCCTTATCCCCCCCCACTGCTACACTGAAGCTTCATGCATAATAGCTGCTTTAGTTTGACTTCTGAGAGTCTCTCCACATTAATACACGTACACGTTAACATGCGTTTTAACAGTTCCACTGACTGCCATTTGGGAGCACATCTAAAGCCTGTTTTGATGCTGGAGAAGGTACTGTGACGATATGGTGATGGGTGAAACGTCTCCTGTTAGGGAGCGAAGTGGTTGGGGGAGCCTCCCAGCACATTCAGCACAAAGCCTGCAGCGAGGATTTGAGCTGCCAAAAGTTGCACAAATCGCCGTCAGGCTTGCTCTGAGCTGCCAACAGGGGAGGATCGAGAGGGCTTGTGGAGATGTTTGCGTAAAGTTCGAGGATTTTTAAATATTAGCAAATTGCAGTGGTTTGGTGCGGAAGCAGTGTTCAAAGCAAAGAACAGAGCTGGGTGTGGGAATTGTTGAAGTTTGTTTATCACATCCAGACCTAGAAGCCTGGGATTTTTTTAAACTGCTGTTTATCTATAGCGGGGGGTGGGG
>VXBO01002866.1:100513-187810 GCA_013400135.1 Rhinoptilus africanus
GGTGGGGGGGTGGTGAAGTCCATGCAGACTCATCCAAGAGGCATGATAGCTTGAGCCTGCTTTCTGCCATTGCCCCACCGGCCTCCCCAAGGAGGGGAGGGAAGAGAGCCCCACGGTTTGCTCTCCCAGTCTAACTTCAGACAGGTGGGAGACGCCTACAAGAAGAGCGTGGAAGAAGTGGACACAGACAGGGTGCATGAGTAATCCTGCTCTGGGACACAGGTGAAAGAGGTTTATGCAGGCCTACGTGGTTACGTTCTACAGGAGAAGGAGGATGGCAGCTGGGAGATTGGCACAGAAAGGCAATTACTTTTGTAAAAGATCTGTTGTCACTCACAGGTTACACTAAAATCGGAAGTGCTCTCACAGCAGGCCTGTAATGGGTGAGACAAAAGTCCTGAGCAGGTTATGATCTTGCACATGAGAAAATGTAGGATGCAGCTCAGGAGGAATGATAGTACGTGTGTACTGTTAGGTACGAGTAACCCGCTTCACAGCTGAGGTTGTGGCAGGTGGAAACCTGGCCAGTTTAGGAAAGGATGCGGTGTTCTTGAGGATGAGAAGCTGAACATAAGTCAGCAACCCTAGGCTATTTAGGAAACAGCAAATGTCATGTTCCAATGTATAAACAGGAGCAGATCCCATAGGACAAGGGAAGCAAGCCTTCCTCTTTGCAATGCATTTGCAAGGTCTCAACCGGAACGGGGTGCCCAGTTCTGAGCACCCCGTGGTGGAGGCAGAGCAGGGGGCAGCTGCGCGGATGTGGATGGCAAGGCGTATCAGGGCTGTAAGGAAGCGTGCGACCTGTGAGGGGCAACTGAAGACTTCAGAGCCCTTCAGACTCTGAAGGGAGATGTGAAGAGCTATTTTCAAAAACAGGTTTCTGTATCAAGAAATAACCTGTTCACTGTGCCTGTGATGGATGGGAGAGGAAATTGCAGGCTTAAATTGCAGTAAAGGAGACAGGATAAACAACTAAAGTAAGTGTAGACATGGTGAGACACTGAAATCAGTTACACAGGGAGCTCGTGGAGTGTCTGCTAATGAAGGTCTTGAAGATTCAGTTCAGCCAACCAGTTGGGTTAACGTCGGCCAGTTTTGAGGGGAGAGGTGGGTAATTCAGTCTTTCAGATACCTTTCTGTTCTCCATTTTTCTGTGATCTCCTAACACTGTTGTATGTGTGAGTTTGGTAACTGAGGTTTGGTAAGGCAGCAGATGGCTGGAGCACATGAAATGTACCAATGTCAACTGAAAACAGCTTTTAAAGCAAAGGGTAAAGAGTATAAAGAGTATAAAATTGGGACAGAGGACTAATAATGTAAATAAAATTTAAGAAATAGAAAAAGTAGTCAGAAAATAACATGTTATTTGTCCTGTTCCTCAATATGCTGCCTTTTTGGTCAGAAGTAATTATGAGTTTGAGGCTAAAGGCAATACCGAGCGTCTTGTGAACTTTGAGTGGCTTTTTTGAAGGTTCAGCCTCCGGTAACTGAATTTTTAGGAGTGCTTTGCCTCACAGAGGGACAAAGCAAGAAGAAATGTTTTCTTCCTTTATGTAATAGCCCGTAGGGCCCTGCATCATTTTGCTTGAAGGAGAGGAGTGGGGTGTATAGGAAGCAGCTGGAACTTGCTGAGAAAACTACACAGGTAAACAACAGAGGAAAAACAGGTAACCTGCAGGACAGCCAATTGACTATTAAAAGCTAAAACAAAGGTGTAGCTTTGGCATACTAGGAGGGTCAAAGGGCATATACAAGAGAAAGGATGAAAACTGGTACATAGTCTGAGAGCATTACTTGATGTCTGAGGAGCAAGTATGAAAATGTGGAGGGCTTAGGATATGGTCAGAAAGTTGGTTCATTGAAAGCAGTGATTTATTTGCCTCAATGGACTGGGAAGGATGCATGAGCACACTATCTATTCAGGTAAGCCAGATAGAAACAAGCAATAGAAAGAAAAGATGTATTGAAGGGAAAAGTCTCAAGTCTCTAGATTTACGACAGTGTAAGACCAGAAAAATAAGTGAAAAATAGATGTGACATCACTGCCAAATAATGATGCCACCTTGTAGAAAATGCACTAAGATGTCTAATGTGCCTCTAGAGAGTACACAGGATAGGGGTTTAGCCTACTAATGATATTTTCAGCTGGGTACTGTCAACTCTTCTAGTCGATTGGCTCTGGGGCTGCTGCAAGCGCTGTTGTTTGTGGTTGTTGAGTAACACATCAGTCTAGAAGTGAATGGGTGCAAAACTCTTAGGAGGAAGAGAGGGAGGGAAGGCATGGGTAGGAAGGCCTCACTTCAGCCCCATATCCGTCAGAAATGCAAGAGTTGACTGACCACTGAGATGAGTTTGCCTCAATATCTGCCCATTGTTGTCAGCCCCAAAAGAGTGCTAGTGACTGCGTCCTTTAAATGGGCCAGCAGTTTCAGTATGAATTTCTCATCAGAAGTACACTGCCTGGGCATTGGCAACCTGACTGGAGCTTTGTCACTTACTGTGTTCAAGGATTTCAGTGCACACCTGAGCATCAGCTTTGCTGGGCTTGCTTTTTACTTCTTTGAATTAATGGTCTCCCCGCATTTTGCATGGCATGAGCACTTCTCTGTGGACAGTCAAGAAATATGTCTAGAGAACTTGGTGCATCTTTTGACCTCATGCCAGAGGGGCTTTGGCTCATTCAGTTGCTCAGGTCATTCTCATTTTAGCATGGAGGGGCAATATGAGGAGTCAAAGATTTGGTGTGATCTCATTCATTTTGAAAAGACCAGTTGAAAATCTGCTAAACCAGCCTGCCAGCGAGTGAAATGAAAGCAGCTCCCAAGCACGTGGGGCTTTGTGTCTTGAAAAAAACCTGAATCATAGACTAAAAAAAATGATGTGCTGAGGCTGCAGTCCAAAACCGATCTTATTTCCAATAAGGGTTTTAACTGCGTGAACAAAACCAGCTATCCTCTCAGTCAAAAAATGTCACTCCAATCCAAGGAGCTTGGAGGGAGAGTGCAGGAGAGCTGTTAAATTAGCGTGCAATCTCATTAGCCTGTACCATTTTCCCCCAGTAGGCACTTCCTTGATTTGATTATAAGAGTGAAGATATAGTGCAGTTTCAAAAGACAGACCAGCCCTGGATTATCTGAGCTCACCAAAGCTGTCCCCTGTGGATCAGACCCCTGTTTGTATTGTTTCCTTAAGGCAAGTAAGGCATCAGAAATTACTTTAATCGCAGTCGGTGCTACATGCCGGGAACCTGCCAAGATTAATATACGCAGCATCCCCTTCCCCACCTCCTGCTTTCAGAAAGCAACCAGCATCGAAGTATTATTCAATTACTGCCTAGTCAGAAACTTCATGTTGTCAGAATTTGTTACTAAGCCGACAGTTACTATTCATGATGCACCACGTTGCATGCTTTAGCTTATCTTTGGAAATGATACAGATGTGTTTATTTGCAGATGACTGGTTAATTTTGCTTTGAATCAGTAAGTAATCTGCAGAGAACATATGTAGCAAGTGGCTAGGTATAATTTATTCATTGTTCCTTTAATTATTCTGTTTGTCTTTATTCCAAATTGTCAGATTTTCAGCTGCTGTTAGTAATAAAAGCAAACTGAAAACCCATGCAGCTGAAGATATAATTTCTTTAGTGTTTTTTCAAATGGGCAAGGGATTCATCTTTTTTTGGAATGAGTTGATTTATTGCAACTACTGTCTAATGTAATACTATAGAATACGTTAAAACTGTATAAAAATGTTTAGCCCTGCTCTGAGGAAAGCACTTTCAAGTAATTTGCGGTACGTAGGTAGAGTTATCTCAGTCTTCTCTGGTTGATGGCACGGAGAGAAAACATAATTTCTAGAAATTCATCATCATTTCAAAGAATAAACTGAAACAACATCACTTAAAACTGCTGAAGAAAATCAACAGTGTCATTTGACACCTCTGAGTTAGAGATGATGAATTAAAATTTCAACATCTCCATTTCTCCATATATTGTAGACTCACAACAGTTAATCTCCTAACTAAACATATGAAAAAAAACCCCAACCCAGGTAGTTTACCAGCACAGGTATGATTCCTTTTTGACCAAGTGCTGTTTTGTTTGTTGCTACCTGTAAAACCTTTTCTTTCCAATGGACTCTTTCTCTGTTTTTTTCCCAAGTCATGAATTTCTCACACAGCTATTTTGCACCATAAATTTGGAGGCCAAAAGGATTTCTCAGGAATGTAATGTCATTCTGGGACTGTTATTTGGCCTGCACTTCTAATAATTTCACTTTAAAGGAATTATTGTTTGCTGCCTGAGCACTTTGCTGTCCCAGGTGAAATTGCAAATTCCTGCAGGACAAATTTTGATGTTTTTGAGAATCGTATTCCATAAGTCAGTCAGAATTTTACTTGGCATAAGAGTCTAGCAGAGATTGTGTAGTGTGTAAAATCAAAAAGAATTCTGGTATTAAAGTCATGCCAAACAGGTAGAGACATCATTTTCCTCACTTTATCAGTCTTCTGTTAATAGGAAAACTGTAAAGATTTGGGATGTATCTTGTTAAAAATTTTATTTACAAAAAAGCTATGCTTTTTTTCCCCAAGAAAGTTTGTCTCTCCAAAAGTACAATTTGTCCTACTATTTACTGCTCTAATTGGAACTGAATTTATTTTGTAGCTATCCCTTGAACAACAGTGATCTGCATCAGTTCAACATTGAGGAGAATGGTGGAGCACCATATACCACAAAAATGCCTGCAAGGCACCACCACCACCACCGTCATCACCACCACCATGCAAATTACGGCGCCCTTGCTCCTGACAGCAAGGACCTGGTTTCTGGAGTTCCAAACCCAAACAGTAAGTCCACTGCAGTGAATGTCATTTCAGTAACTGTGCCTCTTTCAGATTTGTCTCTGGCAAGCAGGGAAAGGAAAGGAAAAGAAAACAACACACGTGTCAGTTCTTCTCCTTGAAGAGTATGCTTCCTGTTATTATTTGCTAGCTTTGTACTATGTGCAAATGAGACGAGATTTGCAATTTCACGGCTTTGCCATGGGGTTGCAGGATTTGGTGTTAGAGTGGTGTTCCATAACTGAACAAATACCCAATTAGTCACAGACACTGAGTCTCAAGCCACTTGGCACAGGCTATTTTTTCATTGTCACTATTTATTTATATAGTTTCACAAACCTCTCCTTGTCTGCCATTGCCTTTTGCTGATCTGCCTAGGTGGCCTTCAGCACTCATTGTCTGGATCTCACTCTTGCTTTATGTCTGGGAACAAATGGCAGAAACTTTGGAGCATTGGACAAACAGCATCTTGCTCTTAGTTTGGGTAATGGGAACAATTCCTGCTCAGCCCCAGCTACCACGACTTGAGTATGCTCACTTGTTCGGTGGAGAAATTCCTGGCATGTAGAAAGCAAAAAGGAGAGAAGCCCATCTGTTCCTGATGCAGCTTTGAGGAGTTTAGGTGTAAGTCTCTGCTGCTGAACATGTACAGGCTTTCTTAAGGGTACATAGCTCAGACAAATGTTTGTAGGTTTACACAGGAACTGGAGGAGAAACATCCCTGCCATTCAGCAATCCTACTTCTTGCTCTCCAAATTCATAATCTCTGCACACTGCAGTGTGCAAGATGCTGTGTAAGAATTTCAGAAGACGGGCAAAACAAGGTGCAATCTATTACTTTCCTTGCCTCAAGGGGATGGTAAGTTCTTCCTTTGCCCAGTTTTTGCCTTTATGATTGTAAATCATCCTGAGATAGGCATCCATTACGGAAACTTTCATCCTGGCCAGTTAATCTGACAACTTTTAAATTCCTGATACCAGGATCTTGTAATGGTCTTGTGTGATCTTGACTGTAGGCTGTCCCACCTCAGCAGTAACCACAGGCATCTACTTGGCCAGGCGCTTTGATCAGACCTTGTTTCAGAAACTCAGAAACATTTTCTTTCATTTTCTGTCCCAAAGAGATGGAGATAACAGAGTTTAGGAGGGAAGCTGAAGAAATAAATAAAATGCAAGGCATTGTAGACTTTTAAGGAAGGAATCCTAAGCAGCAGTACAAATTGCTTGATGGGGCTTCCAATGAAGCTGCTCCCTTAGGAGCAACCTCCAGGAGACATCCTGTCCTTCATTACTTGCGTGCTCCACGCTAGAGTACCTTCACCCCGGGAGACCACGGGGCACCGCCAGCATGGCCGTCCCCGACCTGGTGCTGCCCCAGGGGCCTGGGGTGGGCTGCTGGGCACTCCAGATTGGCACCTCAGCCGTGGTCTGCAGCTACCGTCGCAGCGGGAAGAGCAGGACGGACCAGCCCGTTGGGTCACTGCTGGGTGGCTCGCCCCGTCCTCAGCCTGCTGCTCACAGGGCCGCCATGGGCGGCAGCGGAGCGCCGGTGGGGAGGCTGAGCTGGAAAGCCTGGGCCGGGCTGGCAGCCTGGTGCGGCAGGAGGCGGTGACCTTCCTGGGGGTTGTGCCAGCCCGTGTTTCTCTTTCCCAAATTAGAATCATGGAATCATAGAATCATAGAATGTGTGAGGTTGGAAGGGACCTTTAAGATCATCAAGTCTAACCATTAACCTGCCCTGACAAAAAACCACTTCTAAACCATGTCCCTGAGCACCTCATCTACCCTTTTCTTAAACACCTCCAGGGATGGTGAATCCACCACCTCCCNTTGGGGTTGTTGTGACCCAAGTGCAGGACCCGGCACTTGGCCTTGTTGACCCTCATGCCATTGGCCTCAGCCCATCGATCCAGCCTGTCCAGATCCCTCTGCAGAGCCAACCTACCTAGAGCTGAAGCAGGCCAGGAAATTCAGCCAGTAGCCTGCTGTGCTCCTGCTGCTGCTGGGTGTCCTGGCCCTGAGGGCACTGCAGGCCCTACTGCCCCTCTCCNCCCTCCCCGGGGCTCCCCCCATCCGGCCCCATGTGGCCCCCCCCGGGCCCCAGCCTCTGCCCCAGCCCCGCTGCTGCAGGGCTCCAGCTCCCCACAGCCCTGCCGGCCCCGCCGCGCCAGGGCCCGCCCCTGCAGCAGGTGGTGATTGAGGAAACAACAGCAAAAAGACACAGGACAGGGTGTTTATTCCAGCTCTGCCTCTCCTCTTAGGCCGCGCTGCTTTGCAGCTCCTCCTTGTTGTGGAAATAAGCTTAGAAAAATCATAAGGGCAGGCAGCAGGAGTAGCTCTGTCTGTGCCCAGCGAGTGTTACCTGCCGGAGGAAATGGGGGGCCCCGGAGGCTGCGTGCCCCCGAGCCCCACGCCGCCTTGCTGCCCTGCCCGTGCTCCGAAGGGACTCGGCCAGCCGAGGCACGCGTGTAGCACCTGCTCCTGGAGGCAGATTTACCTTTCTCTTCGTTTTGTCAGCTTGCGGTGGGTTCATGCTAGCTACGTGATTAGAGGGGGTCGGGGGTGGTTTCTCACACGTCCTAACGCCGGTAGCGCCAAATGCCAATTCCCGGTGTCTCTAAGGGAGCAGAAAGGGACAGGGGCAGCTCCGAGGGGAGGCCGTGGTGCGGGCACACCGGCTGCATCCAGCTGAGCTCTTCAGGCGGTTTTGCATCGGATCGTCTTAAAACAGTCGTGCTGCGCTAGACCTGGCGTGCTCAGGCTGCCGTTTACGCCATTAGAGCGGTGATGGTATGGATACGGCCGCTTCCCTTAAAACTCCGAGTCACAATTACTCCCTTGCAGTTGGGGGTGAGAGGTCTGGGTCCCTTTTCAAGGTTGGTGCTCAGTGGGTTTGTTTTGTTTTTCATGGATCCTTTTAAATGCTGCTCGGGCTATTTTCAGCTGAGAAAACCATCTTGTGGAGAGCCTGTGGAAAAGGCTCGTGGTGTATGTGCCAGAATGGTTAGGAGTGTGCTGGCTGTCCATCACTTATCTGGGATGGCAGACGTGGCAGAGTGTGTGGGACAAGGCAGAGAGGAGACAATATCAGAAACCTGGGGACAGGGGGGACTCATGTCTGCCTCCAGGCCATGTGGAAAGGCCACTGCTGGGAAAGTGTTTCTAGGAAGTAAGTGGTCACTAACCTGGGGATACTTGGGGAGGAGGGTGCTTATGACCAAAATATCTCAAGTGGAAATGCCTGGAGAGCCAAAAGGTCTCATGGGGAGAATACATTCTCCTATTGGAAACTTCCTCCTGAATTCTCCTATTGGAAACTTCCTCCTGAGGCTGATGGGGGAAGTGAGGCTGTGCACTTCAGTTCGGTTACGGTGTGGTTTTCCAAGGGACCACAGGCATTTTGTGACTTAGTCCAGTTCCTATGGACTAGACTCATCTCCGAGCTCTGAAGTGGTTTTAAATTCATCTGAAGTAGAACATGGAGCTACCCATGTTATCTGTACCCAGCATCGAGTCGAGAGAGGGAAAAAGCGTCTGCCTTTCCTCCACTTACACCTATTCCAATAAATTCCAAGATTCCAGCACAATTTGCAGGACATGGGCAGGAGAGAGGGAAATGACAGTATGCCTGGCCAAGGTTTCCTTTAAATACTGGTGCATGTTTCTCAGCAAACACATGGCCTGGGATTTTGTTACCGAAAACAAACCTGGGCCAGACCTGCCTGATTTTTCACATTCCAAGAAATTTGTCTGCTTCAATTACTGGAAGTGAAATACGGTGAAACAAATCTGACGTGTGTGTTTATGAAGCCAGTTCAGCAGAAGATGTTGTTTTCCTGCATTCAGCCTGATGATTGTATTTGCAATGCTGCCATTCACCTCAGAGCTAACATACACGGATTCTGTCTTTTTATCCAGCAGATCTTCCCCTGATGTATTTGCAGATTCCCAGTCCCAGGAACCACCGTTTTCAAGAGCAGTTAGCCTTACAGCGCCAGTGCTGCCGCACAGAGAGAGCGAGCTGCTTGCTAAGCCTAATTGGCATGGTAAAATCGTGCATGGATTACCAGGTGCACGTGAGCAGATCCACAGGCGGCAGCTGGGGCTATCGCCCAAAGCAGATGACAAAAAGTATGCAATGTAGCTTGCAGAATTTTTATGATGGAAAATGATGAACGAGAAGAGGGGACCCAGCTTGCCTCTTGAACTCTGGGCTGAGTTTGCAGGTTATCACTTATAAAAAGACATCCTTTATTCCCGAACTGCTAGCTACAAAAGTCCTTGTGTAACCCTGAGCAGAGAATGGTGTAATACAGTCTGAGTTTCAGACTGAAAACAGTGCTTTGAAAAACACAGTGCTGCCAGATCCTTTCTTGAAATGAAAGCCTAGTTTTGCCAAGACTTAGTGCTGTCTCAGGAAATGTATGCCTTCTGTAGGACTTCATTTTTTTACCTTTTTTAAAATCTTATTTTCTGGGTTGAGTTGAAAGGCTCCGCTGCCCAGCTTGTTTCCCAGAGCTCTCCCTTTAAACAAACAAACAAAAAAACCCCTAGCTTAAAAGTCAGTTTTAAATCATAACAAACGTGAATAATTGAAATAAGGCACTTTTCCCCCCCTGTGTTCTTTCTCGACAGGAAAATGGAATGACTGTGTTTCTTTAAAAAAAAGTCACCCCATCATCATGTCATATCTTAGGGCTGTGGTAATTTATTCCTGGATATCACTGAGCAGTTTCACACTCTCACATCCATGTAAGCAGCTGTGATGTGAGAAATGCCGAACTCTGGCATCACTAACTTGTGATGAGAGACCACCAAGGGGAGGTCAATGCTGATATTGTAACCCCTTCTAGGACATTATTACCTCAGGGTCTGATAATGTTTCACCAATGCCAAAACCAGCGTTTTGCTTATATCCCTATAAGCTGGCTGTAGCAGTTTGTCTCTAGTCAGCAAAGCCCTTAATGTATATTTAAACAGCTGTAGACCCTGAGTGAGTAATATTTAATATTCTTAGGACAGTTTAAGAACCTGATCCAAACAAAACTGCAGTCAGTGCAAAGTTTTTATTGATTTCAGTGGGCTTTGAATCAGACTCCATAGATTACCAGATTGTTCCCAACTCTTACTACCTAGAATCCATGGCAAAAAAAATACAAAAACAAAAATCAAAAAAACGAGAACGTGGGGATTCAATAAATGGAGCTCATGGAGCTGATTTTTCTCAGAGTACTTGCAAATATACACATGTATGCCACACCATCCCCAAGATGTTGTCAGAGACCTTTCAGGGCTGTCTCAAAAAATATTTTTCCTTGCCTTTCTGTGTCGGTGGTTTACTCAAAATCTCTATTGACAAAGCACAGCAAATTCCTGACAACAATCTTAAAGAGGCTCGCATATAAATAAAGATGTCTGAGAGAAGCCAAAAGCTATACTCTGATCTCTTTACACATCACATGTTCTGAGAGTGGCACCTTGGCTGCATAAATAATCCCTCAAGTGTCAAATGAGTTTTACAGTATAAAGGGGGCGGAAGGGGGGAGGTAAGGAGAGAAGTATCTAGCCCAAAGCTGGCAAAAGCCCTGCTGAAATGAAAGGATGGGCAAGAAGGAGAGGGAGGAAATGTTTGCTACATAGAAAAAGGAAAAATGACCTGACAGGCAAAATTATGCCGTGTTTTAGATGGTCTCACATGGAAGATGGTTTGCTGACCACTGTCTTCAGATGCAGTTGAGTGTCTTGCTCTGCAGTTCTCCTCTAGCCTCCCTTCAGACTCTGTTTTTTTCTTTCTTTCTTTTGGGCATCTTTGTAGAACTGAGCTCAGGACTTCCCCTTCTTTATGATGAAACTTCTCATCTGAAGAAGATAGAAACCGAGAGTGTGAAGGTAGTTGGACCATGGCCAGCCCTGCACGTCAGCATGAACAAGGTACAGCATATACTTACATACTTTTACATATATCTGCTGGAGACCCCCTTTGTCACTTCATATTCAAAAGCTGCTGCTTTTTCACCGTCAGTTCAAATCAACATTCATCTGCAACTGGCTTGCTTTTTAATCACCTCTCACCATCTCCTTATGGGACTGGGGTTTGGTTTTTAGATCTAGCATTTCCTTCAACTTTGCCTTTTAAAATTTCAGAAGCTGCTGCAACAATGTTATGATGTAGTTTTAGTTTAGTTGTGAAGAGTTAGTCATCTAGGCAGCCCAGAGCTGCAAAAAAATATCAACACTTTAAGTGATAAAAAAAAAAAATCTTGTTTTTCTACATAAGGAGTCCGTGTTATGCCTTAAACCCCCCAAGCATCTGATGTTAGTGGGAGTTTTATGAGTGAGCTTTTGCGGGGGTGGCAAAACAGCTGTGTCCCACTGTTTCTGACAGAGATCAGAGGCCGCCAGGTCAGTGGCTCCTTGTATCCATTTGAAGCAAAATCCACTGTGTCTGCACTGTGAGTTGCCTTGAGCTGTGTCTGGATAGAGCACGGAGACCTGGAGCTCTGGTTTGCAAGCACATCACTCCTGAGCTGAAGCCAGTGAAGTCAGTGAGGGCATCACCACTGGCTTTAGATGAGGTGGGTCTGGGCCCCCAGTGATGATACAAACCTGATAAAAGAAACGTGGTTTTGAGAGTTTTCTGTCAGTTCAAGGGAGAACTCAATTAAATTACTTACCTGGGTTTACAGACAGCCTTTTGTTATTGATATTATTTGAACAAGCATAGGGAAATTAAAATCCAAGGGGAGATGACAAACTGTATCAAAAATACAAACACAAAGGGGCTGCATATATATACAGAGAGAGAGCGTAATCTTTCTTTTCTTTGGATGAGAGCATCCGGGAGATGGGAGTAAAGGCTGAAAATCAGTGAGCCAGGTGTTTCTGATAAAAATAAAATCTTGGAATATTTTATTTCAACATTATAGTTAATTGAAGTGAATTCATAATGCAGTGGATTTTCTGTCATAAAGATCTGCTTGAAGAACATGCTCAGGGTGTGTCATGGGGTGGTGGTGTAGTTCAGCTAAGGACTGAAGTCCTTATGCCTTATGAATGCGGTCATGAGACGATGACCTATGTCATGACTTTTGGAGACTTCTGAATGAAGAAGTGAAGGTGGAATATTTTAGGCTTTTTTCCCCAAATTTATTTGGTTATCAGCTGTGAGGAGCTCTCATTTTGTGTGACTGGTAGGTTTGAATGGGGCTAAAAAGTTAAATCATAATTAAAAGTCAAATCAAAATTGGAGTGAAATGGAAAAGAAGTCCTCTTTTTCCCATGGACATTTCTCAAGTTCTTCTAGAAAGACTCTTAACTGTTAAAAAGTACAGTTTTAATAGACAAAGCTAATTAAGCATTGACATAGTTTGCCAAAGGAAAATTCTCCATCTCTCCATCCAAGCAATACCCAGGTCTTGTGAGAGGAGTACTGTAGTTCAGATGTAGTTACTGATACTCTGTCTTAACCCCATTTGAGAACATTCACTTAGGTGCAATGTCCAAAGCATGCTTCAAATGATGGTCCTACACTATTGAGCTTATTGACAGCTCAAATTGGCACGTATATAAAGGACTAAAGTGAAGAAGTGAGAGGACTCTCTCCATGTTGACCACAGTGCACAAGTGGATAAACCAGTCTGGCCTGTGTTGCATGAAAGATCCAAACAGATGATCTCAGTGTGGTCTCAAAATGAGTAGATTTATGGTCTTCATTCTTTAAATGAAAGCTTAAAATACTTTGGTCCTGTATTCCACCCTGCTGTGCAAGTAATCACAATAGAGTCCCTGTGAATTCTACCTGGCAAAGCCTGGCCTCTCATCCTCTTGCTCTTCTCTCTTCTCTGAAAATCCATGGAGAGAGAGCTCAGCTCTTCTATAATTAATTATTTTTTTTGGCTTGTCCTGACAGTTCTAGAATCTTGTCCACCATCAGATGGATTATTTATTTAAGGACTAATTAGCAGAACCCAGTATCACAGCAAATCAATGCTTCACAATAAATGCAGCTGCACAGTAAATGCAGCCTGTGTCTGCTGTGGTGAGACTTCCATCCGTCAAAGTTTAGCTGATGAAAAAGCCAGTGAGCACCAGGAGCTGCTAAATGCTTCTGTTTCTGGCAGAAGCTCAGCAGAAGGCAAGGCTAGAGACATGGGCTGTCTAATGAAAACCCTCTCCTGGCAGTCATAGAGGGTTTGGGTTTACAAGCTGGGCAGCAGTCCCATGAGCCATGGTTACCATGTGAATGCAAAGCAGGCCAGTCCCTCAAAATTTATTAAAATTGCCACTTTGAGCCATCTGAAAATTGTACGTGCTCTTGAAACATGCCCACAGTCACCACTGGAAAGCACCTCAGTGATCAAGCTCTCATATTACAGGCTGTGGGTTGTGACTGACAAATCATTCGGAATTTCTTTTGGCCCCTTGCTTGTGGTTTCTTCTTCAAGCACCATTTTCTGCCTAGATCCTAGTGAAAAGTGTACACAGAGCTCATAAAGCTTAAACAAACAAACCACAGGGCTTTGAGCGGAGCCTGGAGTCTCCTCAGCAGATGGCTTCTCCAATGAAAGAGAAGGGACATGCTGAAAATGTTGGGCTAACCCTGGGCTGAAATACTGTGGAACATCGCCCAGCACAAAGGCAGCAGGGTGGGTTAGACAGGATTTAACATCTCTGAACTGTAACAAGCCCTTAAAGCTCCTTTGGTTATGGTGGTTAACTAGCTACTCAGTCCAGCAGCGAACAGATTTTAATAAGCGATCTGTGTGTCTAGTTTCTGGCAAAAAAATTGACAGTTCTCCTGCACCACTGCATAGATTTCTATTCTGCTAAATGCTTTTTATTCCCTAGTTTTGCATCCTCTGAAATATTATGCTTAAACAAAATCAGTGAAGCAGTTATGAAGCTGCTTCATTTGCTCTATTTCCGAAAATAAAGCAATGGTTTCCACATCTGTTGTGGAGTCACAACTTTCACTCCCTCTCTTCCTGTTACTAATTATTATTTTTTCAAGCAAAGTGCTTTGGGGCTGGAATTTGTCAGGCTTAATAATCAACCCATAGGAGAATTAACAAGAAATTGGGTAAATTAGATTCAGCAGTTAGTTAATTTGATTGTCCGCTACAGCAAACTTTGTCTCATGGGAATGATGAATGGATGTGTCCAGCCTCTTTTCCAGAGCTGTTTGGTACAGTGGACATGTGTGTCCACCTACTGAATGATGAAAGTCAGTTTCAACATGCGTTTCATACCCTTCAGTGCTAATGGACTCCTTAATCTCCAGGAGAGCCTAAGAGTTGTAGCAGTGAATGTATTTCTGCTTCTTTTTCTTGCAAGCCTTTCCTTAGAAAAATATGTTCTCCCATCCCCCCTTGCTACATGTGTGTGTGTATGTATATATATATATATAAAAAATATAAAGCCAAGAATGTATTCTTAGCATTTCTGAAATCTTGGGAGTCTAGTAATTGTTACATGCAGATGGAATTATTATGTAAAAAGAAAGAATACTAATACAGTTCAAATTGTTTCTCCCCCTTTTCCTGGTGGTATGCTCACCCTTCCCCTACACCCCTGGGTTCTAAGGTTGAAATTTCATTCTAGTGGGGTCAGAGTTATGATGGTCTTGTCCATGGTTTCTTCTTCCTCACTCCAGGATCCACTCTGGGTCCTTTTGTATGTTTGCAAACATGCTTTTACACTTTGCTCTTTCTTCATTGGCCTGCATCTTCGTGTTCCAAATTTACTATATGTGGTGGCTTTTACATACATATGCTAGACACTATGTCTTCGTTCTCCTCACTGAACCTAAAACCAGTTTTGTCCAGGTCCACAATGCCACTTCTTTAACTGGCCATTGGTAAGTTGTTTATAATGATGGGGTCTCTAGGGACAGCCTGTACCCCTTGCGTTATCACCCCATGCCTGCGTTCCTCTACACCACCTCCCATGTCTCCACCTCTCCAGGCCTCTGTTATCATACCAGCCCCCCATGTTGCTTTATACTACATCATTGTGTTGGAGTCATAAACATCTCATTCTACAAAGAATAACTGCTTGTGTTACTGTTTTCTATATAAAATTGTTGCAGTTACAGCTAAACATGGTAAAACAAAGCTGTAAGCAGATCAAGAAAGGTTCAGATAGCAGAAGCCTGATGAGCCTCAATGGCTTTGCAAACTCTGTTCAGAGCTCATGGCCTTTAGCCAGCATGGTAATACCATATTATGGGCTACTCAGTTATATACTGACGGCTTGCAAATGATACCACTTGCAAAAAAACTGTGGAACTACCTGCCCCATGCACTACTGCAAAGCCTAAAGCTGCTGCAGTTCCAAAAATAATTTGTGGTTTTAAAAAAGCCCACAAAGCCAACTCACTTTGTTGGTTTGTCCTGAGACTCCGCTGTGTGATACACCGATCAGAAGGTATACCCCAGGAGATGTGCCTACTATGACCCAGTAAGGCTGTCACGAAGACTGGCGCTGACAGAGGCAGGAGCTAATAATATTGAACAATAGCATTTCATCAAATAAATTTGATGCCAGGAACTAAAGAGCTTTGTTCCAAGGATAGAAGCATAATAATATTTATTGTGAGTTATATCTTTCATTGGACTAACTGATAGTTGACCTGAGGAAGGTCTTGTGTATCTGACAGCTTAATGAGGGTTTTTTTGTTTGCTTGATTTTCCAAATGTATTTTTCTAATAAAAGATGCAGCTTCTGCTTGCACACTTTGCCTCAAATAGGAATAACACATAATCTTACAGGTCTTACCATTACGGTCTCAGTTCGTAATTAGTGTTAGCTATCACATGGAAAAAAAAATCAGTAAATCTCCTGGTGGAAAGGGGGCGAAAGAACCTGTAGATTTTCATGCACATTTGCAGAAGTAATTGAGTCCCGAGAAACCAAAGGGTTTGACCTTTCATAGCTAATGTGCGTTCAGAACCTATATGTCTCTATTGTCTTCATGAAAATTTTACCTCCCACTAGTAGTGATGACAAGCAACGAAGAATAGACCTGTGTTCCTAAACAAAATATTAATTCTATTCTTCAGACATCTCCAGCTAAATACGTGATTTAAGTCTACTGTTTGGCTAAGAAGAGAATGTTGATAAATTCACAGAGGCAAAAGATCATGAATCTTGCTCTTAGTACAAAGTTTGATGTGGAACAAAGCATGAATCTTTTAAAGCAGAGAGAATGGAAATGTTAAGTGCAGGAGTGGTATTGCCGTGTTTCATGCAACTATTTTTATATTCTGTACGTGTACTTAATATTCAGTTAGCTTTGCAAACCAAAGCCAGTGTCATCATTATCTAACACTGTACCGGTCCGTCTTTGGTTCTAGTATCAGCAAATGTAATTGAATTTAAAGTAAATGTTTGGGAGGAGAAAAAAACCCCTAAGACCTCAATTGTAAAAAGCAAAAAAGGCGTCTAGTTTTATGTGTATATATATCTAAGCTTGTTCAACCCACTTCTATCAAACCCATTTAAATGCAATTCTCTCTTCTCTGAAAAAAATAATCAATGCCTCAATGGTGAAAGTGCTTTGAACACATTGCTTTTTTAGCACCAGCAGAACTGGAGATGGAAAATTGGAGTCTTATCAGCTATCTTAACTTAATGGGTTTTTTACTCATTTCTAAACCTTTTAAGATGAGTTTAGATTACAGTTTTAAGCAAGAATGTTCTTTCTTTCAATTGCAAGTTTGACTCTCAGACACTCACTTGAAAGAGGCACCTCAGATTCTTTGGAATTATGTAATAAGAAATAATAAAATCGAAACTTTCATTAACATTATGCCATGTTTAGTTTTTTAATGACTTCCACATAGAATGCTCTTAGTTTATAAATGAAAATAACATTTGAATACCCAGCTGCTATCTTTATGCTTCACTCATCACTGCAAGTGATAAGGATTCTGGAAATACAAGATTTCTTTATTATACAGCAAAATGAAGTAGATAGCAGCTTTCATTCTTGGAGCAATTGTATATAGACATTCCTAATGTAGGCAGGTTTTAGATCTTTGATTTTTTTATAAAATAGTGAAAGGCACCATAGAAGTTACTGTATGGTTTTGTATAGTCCTGAAATATTTTTGTCTTTTGATGATAATTATAATTTAAGAGTTAAATTGGGGAATGAATGGGCTTATATGTAAAGTTTAGTGGCATTAAGGAGCAACAGGAACTTAAATAGATGCTTAGAAGTGCTAATAGTCTGCAGTAAGGAGGTACTGCTTTGTTCTGCGTTTTGAGTTCACTCTTAGTCTGGATCTTCAGTGCCACTGACTAGATGTGTAACAGTCTCAGCTAATCAGCTATGTGAGAGCAGAATTCAGTAGTGATTCGGGATGTGCTGCACTGTGGCAGAAAAGTCCATTGCTGCCAAGGCAGGCTGGCAAAGAAGCCTTTCACATATGTTCAGAAGCTAGAGGAGGTCTGGGTCAGGTCGAGCACTCTCAAGCCCCATATGGGGTTTGTGTGCAGTCAGCGTTTCCACTGGGGCAAGGGGAGGTAGTGGCCTTTGGCTGCTGGCTCAGCGTCTTGGTGAGCAGGATGAGGCCAAGCAGCGATTGCAGCAATGTCTGCTCTTCATGTGCGATCGGTCACTAAAGGGGCTGCTGCTCCTGCTGGGGTGCAAGCAAAGCAAATTTTGCTTGCTTGAAGATGAAACCCTTAAAGTGTAACCCAAACAAGGGCAAAAGCAGAACTGGATGACCATGAATGGCTTTTAAGAAGTTTGCAACCTCCAGCAGCAGCTTTCCCTTTTCAGCCATGTCAGCGAGCCACCAGCATTTGGACCTCTCAAATTATGAGAATCTCAGTGTGAGACTTGCACATCAGATCCCGCACTACAGGCAGTCTCCATTACATGGAGTCATCTAGTATAGTTCTGAACACAGCAGGAAATATAGACCTTTTGAGGGGTCCCAGCTACAGGGCTGCCCCAAGGGCTTTTGTGTTGCTCTTGGCCAATGTGGAGACATTGGGTAGGGGAGGAGGGGTATAAGGACTGAAAAATATCCATATCCATCTGAATAACAGATGGATGGGACTTTGGAACTTCTTGAGTTACGAAAGAAGCTTGTGTCCTAAACAAGCATCACTTGTCTTGATTTAGCTAGTAAAATACAGTTGCTTAATCTTGCTTGAATGAAATGATATTTAATTAGTATCCAGTGTTAAAACAAGGGTGGGATTTTGCATGGCCTTTAGAAATGCCACTGCTTAGTGAGTTGTTGTTTCTGCTCTTAGAAATCAATACACTTAGAAGTTGACAATAATAGATGCCATTTTAAAGTGTGTAATAGTACACTGTGGCTACTAAGACTATTGGTTAAGGAAAAGTTGTGGTTTCTTTACATTTAATTTTGTCCTTTTGAGTATCTCTACTTCTGAGCATCATGAGTACCCCAGAAAAGACATGTATGGCAAACAAATATTTCATATTTTTTTCACATGCTTGCCAGAACTACCATTATATTCAAGGCTGAATAGATGACCACAGTTCCATAAGCTACTCCAGCTAGATGCTGTCACTTTTCATTTTCAGTATTTTATTTTTCCCTTAGGAGGAAAATGGGGAGAATTAAAAGTCCAAAAATGTCTTCCACTAAACCCAGTAAATGTGGCTTGGCAAATAAACATGTAAGAATTAATAGAAATTTGCCAGAGAAAAAAAATCTCATGATGAGCAATCCTTTAACAGACAATTGTTCAAAATCATACCTGGTGGCTATGGCATTTTGGAAGCAGAAGTTTGCTGGACCAACTTTACTTACACGTGAGAAATATTTTGCAGTCTCAACAGAGTTCTGCAGAGGTCTGGCTCTTTCCCTCCCCAGTGTTTGCAGAACAGCTTCCTCAGGCAACCTAATTGCATTTGTGATTTGCTCCACTTCCAGAAAGTGTCCCCCAAATTTTGATGTTCCCTTTTGTCTCTGATTGTTCAGAGAGCTGAGAGAAAAGTCAGTAAGATTGTAGTTACCATCAGCCAGTGGGATGCCATGGGGGAGGGCAGAAGGAAGGATGAAGGAGATGGGGTTTGAAGTTAAAGAGCTGATCATATGGTCATTTCAGTGGCTAAAAAATGACCGGTTCTGTCTTGAAATACTTTACCAGAGGTGAACCTCAAAGATGCGCTGGTTTTCTGATGCCATGTGCCTGTTTTGGCTGAAATCTGAATGACAGCATTACACATCTGTTCTGTCCAGGTGTTTGCGACCACTCACTCTTCACGGCAATGAGGCAGAAAATGAAGGCATAATCTAGGCCGTTACTCAGTTATAATTCAGGTCTCATTTCCAGGAAGAATAAGAAAGTTTGTAATGGCTCTTATGCCATTGTCCAGTTCTTCTTTAAATATATAAGATATTACAGTTTGATCGCTTAAGAGTTCACGTTTACAATCCTGGTCTCATTCATACCCTGTTTGTTTATACATTAGTATTACATTGTCCTTTTTTTTTTCTGTTTTTTTAATTTTATTTTATTTTATGCATAGGAAGTTTATTCGTGCTGGCATTTCTGCTGAATGTACTTTGTTAAAGGCAGAAAACCTTTAGTTCATGTTTGAACAGGTCACTAAACTAGCTGTCCTGAGGCTTTAGGTTTCTGATCCAGATCACTGCATAGGTAAAAGGCCGACATCAATTGGAACCAGCAGCAACAATGTTTGAAATCCCTGGATTTTTCTTTTCTTTCTGATGAAGGAGATTTTGCTTGGCTTGCAATTACGTGAAGATCCCTTCAGATCCCTCTGGATAAACTTACAAAGCCCCTTTACGTTCTCAGGGTTGTGTGAGAAACCAAACTTCACTATAGTTGAGTGCTGTGAACCTTTCACTCTTCTGCCTGCTGTGGGGTATTTTGAGACAGCGTTTTGCTTCCACAGTCTGATCACAAGTTTGGGCAACTACTCCAGGGCCTGGCTAGGCTTTTTGCATGTATCTTCACTCCGCATCAGTTTCTTGCTTCTATTACTCAGGCTTCCCAGAGGCTTTTCTTGTCTTTAAAATATTATCAAGTCATTAAATATTGGAATACTTTCTATTCTAATATTTGGAAAACTTTCTATTCTAAGATGTATCTATCAGGGAACGAACATGAAAGTTTTATCCAGTACTGCCGAATCAATCGTTACGAGTAAAAATGTGACCTTTGACCATTTTGTTAACTTATCTTTCTAATATATGTCACTGTGCTTGTCTTTTATATTAAATATAGGGTGAAGACAAGAAAGTGGCTGAAAAGACTCTTCATGCCCCTGTGTCACCTTCATCTGTACCTGACCATATGAAGTGCAACATCCTTAAAGCTCAAGTGGAAGCTGCTTTTAGAGTAGGCGCCCAGGTAATCTGTGTTTAGTATTTCATCTTTATACTTCTGGCATAGCTTACACCAATTTTCCAAAGTCACGTCATGCCTGAGGAAGCACCTTATTTTATCTCAAGTACCCACATTGACCTAGCTCTCTCTAGCTGCTCTGCAGTTTCTTCAGGTAACTCAAAATGATTGATATGATGGAAATAGGAAATTTGTCTGAACTGACATGATTAATAGAGCCGAGAGAGGTTGAGAAAATAGGAGAGAAGGCCCTAGGAAATCTCTGTGTTTTGATTTTGTCACTGTAGCTTTCCCTTACTTTGTAGCTTGGAAACAACAACCTCTGGAGTTTTCTAAGGCTACCCACTGCTCAAGGAAGCTGTGTTTAAGGGTGTTCTAAAGATAGTATCTATGCATCCATATGCAACCTTTATTTTAGGGGTTTAACTTTAGATGTCTGAATGTGAAACGTGTGCTAGCCTATTGTTTTCTTACTTGTTCATGTGCTTTTAACTAGATGTCAAGCTGCTATTTTCACTGCTTGGTCAGTATTTACATTGGATACAGCCTGTTTCAAAAACACAACAAATCTTGTAATGCAACTGAAAACTGCTGTTAGATGGCTTGGTTGTAAAAAGTTGATTTCCCAGTCAGAGGTAAATCTAAGTGAAGCCTAAAATATATGATTCTTTTCAAGTGTAATTTGTGGACAATATATAATGCCATTTGTGCCAAAAAAATAAAGTCAAATAGAAGGCTTTAGGGTAAAAAGAAAGATTGGTATGACTCTTATCCCAAGTTCCTGTGGTATTCTTGTGCATACTATTCTCTTTGAATACAAATTATGTTGGTATTTTCATTGCTTTGTTTCTTTTCACAATAACATATCAGGTCAACTTGCCCTGCAAAGGGTTTTGTTAACAGTCATCTTTGTGTATTTATTGTTCCCTAGCAGATCTTTCATCTGAGCGCTAGATTACATCTGGTCTAGCTAGACCTAAGGAAGTATCAAAATTTGGTTATGCGGACTGCCCTAGATTTCAAGAACAGAAACCATAAATCTGACAGCATGTGGGGGAAGGAGGTTGGGTTTTTCTCTTTTAGTTTTTGCTTAAAGCATTTCTCTCACCTCTCTGAATGTTGTATCAGCTGTGTTTTATGCAGCATGTTTCTTGTTTGATTGCCCTTGGGTTTGCCCTCTGTTTTTCCTGTGTGTCTTTCCTACAGGATGTCATGGTGTATTTCTCATGTTTGTGTTTTCTCCTGAATATGCTTAGTGGTCATGTTTGACTGGATAGTTAAAGACTGGAAGCAGCATGTGCTGCTGCATAGAGAATACAGCATTACTAAGGCCAGATAGGAAATGTGCTTAACATATGCATCTCTCAATTCACTGCCCTGCCTTTATTTTTCACTCTGAGGCTTTCCAAAGGAGTTGCTTTTTCCTGGGTTGCTTTTTCATGCATGCCATAACTGTATTCTTTAGCTGCTGCTATGTTGTAAACAAGTTTCAGAGCAAGCTGAGCATTCCCTTTTTCCTTCTTACCTGTGTTGTTTTGCACAAGTCTTTACTGGTCAGATTGGATTATGTAGGTATCCACAGGCTTGTCGTCAATGAGAAAAGTCTTATGATTTCAGAGGGAAGGAGGGGAAAGACGACTTTTGGAGGACAGCATGTATTGTGGGAAAATAATGCCATACAGTTCAGTTTGAAATCCCTGAAGCTTTCAGTGCTAATGAAGTATGGCTTAAGAGTTATTACCAGTAAATTAGGATGCCACCTTAATCTTGGAAATCCTCATTCAGCTCCCTACTTAGCCACAAAATTGCCTGTGCAACTAGACATGAGTTCTCCTGCACTTGAGCTCCCCTCCTGTCAAGTTTATGAAGCCTTCTCAGATCTCAAAAATCAGTAGGCATAAACCAGGAAATGGTCAGTCGTTACAGGAAGAAGCTGTGGCTACACAAGTGCTGGGAAGGGTAAGGAAAAGGTTCACAGTGAAGGAATGAGTAGAAACACATCATCTATCACCTAGAAAATGGGGGGAGGGAAAGGGGCTAGAGGAGACCCCAAAAACCCACCAAATCAGCATACCATAAAACCACCCAGTTATCTTCTCTACCCACCACCACCCACCCCCCCCCAAACAACTAGCTGAATACCAGCAGCTAAACCATTTCCCAGTGGCAGTTCAGTCATCTTCTGGGAAAAGCGAGCTGGGATGGTATTACACTGCTTAGAGACACTTACTGCATCCTTTTGAGGGAGTGGATAAGAGATATTTTCTTCACGGAAGACAACCGTTTAACTTCATACATTCCTCCAGGGCTGTGATCCTGCCTCTCTTTGACTCCATCTGACATGCCCTGCTGACCAGTATATCTGGAGGACTAACCGTGTTATCCTCTGCCCAATTCTATCTTTTGATGCCAGTCCCATATTAAATTCCTGAGAAGTCATGCCTTCTGGCTTTATTCTTAAGACTCCAATTTCTCATCTCTTGTTTTCTATACAGTCGTATTTCAACTTACAAGGCAGCCAGGGCAAGGAGTAAATCTAGGTTCTGTAAGGCACAGCCTATATTCCTCAAGCTGTAAAGCAAGACAGGCTGATTTTCCTCATGTACAGCATAGATCTTCCTTTATATCATGGTATCACAGAAAAGATGAGGATTTGCTCCTCCCTACTTTGTAAAAAGAAGAATGAACCAGACTCTGTCGTATGCACACGCTATTTGAAATGAAATGTTCTTTTAAAGGCCCCAAAAATCTATGGTCTAACTTGTCCTTTATGAAACTTCATGGGGCATCTTCATTTATACAGTTAGGTGTAAAAGCAAGAGAAAAATAATGGTGCACTGTAGGATCGGATCCAAAATTAACAAACTGTTGCTTGAAATATTTGTAACAGCTCTCTCTCTAAGCAGTAGGAATATTTTCAGTACCATATGCTACTAACATCAGGATGTGACAAGTTTATGAAGGCACCTCCTGCATGTAGTGGAAGAAGAAGAAGCTGTTCCTTGTTAATTCTGAGAATGGAGTAAATGTTTGCAAGTGGAAAATATAAACTGGGACAGAAATTTTATGTAGTTTTCTTTCTTTATGGCAGCTAGACACCAACACAAGAGAGACCCTTAGAAATGAATGATTCCAGTGCTTATGATTTCATAAACAAAAAGAGGGGAAATTATGCAATACATTTGAAAATATATTCTGGAAGATGGTCTCTGCACTGCTTCATCTTACAATTATGCTGAAGAGCTCTTTATCGCGTTCCTAGGGGGCAATACACCACCTCCCATGGCTACAGTCCTGACGCAGAGACCAAAAGGTTGTAAGCTGATGGTGCCGATCACTGAGCCCTGCATGTGGTTTGGAGTTATAGAGCAGCAGGAAGC
Organism: Rhinoptilus africanus; assembly: GCA_013400135.1. Taxonomy (NCBI): domain Eukaryota; kingdom Metazoa; phylum Chordata; class Aves; order Charadriiformes; family Glareolidae; genus Rhinoptilus; species Rhinoptilus africanus. The sequence goes on from VXBO01002866.1 coordinate 124,097, forward strand.
TGACATGAGTGAGTTTGTTTATCTGGTGAAGATAGAAATATTTATGTGCCATTCTGCGAGCTGGAGTATGAGTACAGTGTGCATGGGGAAGCTGGAATCTGAATCCAGGAGCACACTGCCGTAGGCACCGCAGGTGAGAAATGTGAGGAACCCACACATGGCTGTGGGAACCTATGGTTTGCACAGGGCATGCCATACAGTATCTGTAGGTCTAGAGCAAACGAGTAGTGTTTCACAACACACCTTTCAAACTGTGCCGCGGGGATCTGCCACCTTCTAGCTGACAGACTGCATATCACAGTTCCCACATAATTAAGCTCCAGGGGAGCACTAAACACTGTGAAGCAACTGACATATTTTCTTTTTTTTCTTTTTCATTCCTTTTTTTTGCGTTTATTCCAGACTCCTCATTGAGAGGGAGTGGTATAAAGCAGCAGTGAGGAGCTGCCAGAATACAAAAGACCAGATCTCCCTGGCATTTAAACCCCTTTGCAGCTTGCATGAGTCAGTGCTGATATGCTGTGATTGAGCAGATGACTTGTTAGTATCACAAAGAATCCCTTTTGCCAAACAGTTCATGGCCCAACTGATGGAGGAAAGATACCAGCAGGTTTTGGTTGCTATTTATATCCACTTTGGCTCCAGGCAAATCCTAATTATCCTTATAATTAAGCACAGGCTCCTGAGCGAATGTACAGCTATCTCAGCAGGGTTTTTTCTTTTGGTGGGCAGGGTGTGTTGTGTTCTCTTCTCGTAGTTTGTCTTCTACAAGTGGAGTTTGTATTCTCCACCTGTTACCCAATGTTTCCTAAATCCTTGGGTTGATGCAGATCTAGAAGTTTAGTACAGAGAAGGAACTGAGATCCTGTTTATCATAGATTTCTACTGCAGCTGATTTTTGCATTGCCCACATCTTTCTCTGTCTGCAGACAAGAGGAGGCCAAGCTCATTTTTAAGATAACATTTTTGCAGTGCAGTTTATAGAAGACAAACAGAGGTGACGTTACCACTGAGCTGTTCCTTACTGAACATTACGGGTTGTTTGCTGAGAAAAAAGTGGTGGGAAAAGGTAGTTTGGAGATGCAGTTATTTACAAAAAGCCATTCACTTCTGCTTTCTCAACCCCAAGGGAAACTCTTGGCTGGCGAAAAGTATCTTCCATCATCCAGGTTTGGGTTCTTGAGCAATTGATTCCCCTGCCTTGATTCTCAGCAAACAAAGGGACATTTACACTGAACAAAGGGACATTCAATCCTCTAGCCCCTTTCACACACTAACTTTCTTCACAAGCTTATACACATGTAAATTTTTAGGTCGGGTCGATAGCCATCTCTCTTTTTTTCCTCCCCGTCCTAGAAACAAGTACAGACCGATAATCATGTCAGTTTGCTTTAAGTATTGCCAATATGTAAGTGCAGGTTGCTGGTGCTGCCTAGAGTTGCCTCGGGGAAAGGACTGGGCTGTGGTACAGCAAACGTCTCAGGACATGCAGGGGTACAGGTGTCATCCTGCAGCCTGTGCTCTCTACATAGATGCATGCCATGGCTGCAAATGTAAGCGAGACTGCGATCTATGCATTATTAATGGTAGAAAGGGTGCGTAAGTGAGGTGACTCACAGTGCTAGTCTGTCTTAGCTACATATTTGATGATTCTTTGGTGCTGTCTCCTTTAAGGAAAGATTCAAGTGTAAGGACTTGTCAATTTCAAAGTCAAGGGGCTTTTGCCATGTATTTCTAGAAAAAAAAAAAAATCGCTGTCTTTATGTGAGCTGGGTCTTTGGAGCTTTATTCACTTAAGGGGATCTAGCTTCAAACCCTAATCAGGTCATGAATGAAAATAGAGTAGGTAAGGGGAAGACACTTCAGGATTTATAATCTTATGCGATCTTTCTTATAATAGGACTTAAACAAATCCTTCTGGATCCCCAGAGGAGTTCTTAGCTTTCACTAGATGTTGACTTTAGTACCTTGGAAGGATCAGCTTTTTCCAACATTTTAACCTCTTTCCATCATGAATTAGATGCTGTTTGCTTCCCTCTCCTCCTTTCCTCCCTCCCTCCCTCCACCTGTCCTTATTCACAGGACAGAGCTACTGCACAATTTGACAGTCTTCGCACAGAGATCAGAACTGGAATTACGTGAGTCTAACAGGTCACAGCCAAGGTGTTCAGGCTGTGGGGGAAGCTTGCGCGGCTCCTTATGTACACCATACCTTCCTCGCTAGAGCTGTTGCTGTTAGTCACCCACTTGGATGAGCAATGAACTCACCCGCAAATTTCAGGCTAAGTAAAAAGAAGCAACTGCGCTGGGACTCTCGACTGGAACTGCAACATCGCATCAGTTATAATTGCTCATAACAATGGAATTTAAAAATGGCTCAGCTTCAAATCCTCGGTGTTCAGTAACTACAGGGAAACAGGTTTGCTCAACTTTAAAAGCAAGGCTACAGGAATTGAAAGGTGTCAGAGATATAAAAATACAAGATTTTGAATGTGTGTGGGCCAGGATGATCAATACATGATGCATGGCAGCTCATTAGAAGCGTGCCGGCAATGAGACCTCAAAGTCAGGGAAGAAGCTGAGGAAATGATGCAGCAGCCTTGCTGCGGTACAGAAGGGGAGGGAGGATTTAGGTAAACAGAATGTGGGCAAAGGGAAATCTTTAATTTATTCCCTGGGATGCTGGAGACAAATGTAGCAGGGGTGGCACAAGACTGTGACAACACACTGTGGATACGTCAGCTATGTCTCCTAGCTGGCATGTCTGTAACCACTAGTACATGACGAGACAAGTACTCTTAATTGCGGTGATGTAGTCTATTCCCAAGAGACCTAACTGTGATGCTTTTCTGCCTGAAAGGATACATTTGACATATTAAATCATGGAGGCAGGTTTACCTTGGCAGGGTGTTCTTCCTGACGATGTGTTGCTTAGCCTGTATTATCTAATCAGATCAGGCAACAATTGGCGTGGCTGACAAATGATAAAAATGTTGATGAAGAGCTGAAAAACCTGGTATGCTTCAGGCCTCCTTAGCATCATTACAGAGCCAGTAAATTCAGAAGTATTTGCAGGCCACTGCAGTAAGAGCCATTGCTTCCTTGCCTTTGAAGATCTCCAAACACGGGAAAGCTGTGTTGCACCTTCTTCCTTTCTGTAACTGGGAACTTTGTGAAATTGCTAAATAAGGGACATTATGTGTTTCATATGAACCTTCCAGATCCTTGTCTTTCTCAGATGAGAACCTGACACTCCCTCTTGGCTGCAGTGATCAGATTCTTCATGCAGTCTTTTTTGATGATTCACGATATCCCTATTGTGGGTCAGATGGGGTGAGAGCAACAGCAACACCCCTTGTAATGGATGAGAGCCACAGAGGACACAAGCTTCCCAAGGTGCTTGCTTGAGGTTTGAAGAACACAGCCTGCCTTGCCCAGAGCCCCACTAGAGGATCACCAGCCCCCAGTCCCAGCCAGAACTAGTCAGCTGTGCAGAAGCACAGAAGGCTGCAGCCAAAGTTGAGTATTTCCTACGTTCTCCCACTTGGTAGATGCCCAGTGCAACCAATTCCCATTTTGAGGTCCTGTTCCTGTCATCTTGAGGCTAACTTTTCCTTCAGAAGAAAATAGAAGGAGCTGCTGTTCACTACGCAAATCCAGCCACTGAGGCTTATGAATTCATACATGGGGTTCTTCCCATGGTCAGAAAGTGTTCCCAACCCTGATGGAAAGTTCAACAGGGTCTGATGTAGCATCCTTGGGGCATCCACCCCCTCTCTAAGGCTCCAAAGGACCTGGCTGCCGGGATAGCAGCAGGGGCTATGGGTGCTCAAGAATCGACTGAAAAGCAGTCAGGATCAGCCTGGCAGGCCATAGGTAGATCACTTAGGCAGCTGTGGGCAAAACTTGTTATTACTTAGATGCTTTTCTTTTCATCTTTTGATGGAACTAGTCTTTCTTAGCAATCATCTATGAAGAGAGCCTGTACAATGGCATTTCTGTCCAGGCATGTTTCTTGTCTCTGGTATGATAATGTAATGCTTACCTTTGTTTCTAACACCATACAGAAAGTTAATGGCATATGAAATTGGAACATTAATAATTTTTTTTTTTGCTCTGGGCCCAGAGAAGAAAAGAGACTGACATGTGGATGGATCAACTTTTAATTGTGTTTGTTTTGCAGTCTGGTAGCCAGAAGAGCCAGCTTGTTTTTCTTTGGGTAATTATTAAATGAATCTGCTTCTGTATAAATGAAGTTTCCAGGTCTGCTATGCCCTGAAACCTCTCCCTCTCACAGCATCAGCCTCTGGGTGAGGGGAGAATCTGCCTTAGTTAAATAGTTCTGAGCAGCTCTATGCTGCTGCTTCTGTCCTTCTTACACAGCTCTCTGCCGGTGACAAACCCTCTGCCCGGCTCTCCATATATATTCCCCGCCAGGTGCCTACTGCTAGCCTTGGCTAAACTGCCTAGTTCCATTGATGGAGGGCATCCTGCAGTGGAGCCCAAATTCTGGCCCCAACATATGCGCTTGTTTTCAAACGAAGGCAAACCATCTGGGAATTATATTGCGAGAGTTGTGTACAAGTGTAACCTTTGTTTAACGTCTTTTCAGTAAAGCTGAGGAGGTCCTTGTGTGGCTAATGAATGTGATTTGCTGAGTTAAGAGGAAAAATAAAAGCAGCATACTGTCATCTGATGATTTACTGGCCTCCTCCTGAAGACAAACAAACCAAAACCCAGCAAGCCAACAAGTAAAGCAAGGGTGGTACAGTTCCTGATGTCTGAAGCCCTTTACAGCAATGTTTGCAGGTGTAACATTTTCCCATGTCTGTTCATCCATGGGTATGGAGGAGAGGCAAATGGCGAGGAGAATTAGCCCATCCTTATTAACGTGTACCTGCCAGTGCACACCCGTGGCACCCAGTGTGCATGCCTGCATCACCCGAGGCTCTTCAGGCCTCTCCATTTCTGTACATGCTCCCTCTCTCCCTCCAGTTTAGAGTGGGATTACTTGCTCACTGGTCTGCAGTACTTACTTGTGAGTACAGATGTATTTTCTGTTCCCTAAACCATGAGTAATAATGGAGAAAATTAATACCAAGTTCCTCAGGATGCTGATCATGCCGTTCAGGAATACATCACTTCTTGTGATGCAGGCTTAGCCCTCCAACGCAGAGAAAGCAAAAGAGAGTGGTAATGTAGTCGCAGAGCTGAGAAGAAACAAAAGGCCAGCTATTAGGGACTAATACAGTGAAGCCCTTTGAACTGGCTAATGAGGTCCATTTCAAGGTCTGTGGCTTATAGTGTTTAAGTAGGTGGAATTTTAATCATTTCATTCCTGATTACAGTCCCTGCATTGCATCCTTGATGTCTGTATTCTGTTTTCTATTGTTGCATTCAAATGCATCCTAAAATGCAGCTCAATTAATTTGGTGAAAATTGGAATAAAGTAAAATTTATGGTTTTAAAGAGTAGCCAATTTGACACATAAGAAGCAGCTAGCTTGTCAGGCATAACAATAAAATGTTGTTAAGACATCTGTGTGGAGGAAGAGGCTGTGTATTAAGTTTCTGACAGCTGGATTCATGTTTACAGCTTTCAGAAACCCAACAGCTTTATAAAAAGCATTATAATTTCCATAGAACAAAGAAATATTACTTCAGTACTCATCTATGCCAGCAAAGAATGATTTTCAATGCTTTCTCTCAAATCCTTAAAAACCATTTTATTTCCTTTCAAGAAAGCACTAGATTTTGAAAAAACAATATGCTAGACAGAGCTTCTAGAAGACCAGTGAAAAAAAAAGAAAAAGCTTTCTAGAGCTGAGCTAAATTTCTTACAGTTATAAATTTATTAAAAATAAAAAATTGCACTCCTGGTCCTGGAATGATTCACGGTGTGACACTAATTCACTGAAAAACTTAGCTGCAAAACATTTAGTGTGTGAGTTACAATGGTGGTGACAGTGTGATTGTGTCCCCCTTTTATCTGGTTCCTCAATGTTTAGAGCATTTGTCCAGGACTAAAGAAACCTCCGGCTGAGGGAGATTAAACCCCAATATGTAAGAGCTCTATGTGGGGGTGGAGCTTCTCCGGTACCTACTGCTGACCCTGTTCTCCTCTGAGTAAACTAGTTGTAAGCTATCTTTCTCTGTGTAAATGAGTCCCCTAGGAGAGGGACAAACCTGCAGATGAGGTTCAGAGGGTCCCTTCTCTCCTGATGATGTTTTCTGTATTAATATACAAGTTGCAACAGCTCAAACAGGAAGGGTTACAGAGGGACCTCAGATGCTGCCTAACCCATCACCTCAGGTACCTCTCTGGGCTGGAGTAAGCCCACGAGTGAGTTCAGTTTCTACCAAGCTCCCAGTGGTTGCAGTTTAATTGCCTATATAGTTAATTGTGTGTACAAGCTGGAACAGTCTGTTCCCACCATGGCTGATGCTCTGGTAAATAATGACCAGAGAAGTGGCAATGGGGGTTTTGTTCTTTCTGGCACAAGGGGGAAACAAACCTAAAATTATCACAATTTGGGCAATTTCCCCAAGGACTCAGCATCCTTACTGGTACTTTGTCATTCGTTGCTAAGGTATAGAAGAAACTCAGCTTTCATTTTGTTTCTTTTTCTCATGAGTACCTTCACATGGAATATATCAATTTGTGTTGAATGGAAGGTCTCACGTCAAATTTACAATATTTTTACATGCCTGTAGAATCCTTTGATTTGGATTTGATGAATGTGGAGGAACCTGTCTCATCCTTTTTTGAAGAGGACGACACTGACACATTTAATTCAATTTGATCCAGACCAATGGCTTCAAATTATCATGGTTCAGATATTGAAGAGGGAAAAATCAGTCTGTTGTAGGCCCATACCAGTTCCCTTCTATCCATTCAGCAGAATGGAACTGTCAGAGCCTGCCAAGGCCATTACTGATTTGGAGATACTCCTGTGTCTTCAACCAGTATTTTCTGTAGAGATGTGCAGTGTTGCACTGACACTGGCATTTACACATGGGTTGTGGAACCCTACGTCTCAGTTGAAGAGTATAATATAGCAATACCTGCCCAAATTGGGCGTTTCCTGGGTAATGAAGCAATTTTCAAGTAAATCATTTTGCAATACCAGTATTTTCAACTCTGTAGACAAATGGTATGTGAGAAACAGGACTCTGTAATTTAGCAAAGAACAGTAGTGGGTGAGATTTTCTGTGAATTGCATGTACAGTGTGGTTATATGTAGGGGATCTCATTTTTCAGTTAATTTTTCAAAGACTGGCTGAAAAGTTGGCACATTATTTTGAATAGACTACATAAATATTTATTCTACTCTAGTTAAAAGAGCAACACAACTACAGTATGTTTGCCTGGGTTGATTTTTATTATTTCTTTTCAAATGTTTTCTGAACCATAAATATCACTGTTCCTTTCTTTCTCCTTCTTTATCCTTATCCAGTCTCTCCCTGAAACTATTGCTCTGCACATTGTACATTGTAGCTCATCACAGTGAATCTCAATTATAGGAGATGAAAAAAAAAAAATTACTGTGCCTTTTACATCTGGGCAGAGTAGGCATTTTGGGTATTGCGGTTTTCTGGGATCCTTACAGGAATATTTTTTTAAAAAGCAGATGCATTATCCTAAGTGTATGGATGTTATACTAAACTTTGGCTCCTTCTTTTAACAGGCTGTGAAAGAAGAGACCTCTTTTGTAAATCCCAGTAAGACCTCCAGCCTGCAGGACCCTAATGTAAGGTCTGTTGCTTCTTGTCTGTAGGGAAAACATCAAATAAATGCATGATGCAGTGAGGCATTGTCCAAACATTATCTCAAACAGGTGTTAGAGGTCACTTTGCTCATCCCCAAGTAAAGTTCACAAAGCAATGACCTGAGGATAAGTTGTCTGTGAGAAAGGTGCTTATTTTATATACGTATATCAGATATATTTGAAGAATTAATAAAAGCTCAATTTTAAAAATCACACGTATATACTTAAACAATTGATAGAAGCTGAGGGCAAAAAAACAGGTCTAGTGACAAACTTAGAAAAGCTTATATAAAAATAAGTCAGTTTTCATAACTTTTGTATCAGAAATGTGATAGGTGTGCAAACTGGAATATCCTTGTGTTTGTGTTTTTCTAATTTGTGCAGGGTTTTTTTTTTGCAGAAGGAAAGGCATTTGGTATGCAGCCTTAAGAAAAATGGCTCATTTGCAAGCAGGAGTGACTACTTCGGATTGCACTGTTTTGTTGATAGTGGATAGTAGTCTTCCTTTTTTGGGGTGGCCATTTTGAAGAGTTATATTAATCATAAACGTTAATTAAATGGCCCAGTATGCTGTCTAGCAGCAAGTAGTTAGAGAGGAGGTTACAGCATAGATAGGTATTTGGAAATTGCCTACCTCTATATGTATGGTAGTGCCATCACTTTGGACATCTTTAGTGTCCAAATTTGAGAGGAAAGTTTGATGAAAAAAAATTATGGATTTAAAGGATGGCAGTCACACTGGATGTTAATCAGCTAATTATGCTAGTGTATATGCTATATATATATGGTTATGTATATGTAATAAACATGTACTAGAGCACTAGTCATCTCATAATTTTATTTCATAACTTTCTACTGGTGACTCTTGCCACTGAAAGCAGGTATTTAAGCATCTTATAGAAAAGGCTGGCTGGGTGTGTAATGAATTATGTTTGACAAATTAAATTATTCTGAACTCAAAAAGAAACAGTTATAGTTGTGAAAATTTGTCAACCCTTTTTTCACGTGTGTGTATTTCCTGTAAGGTGATAAACCAGCAATAGTCTTCAAAAAACATTTCATTCAAAAATTGCTTTCTGATCAGATTGGACTAGCAGAGCTGCTGTGTTTGCTTAGTGAAAGCAGCTACCTAGAGAAGAACAGTGAGGAAGGTTGGTGGTGCTGAGGCAGGAGGAGACATGAGAGGCGATGCTGTTGCTTTCTGTGGCAGTCCCTAGCTTGAATGCAGTATAGCTGCGATTCCCAGTTCCCCACACGTCCCTCATCTCAGGACATCCTGCAGAGCTGTAACTTCTAGCCTGGCATGCCGTGATTTTCCTATGTTTGTCCAATGGGCTGCAAGGTCTACTTGATAGTTAGAATCACCCACTTTTCTCCTGTGCCATGGCCCTTTTTAGACCTCTACAAAACTTTCTTAGGACCACTGAGAAAATTCATCATGTGTGTTAGACAGTGACCTATTTGTTTGTTTAATAGATACGGGTTTCATGTATTTTCTTCGCCACAACACCCATTGTTGGGTTGCCATCACTTCCAGAAGCAGTTCAGGAGAATGTGGTTTGTAAAACCCTGTGTGATCTAGAATGTGGCTAAAGTCTTCTGTTCCTTACTCACTTTTGCTGAACTTCTGCATAAATTCTATGGAAAAGCCTTTCTATTTCACATTTTCTAATAGATTTTCTCCTTCTTCATCATGTTGATCTGTAAATGAGTTGTATGCTTTGTGAGGTGAAGTACTATTCAGCATGAGTAAGGATGGCAACCTAGCTGCAAAATTAATTTTACTGTTTTCTTTTACACACATCCAAGTTTATAAACTCATAAAAGTCACTTTGGAGTTCTCAGTATGCAGCAACCTGGTGTATATTTGTGTAATATTTATTTTTATCTGGTTTATGTCAAGCATTGTTTCCTCTACAGTCAGTTGTGCCAAATGAAATGGTATTGTTTTATTGTTTCATGTCTATGAATGTACAAATATACAAGTAATCAATGCTCAGGGACAGACCAATTTTAACAGCCTGCATTCAAAACTCAGAGAATAATGCAAAATAAATTCAGTATCTACACCAATTTTCTTTCTCCTTTAAATGGCTTCCCTTTCTGCAGGGACATGCGCACCCCTGCAGACAGCCAGCATATGACCTATTTGTCGCTAATGTCCTCTATAACCTCTGTTTTCTGGACTTGGATGGACATAGATGAGCCTTTGCTCTGCTAGGAATTGCATCTGAGCAGAATCAAGAGGTAGTTAATATTGGTCAGACAAGTCACCTGGGAGTTTTTCTCTTCTTTAGTTGAGAAACACACAAGTGTCCTTTGTCAAAAAGCCCTCCCTGTGGAATGTAATTTTTATTCCTGAATGTACCCATGCAGACATTCCTGTAGACCTGCATGAATGTTTGAAGAATGTTTGCTGAAATATCTTGCCAGTTGAAACCAGTATCTGTCACTGCTGTTTAACAATACTCCACTCTTTTCATGCAAGGAATTTATAGCAGGGACAGTGACTTCATGTATTTGATTACTGATGACTGTGCAATGCACTAGCAAAATGCTCTGGTTTTTCCAAGCCCAAGACATTGGGAAATTTGTTCAGGCTAGCTACTAAGCAAACATATGCAGGTTTGATCATTAAGTGAAGCATGAATTGTTCATACAAATAGGGAAGTAGAAGGTAAGGAAGAAGGGCAGTAAGTGCTTGTTTGATTAAAGAACTGGGCTCTCTTTGCTACCATTTTGTCTACTCGTCCGTTGCCACTCTGAAGATTACACTTCTAATGAATTAACTGCTTGGATATGGCCTGTAATCCCCCTGAGCAATTATTTTAGCATCTGCCACGGCAGACTCAATTTGGCTAACAATCGCTATTGCTCTTTGTAGAATTAGTTCTGGTTCAACTAGTAATTACTCATATGTATGTGTGGTATAGTGACTTTCGCTACAAGCAGGTCTCTAGTCATTTTGTCGGGCATGGCCTCAGAATGGTGCAAAATGTTGTGCTTATGCAAGGTCATCATGCATCAGTCAATTTATTCACCTGTTTTCTGTGTCTGGTGGCAAACTGCGGATCCTTCTATCTGAGTCATTTTAAATATGGGGGAAAAGCCCACAGCTGAAGCTGAAATTCACTATTTTGTCAGCTTTAAGGAGGGGAAAGCTTGTGAAATTTGCTCTGTCATTTGGTGCGCAGGCCAGAAGTGCAAGGTTTGTCTGCTGATCTTCCTGTTAATAGCTAACCTGTACACAACTCCTTTCTCCTCCCTGCTTTTGGAAGGTAATGCTGTGTGTCTGTATAGCTTTCCCTCCTCTGAACAGGATTTTTTTTCTCCCACTTGTTTCAAGTGCTTATTCCCACATTAAGTGAGAGAAAAAGCTGGGGACTCAGTAACCCAAAACACGCTGTGGTGTCCTAGCTTACACTCTCCTTATTCCGCAGTTAAGGCTGATATAGTGCACTACGAACTGGAATGCAGTCATACATTCCCCTTGCTGAGGCTGCTGCTTTGCTGATAACCTCTAGCAGAGCAGCAGATCTGGACAGTGGCACTGGTGGAAGTTGTACCCTTGCCTCAGCTGGATCCATCCAGGCTGCACATGACAGAGCGCTGAGCTGAGCAAAGTCAAATGAGAGCAACTAAGTGGGAGGGGAGTTTCAAAAGCAGGTTAAATAGGAGAGCCACAAGTTATCTTGATGAGACACAGAAGTCCTACCAGGAGGAGTTAGATGTGTCTTCATTACAGCTGTGTTGTAACAGACCTCAAAGCATACGCATTTTCATCGACACCCAAGTAATACGTACAGAGCTATATAGCTGGGGCTTAAGGGTTTTGTACAAGGCAGATCATAGTGTTGGTTTATGGAAGAAGAAATACCTGGAAAATTGTGTTATTTATGTATTTGCATTATTTTGCTTTTTATACTGCCTGTATTGACTCAAGAAGAGATATATTTAGTTTGCAGTTACTACCTTGCACACAGTGAGGCATGCTTTGTTCAGGAATGTAGTACAAATATGTTTGTGTGAACACTGGTGTAGTTTGGAATTTGCAATGCCAGTCATTTTACAACGATTTTTAATGGTACTTCCCGAGTCTGCAAGGGAGGCAGTGATCCTGTCAGTCCCTTTTATGACCAACAAGAGGGGTTCATCTTCCACTAGAGCTAGAAAAGCCTTTCTATAACAAAACATTTTCTTCTTTAGTGTTGTAAGAGGAGGAGCTGTTACCATGCCAAATGGGCCAGAAGGGATTATGAGGAAGTAGCAGAGTATTTCCCTGTCTTTTGGAAACTTCCTTACACCCAGGTATCTAACTCAGTGTCCAGATGGAAGTGTCAAGGGAGAAGAGTTCAGGGAGAATTCACTGATTAGATATCTAATTCAATTCAGGTTTGAGATTACTGCATATTTTTATGTATAACTTTGGTAAGGCTCTCGTCACTTGCCTCCTACTGGGAATTTTTTATTTGATTCCTTTAGCCTTAAGAACAGGCTGTTTACCAGAACATCTATGTAATGAAGGAAGTAGAAAAATTAAAATCATAGTCACCTGTTTTGTTATCACCTCTCCTCTTGATCAGAGGCCTGGCCTGTCTAGTGATCAGGGATGCAGAGGTTTCTCTCCTGCAGCATATCAAGTGAAAGCAAATCACATAGGTACCTCTTCATGTTCTTATAAACCTCACCCATTTCTTAGGAAAAGGATGGGCTGCTAGAAAGAAAACCTCTAGAACTTTCTTTCCAGGAATTTCCTGCCTAATTGCCAACCTGCTTCATTTGTTAAATGTAAAAAAAAATATGACTAACCACAGAAGCCCATAGATAATTCCTTCCATTATTCCTCATCCTTATTCAAAGCTTTGCCAGGCAGACGCACCATCTGTACAACTTCCGCAATGCCTATACACAAACTTCTCCTGAAAACACTTTGAAGTATCTGTTTTCTCTCTGGCTATGACCACCTGGGTAAGCCTATAGAGCATATATGCACAGAGATTGCACATGCACACAGACTCTCACCTGCAGAGTTTGGCTGTATTTAACATAAAGGTCTGCACATTTCTAATTTTGTTCTTTTGTTCAAATATGGCTGAATGTAATCGCTGGTATAACTCTGCTGTACCAGCTTCAGAAACTCCAGTTTGTGAAGAATTAGACCATATTAGTACACATGTCAGGAGCTGCCAATACTTTGGAACCAGACAAAATATTGTTTGTTCTCAGGCATGGCCTGTTTTATCTTGGGACAAGTCAGATGGTAGAAATGCTGGCAAAAATGCCTAAAATTAAAGAAAGTTTGTTAAGCAACTGAAATTAAATTTGTGAGACATAAATTATCTGGCATTTATGAAATTTGCTGGGAATGTACTTTTCATTGTCACTTGGAGCTTAGGAAAGTTTAGACATGATACATGTCTGATTCAGGTGATCTGGCTCAAGGTCTTCAAGAGCTGGTACATGTAAACACTAGCACCTTCTTCATCATCAGTTAAATGTTAGTCATTTTGTGAGTAGCTCTTTACTGTTACACACAGAAGACTATCCAGGTCTTAAAATAGTCGGATACAGTCTTTGGAGGTCATGTTTTGAAAAATTGAAATAGTAATTGACATTGTTTGGGAGACATTTTAGTTATTTATTGTAGAATTACAGAACTGTTGATTGGAAGGGGTGTCTGGAGGTCCAGTCTCCTGCTCAAAGCAGTACTGTCACCAGTACTAAATCAGGTCAGCCATGGCTATGTCTAGCTGAATTTTGAAAGCCTCCAAGGACGGAGATTATACAGCCTCTTACTGATCAAAAGTGTCAATGCAAGTTCCTGCGTTTCTGAGGCAGGTGCCCAAGTGCTGTCAGTAAAGAGCCCTCTTCAACTGAAGCCCTCAAGTTGGCTGGTCAGTTATTACTGTTCTTGCCACTGTTGCCACTTGCTGTTGTGCACCACGTGGTACGTTTATGAACTGCAATATTTATTTTTCCTTATAACATGCTTTTGGATTGCTACCAGATTTGGCATGCTTTGCATCCCACATGGTTCAGGATTTGTCTGTGGATTTCTTTCTGTTTAGACCAACTGCTGCATCACCCTTTGTTGATCCTTGTTATCCAAATTATCTCATCTTTCATAGGATTGCAAATAGAAATATTCTTATGTGGGAGTAGGTATAAGCACCAGCTGGTGCTTTGTGCATTCATTTATTCTCATTTTCTTTGTAAATTTTCCCATCCAAAACCAAATTACGCTATTACATTAAGACTAATTACATTAGGAGCTGCTCAACATGTAACATAAAATTAAATGTTATCTCACAGAGCTTGATGATGCTGCACACCAGAAGAGAAGGGTGTAAAATATTAAATTATATCAAGTTATACAGGGTACAGATGAATCAGGAGAAGTAATTGCAGGCGCTCTTCTGCATGCCCAATGCAGAGTAAGCCTTGCTTATACAGATTGGCAGAATGAGATTCCCCTGCTGTGGCTCCTGCGTTTGATGTACACTAGGCTTTGAGTTTGGCTGCCTTTCAATTTATGTGAATATGTCCTACACCTTTTCTGGCAGACGTGATGATACTTCTTACATATAACTTTCACGTATCAAGGGAGGAGTGTCACTCAAAGTAATGTCTGCATTCCTGTGCTTTTCCCTTTCCTTTCTTACCTGCACAGACTGTATTAATATTTGAATTCTCATCTCTTGGTACCTGAGCTAACATCCTGGCTGAAGTACCTGGTGCAGTGGGAATCTTAACCAGTTTTTTCAGAGAACTTTGTCTCTCTGAGAGGACCATATAAGCAAGGTGCAAAGCGTACTGATGTTTGCCTAACCTGTACACATTTTGGATCTGAAACTAGTCCTTCAGTATCTGTCTTTATACATACAGTTAGAGGACAGCTTTCCAACAGCATATAGGCATGTGCAGAGGGAGTTCTAGTTTATCCAACAATATGTACTCTCAGTACTGACTTTTTCCATCAGTGATGCTGACTTAGGACTGTTTGGAAGCATAACCCAACACAACATATTTTAAGGAAAAAAACACCCAACTTTCCTTTTTTTGTGAGGAAAACTAGTGTTCTGGAGTGGTAGTAGTGTTCTCAGGGAGATGGAATTTACTGTACAGATGCTTTTCAGCTGCTCAAGACTTCAAGCCACATGAACTGATGTTTATTTAGCAAAAGTTCTCTTGGACACTATCTAAGAGCAGTTCTTACAAAGATTGCAAATTGACACCAGGTCTTCAAGTCTGAGGTCTTATCCATGGACAGTTTCTAGGTAGGTAGTTTCTAAGCATCACAGAGCTGAAGTTTTGAACCAGCCAACCAGAGGGAGCTGTGACAGGAGATTTCCACATTCATATTTGGAGGCTAAGAACAGTCATGTCACCTGGATGATTATGGACAGCTTGTTTCCTCAAGTCAAAGACTTCAGCTGCCTAGAAAATAGACATATGCAAAAGAACTTTTAGGCAGGCCAGAATTGAAGCTGATCAAAAATTATGTACTTGGTTTTACCTGACATGAACTTCAGTCAATCCAAGCAGGTTGTGTTTTCTTAAAATCAGAATGAACTTAACTCTGTGACGCAGAGTCTGAAACACAATGTTTAAATAACTCCTCCTCATGTATTGTGGAATATTCTTGGAAAACTAAGAACGTTATCTATGTTGACTTCTTCCTAACAAATATTAATTGCCTTTAAAGAGCTGCTTTTTCATTTAATCTTCATCCTCAAAAATAAAAACCATTCCCTCTCCGACTGAAAAATTTCAACCAGTGTTTCCAAAACCAAAGTGAATAGCTAAATACACATCAGCCTTTCCTCAATCCAGTGGACAGGTTAGTAGATCTGCTACTACAACTTTTTACAGGAACCTCACCCAGTAATTTCTGCATCAAAGCCATAACTTCAAGCTGAACTCTTGCATACCCTTTGCATGCCAGTTGGCATTAAAGGTTGAAGATAGGACACCTAGGTATGTTCTTTGACTTCATTCCAAGTATTAAAGACCTCTTTGACCTGTTGCCTGAAGTCAGATGCTGATGAATTGTTTGTAATTGTATTCCTAATCTCTAAACTACATAGAAAGGAGCAGCACTTAGACCTTTCAGATGAGGTTAAGTTGATTAATTACCCGACCCGAGGTACATTTCTTTGGCCATGTCCCTTAAACTGCATCTAGGCTCTTTGGAAACCACAGCATTTATAATGGCTGTCCTGGTTGCTGTGTGGAGAGGGAGCATTTGTGCACAGTTTGACCTTAGATACTGTGCATTGACTTGCAACATTACTCTCAGCTGGGCAAAGATTTCTGTATCATCATTACCTATCTGTTGGAACACAGGAGCATCACATTTTCGTCTAGACTGCAAATACATTTTCATTACAAGGACAAGGGAGGGGAGGGAATTATTTCCTCTAAAAGAAAAGGAACTCAAGTGAGGAGGGTAAGGAAAAACCACAAGCTGTTTTTGGATCAGGCTGCTGTAGCGAGGAGCTTTGTTGTATGTCTGCAATCCATATACAATCCCAGTTTAAAAAAATTTTTAAAAAATTAAAAAAAAAAAAGGAAAAGCCTTTATACACAGAGTTTGATACTGGCAATAGCTTTCAAAAGTCCAAATAACCTCTTGGACAGCTAATCTGTATTCTGAGAAAAGCTACCATATCAGATGAAAAAGCACATTTTCTTAGCTTCAGAAGGCCATAACTTTGGAAAAGAAATAGAACTGAAAAGCCCTTACAGCACAGACAGAGAAAAGATTTGTGTTTGTATGTGTTTGATTAGCTTGTTATGCTATGTCTTTGATACACAGGAGAACACATCTGTCAAATATTTTTCCTTTCTTCCTTGCTTTTATCCCCAAGATAAGTACCATATTCCCACTCAAAGAGGATTCTGAAGCCAAAAATCAGCCAATGTTTAATTTGTTTAATTTTTTTCCCATGAGTCAGCACCTGAAGGCAGTTCAGCCTTTATGCAGATGGCTGTACCCTTGTAAATTGTGGAGTTTTTAACCTCTATCTCTTGTCCTTAGACTGGGAGCATGGAGGAAGAGAGATTGTTCCAGATGGCAAAAAAGGCACAGACAGAAGCAAAGAGGAAAAAACCTGTTAAGGACAAAGAGAGGAAGTGGGATTCCCCAGCAGTCTTTGGTGGTTTTAAAATTCTGAACTGAATATTCCTGGGGAAGAGGAGTTGTTTTATCCCTTTCAGTTTACTAGGTGCACAGTCGTTTGCTCCCACATGGCCCACTTGCCACATTTCAAACAAGTACAGAGGTCTGCAGGGAGCCGGCTTAGCTGAGGATGAGGAAGGCATGTCAGTCTGTGGCAGCCACAGTACACAAAGGGGTGTAGAACGATTTCATAGAACCATTTCATAGAACGATTTGGGTTGGAAGGGACCTTAAAGATCATCTAGTTCCAACCTCCCTGCAGGGACACCTCCCACTAGGCCAGGCTACTCAAAGCCCCATCCAGCCTGGCCTTGAACACTTCCACTTGAACACTTGATGCCCCAGGGATGGGGCATCCACAACTTCTCTGGGCAACTTGTTCCAGTGCCTCATCACCCTCACAGGAAAGAATTTCTACCAGAGTGCATATTTTTTGTGAGCTATTTTTGTCTCAGTAGCACTGGGGGCTACTATGTTCTTGTGAACAAGAACAAAACGAATTTCTTGGGTTTGGGGAAATCTCTCACTAGGGCTTGTTTATGTTTCTGTGCAGGCTTGTGAAATGGGCTGAAGCTGGTTCAGTAGAGCGTGTTGGCTGCTGCTCAGGAGTGTGCTGGGGCTCTCAGCACATGGGCAGTTTCTGATGACCTGCCACTGCATGCTGACATTGGTGGTTGTTATTGTCATTTTCACCAGGAAGTGACAGATTTTTGTGTAAGGTGCCAGGTCATTAAGTAACTCTGTCTTGGTTCAGTACCTTCATTTTTATGCTGTAGTGGTTGGATACTGTCACAGGAAAAAGGTTTCTTATGAATAAATGACATTGAAACAGATTCTTGTAAAGGAACTGTAATACACTGCATGACTGCACGTTTTCTTTTTCTTTTTTTTTTCTTAAGTCTGAGTCCCACTGATCCTTCAACACTTCGTGTTTTGGTCGAGCTCACATAAGTTACTATATGGAGGACTATAAACTACAAATGGTGATATCTGCACATAATGACTCTGTTTAAATAGCCAAAATAATTACAAGGGTTTTATTCAAGAATCATATATTTCCATATAAGATAATACATTCTGGCTGTAGAATTCAAAAGATAAAAATAGGCTATTCTACTTGTTGCTTCATTTTCAGCAATATCAATGAGATCGTTCTTAAGAGTGTGTGTGATATTAAAAGCCTGCCATTTAAAAAACACAGATGAGGCTCCAAGTTGATCAAGCCGAGCACTTCTTACATCTGGTTGCTGAAGTGAGAGTAGGAACAGTTTTGATCATGTTCAGACTGAGGAAGAGTGTTTGGAGATGAAACAGGAGCTGTCATGAATTTTTTAGGCTTGTGTGGGACGGTCTAACCTAGCAAGGTTGTAATGAGGGCAAAAATCCATCTCTGTAGTTGGTAAGACTAGTCTAACATTTCATCTCATGCTTATAGTAGACTGGATTCAGCCAACCTTTTTGAGTGGAGGCATTGCCAGTGCTCCTTTTCATTCAGAGGTAGCTTCAATTTACACCCTAGATAACCTGCAGCTTCTTGAAATGGGCAATTAAATGGTGCTTGTGTCTCTCCCAGAAGCCCGATAAATATCAGGAGAAAGATGGTCACTGCACCCATTCTCTAACAAAAATGATGTCAAAATTTTATAATAAAGGGAAAGAAGTTTTTTCTCTTAAAATTATATTGCTTTTGCAAAATGAGCGGGATACCTAACTGGTGTGAGGCAAAATACAAAGAAAGTTTATCTCAGCAGTTACAATCAGTGAAATAAGAGTAGGTGTGTCTAGTGGCACTGTATCTTGGCGCATTTTTATTTTGTTCATTTGAAAATTTGCAGCATTCAAAGGAAGATAATAAGTTTTTCATCTGTTTGTTGGGTTAGAGATCAGGTCCTGTTTGGTTCTCAAACAGCTGAGTGAAATCTGTTGTGTGAAAATTTTTTCAAGATGAATTCAGACTGAGAACTTTAAAATGTTTCATATATACAAATCAGTTTCATAACTTGCTTTGAAATCATGATAAGCTGCTGTGGTTATAAAATTGCATAATATCTTTTCAAACAAAAATTTGATTTTGGCAATTGAAATAACTGCTTCAAAAGTCCCACCTCCTCCCCTTTTTTTGAAATTGCAAACCATGAGAATGAAAAGGGGGTATATGGGCTTTGTAAAATGAAACTGTTTAAAGGAACTGAAATTATCATTTCAGGGGTTTTTTTGTGTGTGAAAATGTATGATTTACTTTCATTACAGATTGTGATGTTGTCTTGAGACACTTGAAGTAGCCATGAACTGGAAATAGATTTGTTACCTCCTCACTGTGCTGTTTCCTGAGCCCCTTGATAGTATTCATGCATTGCTTATCCTTTTTGAGAAAACATTTTTTAATTCACATGTAGTTGATACCACTATTTTTCTTCCTGCTTTCACTGGGTTGATGAAAAGGTTTAAAACTTGTTCCTACTGTCTTAGAAAGGTATTGAAGAATTGTGGGGGCTGGTCATTCAGAGCAAGAATTTCAGCTAACTTATTTCAGAAGGCTTCATCTGGAAATAATGGCATCACACACATTCACATTCCTTGAGGATTTGACCATCAGATCCAGTCATTAAACAGGTCTTAACATAAATATCCTGCTTATGTCAGAACTTGAATTGAAAATCGCTTTGGGTAAATTGAACTAGTAATTTTTTTCAGTTGTCAAAAGCTATCTTTGGTTTAGCACATGGCGTCTACAAAAAGAATAGCTAGAGCAGTCATCCACTCTGAAGACTAACTTGATGAGAGTGACACTGGGAGCTTCCATCATGGTATCAATTCACAGATTTCCAGATCAGACATACTGACTTCAAGATTAAAGCAAGACAGTTTGGGGTTTTTTCTTCCCTTATCCTCTCCTTATTTGCCAGCCTAAGAAACTCAGCAAAAAGTCTGAAAATCTCTCTGTATTTTTCTGCATTAATCTCATTGCATATCTGAGATATAAATGACTGACCCTGAAATTGGAATTTGGGAAGGGGGAAGATGTGAATCTTGCGCTGATTTCTTGAAATTAATGGGATCAAAATGCAGAACAAAAGTCCTCAAAAGTTGTTCCATGAGAAGTATAACCAGTAGAGTTGGGTTTATGATTTATATGTGTCCTTTGTACTCTCCTGCTTCCCATTCCTCTATCTTATGCTCTGTGGCTTCACGAAGACTAAAAAACACATAGGAAAAGTGAAGATATAATCTGAATGCTATGCCATCCCAGTACGTTCTGTTGTAGCTGGACAGCAGGTTCAGAAGTTAGCAGAGAGAGTTAATGAAGCTTAAAACCCATAGGAACATCAGAGGGAACTGCAGTTGTGAAGATTAAATATGCTTACCTTATTATGGCTTTAGAAGGCTAACACGATGCAAGTAGACTCGAAAAATTCAACCCAAATTTATGATATTAGAGACAAGATGGTGCCACTTCTGCCGGTTGTGGAATGCACCTCAGGGCGTGAGCCGTCCCACCAGCAATCAGTAGGGCTGCTTAAGTACTAATTTAGTATCTGACTTCAGATTAGATGGCAGAATGCCATTTAACAAATTGTTAATCAAGACTTTCAAATTACTCTAATATTTGGCATATTTATTATGTTTATAACATTTCTAATGCACATACAATGTATTTAATCATCATGTATTGCTTCAAATAAAAGTAGTATATAAGATAATTCTTGTCTCTTTATGCCACTGAGGCTCACGGTTTAAATACTTTCCTTCCAAGGTCATGAAGATTTTGTATTTAGTATTTTTGTATTTGTATTCAAGGCTTAGTTAACTCTACTGATAAATGGCTAAAGAGAAGATCATTTTATGTGGATCTCCTCATTCCCATTGCTTGTCTTTGCTCTAGCTCTGCAGTTTTATTCCATGTTCATCTAAAATAGGTCTGAGTTCTGCTTTTTTTCTAGCAAGTAAACTTTTCTTGGACCAAATCCATTAGTTCATTTCCCTTGAGTTACTCTTTCAAATGCAGAAGGATAATGTTTAATTTCAGATAAAAAATATTTCAAACAGAACAGGTTTCACAATACATGGAATAGTTTTTGTGCAAGTATTTCTGACATGATTGAATTGCTGGGCTGTTATTAAAATACTGTATTTTGGCAACAGTGACATTTCCACATGGTCTTTTATATAGGCTCTGTGTTTTTAATCAGTTGCTGCTTTTATAAAAGATATGCAATGCACAGGAGGGTGAGTTTGGACATCCTTTTCTGTTCATGCACACTGGTCTGTGGACTATAAATGGAACAAAAGGATGGACTTCAATGGGCACTTACCACTTTGCAAGATAAATATGTGTTGATGAGTTAGAACTTTGTTGATATGCCTGAAGTAGTTTAAATAAAGACTGTGACACGTATGTTTTTCTTGTTATTTTTAGAAGTCCGGCTCCAGTGCGACCTGAAACTGCGCCATCAACTGGCCCCACAGAAAAGCAGGAAATTAAAGTTTCTCGTGTGAGGAAGTTAACGAGGCAGTACAGTTTGTGAGTAATGTATAGCACTATCTTTATGGTTTTGCCTACTACAGCTGAAAATGAAGGGGGATGCTAATTATTGCTCTAGCTATGCCTTCTGAAAGGCGTGAGTGCAATTACATGATAATGATCTTATACTGATACCGTTCCTTTCATCTCTGAGAATCTTAAAGCTTTTAATACAAAGTGAATTTGCTGTCCCTATGCAGTCGCTAACCCTCAGAATTGCAGGCCCACTGCCTTTTTCCAAGCTTATATGGTAGAAATTAAAAACCTCTTTTCCACACAAAATGTCAAAGACCCGGTGTGAGCTGGGGCAAGCTGCTCTGTCTGCTTCATTACAACCTCATCTGCAAAATGAGGAAAACAGGCCTTAGCTGTTGGGTGGTCACGCTGTGCTGTCAGCCATTCCCTCTCAGAAAGTGCACCCTCTCTCTCCCTCTCTCTGTGTCATTTTATCGCATGCAGAAGTTGCTGAGCCCACTATGGCTACAGCCAGCAAAGTTAGGTCTCTTAGTCCTGGCAAGGGTGATCTGTGCTTATAGGGCTTTGACATCCCATTTACACTTAATTCATCCAATCTGAGAGTCTCTGGAGATGTGAGGTACTGAATAGATGTGGAAATCAGTTTGTTGATTTGTCCTTCTTACGAAAGGACAGAGAAGGCCACTAGAAACTAGGGGATTAAACTGAATAGAAAAGGTAAAAGGGGACAATGTCAGCATAAATTAATTAGTACAAGAACACTAATGTCAGAATGAAGGAAAAAAAATTGTATGTTTTGTACGTGGAATGGCACCCGTTAGTCCCTCCAGCAATTTAACATTCTAGTGTCACTAAATACATAGCAACATTAGGAAAAGTTTTCCTTCTCTCCAAAAAGATTCTAATAAATTTCAATATATAGTTATTTTCTATCTCACTATTAAGAACACTAGCTTTTGATGTGAAAAAAAAGTAACAATCTACATCACCAAAACTGAAAAATTATTTAAGAGAAGAAACAAAAGCATGAATCAAATTGAAGCTAGGAGGAAAATGAGCAATAAGCCAAATTGGTTTTTGTCCAAGAGACTGGGACTGACATATGGGAACATACAGCCACAGCTTGGTCAGCAGGCCACATAACATGCTCTCCTTTACCATGATACATCAACCAATATGGTATGAAAATGAGACAGGAGGTGGGAATCGACAACTCAAGCTGGGAAGAGAACCTAGGTTACCTTACAGCCCGCTAATCCTGAAGGTAGGGTGCGACAGGGAACTTGGCAGCGTTCTGTAGGAGCAGTTTCCTGAGACCTGAATGAAGTCTGCTCACTCACTCTGCCCAGCACAGCTCAGATAGCAGTTTGCTTTTCTGGAACGAGACTACCACTTCTACTACCTCTTTTTCTGCAAGCCAAGGGAAGGAAATCTCCTACACATTTAAAGATGCATCTGGATTTTCAGATTTTGATACTGTAGATATCAGTCAGCAAAGGAAAAGGTTGTAACACTGAGAGGAGGAATTCTTTGACGCTGTTCATATGGCAGGTGAAGAACAGCACACAGTCTCTGATCCTATTTTTTGAGCACACTGATGTGTAAGGACAGGCAAGAAATTCATGTCCTATTGCAGGTATAGTCACAGGTTTTGTATACGCATTTGGAAAAGATTTTTATTTAAGTTTTAACCTAAACAGTTTGTTAAAACTGGTCCTCAAATACAGCTACATGGCAAACAAAGAGAACAGGGTTATGCTGTGTAGACAATTTTAATATAAAGGATCCTTTGGTGATATTATGTATGTAGAAGGAGAAAATTTCTCATGGAACCATCAAAGTAGGATAAGTTGGTGCTGAAGATAACAAGGCTAGTGAGAAATCAGTTTTTAAGAATCTGGGTGAAAAAAATTGCTCTGGGATAAGTTAGGGCTGAAGCAGAATCAGCTACTCCTAGATCATTCTTGTCTGAGAAAGTGTTTAGCCAACCTGTTCTTCAAGGGCAAAGAGAAAATCTTTGGGTCAGAGACCGAGCACCTCCCCTTTCTGTATGCAAACAGAGCTGCTGAGCACCTGCAGAACACATGGCCCCGCACCTGGGAATGGCACTCAGGAGAGGGTAAATGAAAATGAATGAGGCGTTCTCCTAGATAGAGGGGAAAGGATGCTAGGGAGCACTGAGACTAACGGTACCACGCAGAATTCAGTAGTGCCTGGGAAGAGCAGAAGTTGGGAAGGCAAGAGCTGAAGTGATGAATGGTGTGGTGGGAGGCAAGTGGAAAGGAAAGGAGAGTAGAGGCAGAGACATGGGGTGGAAAAGGCAGTGGTGTTATTACACACACAGAGAGAAGCAACATTTAAACAGTATATTTTTTAAAAAAATATATTTAGTACTCAGGAGTGAATTCTCAATTTTTTGTTGGTGAGTTTTTGAGGAACCAATTTTGAACACGTCTTGCCCTCGTGGATTTTCAGTTGTCCAGTGTTAGGCATGAGGAACACGTGCACATGAACACATCTAACCACAGATGTCACCTATGCTGTGACTATGCCTAAGCCTGAAGACTCTACAGTTAAAATTATGCACTGTGGTTATTTGTTTTGTTTTGTTTAGTTTTTGTAGACCCAAATCTATTCAATTTAAGTTATCTTCTGTCTGGACCAAAAATATGGGAAATGCAAAAAAATAGTGAAGAAGTATTGTGAAAGGAATACTGTGAAGAATGCCAATTCTCAGACCTACGGCTTGCATGCTAATAGCTTGATGGCTGATAAGCCTGGACCCTAACCCTTAGCTTTAGTTCCCAGACACTGAGAAGCCTTTCTGAACTGGCAAGTTCTCAACAATTTTCCACTTCCTTGTGTGCAACAGAGCAGCTTTACCCAGCAAGGATGGGGAGGGTGCCAGTGTATTCCTGCTGAGAGTGGGGAGCAAGGACCGAGAAAATGTCAGCTACGTGTTTCTGAAAGAGAGATTAACTAGGTCAAAGCCCAACTCTGGCTTGTTGCATTAATAAAACATCTATTGAAAAGGTCCAAAAGGTTTTACATTTTCTTTTCGGCTTTAAAACAAAGTATTGTACATGCTCTGGTGCTGAATTCTATCCTTACCCAGAAGAAATAAAAAAGTGAAGCGTGGAAAAGATAACATTAATTGACATAGCTTTATACCATAATAAAAAACATTGTTGTTGCCCAAACAGCCCACCATAAGGCTGTCTACCCTGTATGTAGTTTTGAAGTACTGTGTTGCCCAGGATGCTGCCTTCAAGTAGCACCTAAGCGTGAACAGTTCTGCTCTGGAAGCGTCTGTCAAAGTGGTATGGCAGGCTTCTGTACACTGTGACTACCTACCTGTTGGTTAAAATTGGTGCCATTTTATGATCAGAAATCATTTTTCTCATCATTTTTCTGTGCACTTTAAACTGTCAAGCTGTAGTCTTTCCTTTTCACACATCATTCCCAGTAATAAAGGTTCTGTAGGCCGAATTGTGGTTCTTCACCTCCATGCAATTGCAATTAGCAATTGGAAACATCCTGACTCAGGGATGACTGATCACAATGATTTGCAGTCAATGGGACTCCACAAAAGTAAATGAAGGTATAATATTCTCGACTGGCTTTCATTTAGTGGTGACAGTAGGTGAGATGGAAAGAGCTCAGCTTGACAGCCTAGAGCCCAAGGGAAGCGTGCAACCTGGTTTTAAATAAAATGTTTTCTCTGTAAACTGAATAAATAGGACAGGAAAAAGATACGCTCACAAGAATGTTTCTAAAGAGCTCCTTTTTGGAGTCAATCAAAGTCCTTTAAAAACAGTTTGAAAACAATAGAACAGGCTAGCTGCATAATGGGTGTCAAATCTTCCATTGGTCTAAAGCCAATGAAGCAGTTGGTCCCATGGATGGATCTAACCAGATCTGTTCTTATCAATACAGCAAGCCTCCACAGAAAAAATTAAACATTAAAGTAAAGTAATATCAAATCGGTTCATTTATTCACATATACATGCTCCATAGAAACACTACTTGCACATCATATCCATAACCTTTTCATTTGCAGATGAGAGTTACCTAGCCAATTGACTTTTGAGGAATCTTTAAGGCTTAAAAAATCTAATTTACTTGAAAAGTTAGCTGAATTGCAGACAGAAGCGTAAATAAAACTTCACTCCAAAGCACTACAGCTGACATACAGGTTTCCAGTGCCTCCTCCAGCACAGGAACTGTCAAAGCCCAGTGACATTTTCTAATGAGAAGTCTCTCTGCTTTTATCAACTGCAGTGATGAAGATGACCTTCCTCCAGCACTGGCAGCAGCAGCAGCAGCATCAACACCTGTGTCTTCAGCATCTCCTGGGTCACAGAAAACATGTACGCCACAGACATCGGAAGGACAAACACAGGTTTCGCCTGGTGGAAAGGTAATATGCAGAGAAATGAGCTTGTGTCAGTTGGGAGAGAATTCAGGGAGGATGGGAGAATGTTGAAAATAAGGTGTTTTCCTTAGATGAAGTAATTGTACATTTATCAGTAGTGTTTTACACAGAATTGTAGTAATATGTTTAGGCTGTTGTGTAAGGAAATATTTAGACCCTGCTCCAGGACCCAACTAAAATCAATAATAGTTTTTCATCAACATTAGGGGACAGTGGATCAGGATTAAATTAATATTTACCCTGATTTCAAAGGTGCATAATTTTGTTGTCTGCCTCTCCTGAGTAGCCATACTTAAAAAACATGGTGTGAAATTTCAAGTCCATTTGGCAATCTATGCTTTAAGGAATTAAAAAGAACCCCAGAAACAACAACAGAATTACAGAAACAAAATGTTTTTTCAAAGCTGAGTTTCTTCTTTGCCTTTAGAGTTCCACAGATGCTGGAAGTACATTTGCTTTGGAGCCAGGTGACCTCCTGATGGATTTCACAGAGGCCACACCTATGGTAAATAATTCCAGTTTGCAACCAGGAAAATGTGAAAGTTTTCAATAATTTGTCTGCAGCTGAAATGAATGGGATATTACGCTATGTGTTTGATAGTGCACTGGAATAAAGTAAATTTCTTTGATATTCAGTGATCCTGAGCGTCCTTCAAACTCAGCTCAGCATCTCTGAAAATCAGTCGACAAATATTATGGCTAAACTTTCAAATGAGATTCTTTATTGTGGGAAGACTTCTCATTTCTCTCTGCTACCTGAATATTTTTACACCGTGCTGCACTGGTTTCACCAGCCTCTTTTGTCCCTTTAACATAGATTCCCAATGTGATCATAGGTTTGCTTTTGGGAGTTGTCTGGAAAGTCCCTTTTCCTCACAAGCTTTGCTCAGACCTTATTCAGTAGCCAATCCAAAGATATGTACCTGCAATTTCATGTTTCATTAGCAGAGTGCTTTTCTTCAGTTTAAGGCAAAATAGTCTTTAATGTGTTGATAATTAACTTCTCTTTTTAGAGGTATGTGATTTGTATTTTTACTTAAAAGCAGAGGATAGGTGCTGAAGTTAAAATGCCTCTTGACTTCAGTGATCTCAGGCTTTCACTTCAGATTCACAGCATATTGATTGAAGGATCACAGTATGATCCTTAGCTTTTTCCAACTTTCTTTTGCATTGCAAATACCTCTGATGCCAGAGAGCTCCTGTGCTGTCCAAAGCCCTTTTTGTTGTCTTCTGGAATCCATGTTTAAAGCATATAAAAATCATGACAGGGACAGCACTACATTTTTGGCATAAACATTTTTATATTAAAGTGCTCCTGTTCTGGGCATTGCTTTCACTACATGGTTAGGTCCTTGTTTACAGTACTGGAGAGCTACTGTGGGGATGTGTGTTTTGCTCCAGAGACAGTATGATACCAGTCTGTAAATAACGGCTTGTGTCCTGTTACCACTGGGTGAGAGATGTGGCTTCCCCTGCAAATCTGGTGAAGTGAAGACTTATCTCTCCTAGGCTTATCTCTCCCTGCTTGCAGAAGGGATGTGAATATATAGCCGTTGGCTTCTTGGCTTCAGAGGCACGTTGAAGTGGGCACGGGGTGTGCTGTGCCTAGAGACTTGCTGCTGTGGATGGGAAGACAGGCTTGATGCAGAGGACTGGGCAGGAGCTAGGGAGCAGCTGAGACTGTCACTGATATACTTCAGTTTGAGAATGGACAGTGGCCCTAGAAGGATAGAGAGATCTGCATAGCTGTTTTGTCTCATGCGGTTTCAGGCCTGTGTTGTTTCTTTGCAAAGTCCCTGAGGGCACTTGTTGGTCCCTCTACAGTTTTAGGAGGTTCAATAAGAATGTTTTTCACCTGCGATCAAAGTGCTACCTGCACCCACCCTGTTCCTGCTGACCCTCATCTTTGTCCTTCAGCCTGGCTCGGCTGGACAGTCCTTGCACTCCCAGACTTTTATAGTGCAGATGTTGAATCTCTGAACTGCAGGAAAATGAAATTTAAGGGGTCCTCTACCTCCTTAAGCCCCTAGATCTCCTTGGTGGGACAACTCTTCCAGGGCTAGCATCTGCAATGAGAGTACAGTGGTTACTGCTCCTACATCTACCATGTAGGAGGGACCTGCTTTTGCACGTGAAAATGCCATTGCAAACTGAGGACTATCCATGGAAATGTGAAGATTTACATGGAACCTTCTTGAAGTGCTGGATGATGAAACTATCCCATTCCTGAAAGTGACAGTAAGAGATGTATTTAAGCTGAACAACCCCCACCCCCCCATCGCCACCCCATACATTTCTGGGAGAAGGCAAAATTAAAAGGAAGCAACGGAAAAAGAGAAAGAGGTACAGCATTCTGCAATCTTTGTCTGTAGTTTGGGTTGACAAGACCCAGGCAGACTGAAACGGAAACTACCTGAAAGGGGGTTGTAGCAAGGTGGGTGATGGTCTCTTCCCAAGAAACAAGTGATAGGACGAGCGGAAACAGCCTCAAGTTGCACCGGGGTACGGGGAGGGGGTTAGATTAGATGTTAGGAAAAAATTCTTTATAGAAAGGGTTTTAGCACTGGAAAAGGCTGCTCAGAGAAGTGGTTAAGTCACCATCCCTGAAGGCGTTTGAAAGATGTATAGACGTGGTGCTTAGGGGCATGGTTTAATGGCGGACTTGGCAGTGCTAGGTTAATGGTTGGACTCGATGATCTTAAGAGTCTTTTTCCACCTAAATGACTCTGTCATTCTGTTTAGGTTAGATTGTCCTTCTCTCTATTAATAACGTGTTTGTGGCTAAACTGTAAGTAATTATCCTTTGGAGTTTACTAATAGATTACTTATTATAAGAAACATACTGTATTAATCAGAATTTTTGAAAATGAGTCATGGAGGCTTTAGCAACTGACCTGCTCTAGGTAACGTGGGTTTTGTTTCCATTTAATAGAAGTCAGCATTACACACTTTTCCAGCTGAGGATGCAGATTTTTGCCCTAAATATTTTACCTAATCATGCTTTCCCCTTTCCTACCTCACCATCCTCTCCGCTGACATAATTTATCACGCTGTATGTTCATAAACTAACCTTCTCTGACTTTCTTGGTTTTAATATTTTGGAGACCATGTGCTGCACGGCATCAATCAACCCTTTTTGTTTTGTTTAGCATCTGTAAAGGTCAGCTTGTTCTCTACAGAGCCGTTATTGTTTACAGACCTTTCTCTGCAGTTTCACTGGCTACAGGCCGCTCTCAATTGAGGTTTGAATGAAAAGTTTACTCTTCAGGGGGCGAGGCTCCAAACAAAAGCAAGCTAAGGGGGAATGCATAACTTTGAGCCAACCTGATTATTTAATAATTTGTTGTGATAACATGTGCTGTCAATTGAGGGTCAAGATCATGTACAGCTTAGCATCGTGTTACTATCAAGCCAGTGGTAGTGTGCTGGTTTTGCATGCTATGACCTGGCCCTTGGGAAGTTGCTTGTTAATTCACCCACTTATTTCACCTTCGGTGATAGGTACAATATTTAAAGGGGTCATTCATGTTGCCTGATTTAGGGTATTTGCCTGAGGTGACAGGGTTAGAAGTTCAGGTTCCTACATAGTCATGTGGTTTCCTAGAGAGGGGCATTAAAACAGATGTCTTCTCTTTATTGTCTGGACTAGAGAGGATAAGGCACCTAAACTGGACACCTAAAATAATTTTTTAAAAAATGTTGGTCATCATGTATGCTGCCAAACTTGCCCAGTTCACTGGAGAGCTGTTAATTTGAAGCCATTTCAGACATCCTCCCTTCTCTTCTGTAACGTTACTGGCAGAGAGTGATTAATAGTCACTAACTCAGCTGCATGATCTTCACTGTTCAGTGTCTAATCATTGATGCTTCTTGATGTCCTTGGGTTTTATCCACATTTTGCTGCAGTTGCCCATACAGTGGAAGCTTTCATACATGCTGAGAGTTACAGTCAGCAGTGGAGCTCGCAAACCCAAATTAACTTAGAAAATGGAAAGATTAGTGAATGGATTGGTTTAATAGAATTCATCCAGGCTGCCATGCAGGCATCAGAGCAGTCGTATTTGTCTATGCAGTCAGCCTGGAGGAGCTACTGTGATATATACAAGAACCAGCTGAGCTCTAATGGTCACTTAGTCATCAATACTTAGACTGCCAGTAACAGCAGGCCAATTGGGAGGCAGATGGATTTCAGGAAATCGTTTCGCAGGAGAAATCATGCATATTTACTAATGCAGATTGCCTAGAAGGAAAGGTATCCTTTTGTGCTCTGCACTTCTCAAACCATGTGATTTATGCGTGCTTCGCTTAATTTTTCAAGTAAATCCTACAAATAATTGATTACAATTCATTTCATCCTGTCCTTAAAATCATTATATCGTGTGCAGAAGAAAATCCCTGTCTTTTTGTACTGCTTCATTGTGACTTTAAATACTATACCTGGCTTGTATGTAAACAAGATTCACTCCCTCCTGCTTCCATATTTCAGAGAAGAGCTGGATTTTTTTTAAAAAAATACAGCATTACATATGAAGATTTATAGTATCATATTATGAGCATCCTTACTGTGGTTTATTAAAATTAGTTTTAACACTGTAATAGGCTCTTTCTGCCACCAGTCTCTCTCTCTCTCTCTCATGTGTTTCTAGCTTTTACAGAACTGGAAATCAAAGCTTGAGCTTCAAGCTATTCTGTTCCATCTTACAATTGGTATGTTTTGTGATACGGGTATGAATGCAGAGCTTTCTTGTTTCATTACAGAAAGCTCAGTCCTAAAACCCTGAATGAATGCTGACAAACACCTTCCAAGCCAAGAAAGGCAATGCGTGCAAACTTCAGGAAAAAATAAATGAGAATTGACGGCCTTCCACACAACATGTAGCTACTCCTAAACTTGGACTAAGGTTTATAATGCAAGGTGGATAGGCTAGGACTAAGTCACGTTCACATCTGAAGAGGTATCAGGGAGCAGCGATTTGCAGGTGGCAAGTGTAAACTGTGGGTTCTTATTTCATGCTGTATCAAGTGGGTAAATTTCTAGGGCTTCACGTGCCATCTATTGGTGGAAAAGAGTAGGTAGAAAACTATTTGCCTTACCAAAACTCGAGATACAACATTTAAAAGGTAAAAACTATCACTATGAGAGTTTAAGAATGAAAAATAAATGGCCTTCAGTGTAAAACTACATATTTTTATGATTTTATTTAGGATGAGTCAGAAACAAATATTTTTATTTCACTGATAGGGTTACTAGTATAAGCAATCCTATTCATTGAACGTGATCTCACTGAGTCTCACTGAGGGGTAGTGAACAGAGGAGAATGAATGAAGAATCTTCTCATTCTATTCTCATTTAATATTTGTTATATTGGTGAAGAGTCGATTGGATTTTTAGTTGCTAATTTTTTATGACAATTTTGCAAGGTTACAATAGGCCAAATAACAGTGGGGAATGAGTTTAGTATTTCTTGCCTTCATTTTGAAGATCTTTTCACTTACTGTGCAAAGCAATCTTTCAGCAGAAGACAGGCAAACATATCAAACTCTAATAGCTCCATAACCAACACTTTTGGATTTGAATTCTAAGCAAACCCAGCTATAATGTAATTCAAGACTAATACTCGGTAAGAGCATTAGGTAGCATGTATCTACCATCTAACTGGTGGAAGGTATAGATCAAGTATCTCTGCATGCCACAGAGGTCTTTAAAACATCTCAGTCAGAGACAAATTTATAAATGCTTTCTTTGTGGTGAACTACATACTGAAGATAAAATAGGTCTTCTCAATATAATTAGGAAGGCTGTGTGATACATTTGAGGATTAGAAGCTTTCCACTTTTATATCTTTATAACAAAAAAAAAAAAGAAAAAAAAAAGATATCTTAGTACAAGAAGATTTGGAAGCAATAAATATGACCTGGATTCAAAGGAGAACATTCAAAAATGCTATTTTCTAAGTCAGCCTCTCAATTAACAGTATTTACACATTCAGGCTTATAGGCAAGAGCCAATTATGAGCAAAAGTATTTGCACAAAGCCGTTTCTCTATGTACAGTTATACATACAGATAAGAACACAAAGCAATAAGCAACATGTTAAGTGTACATTTATTCCCAGTTTCAAGTTCATGCCCTCTAACTCCATATTAAGAAACTCCAACTAAGAAAAAGTAAAGAGCAGCAATTACTAAAGCAAACAACTTTAATACAAAAAACCCCTTGAACAACAGGCAATAAACCTATTTCCATAGGAACTCAAGGAATACTTTACTCATATTGCAAAGGACCTTTTTTTCTGCTGCATGAAAAAGGCATCAACCAGATAGGGACACAATTTGAGGGGGTGCATTATAGCACTCACTGGAATTGAGTATGGGACATTTGACTGGGGGATTGCAGAAGGTGCTCAGCACCGCTTGCAGTGCAAGGCTCCTGGGAGCACACAGTCTCAGCCAAGCAAATGCAAAATACCTGAGCATCATTTAGGTTATATGAAGCATCCTAATAACTAGAGAGGGGACTTAGCACATTTTTAAAAACAATCATGCCACTTGGGCAGCTAGAATAATGGGTGAATACATTTTGGATTGTACTTCCATGCTCCCTGGTAGCTGATTCTTATAGTCTGCACACATAAAGCACTATAAATAGGACTTGCAACTAATATGTCTGTGTGTTCAAGCACTGGAGGATGCCAGTCTCATAAGCAGTCTATTGAATTACTAATATGCAAGATAACTGAGTGTCTGGGAATGCAGTCAGGCTCACAGTTTAACATCCACTAAAAAATGTAAAATGCTTTGACTGCTACCCTGCTATTTGAGGATTTGCCCCCATTCATCCATTACCAAAGGGCACATGGAGTCAGTGAAGAAGCAAGATAAGAGACTGCTAGAATATAAACTCTAAACAACTAGATTTACTTTTTTTTTTTCTCTATTTATGTGATTTAAATTCATTGGCTCAATGAATGTTTTTTTCCCCATTATCTCTATGCGGAGCTGAACAACTTGGTGAGCTTTCTAAATCTATGACAGATGATTCAACAGTTCTCTGTTTCTTTAACTAATTGAATTTGAATTCTGCAAGAAATAAAAAGATCCACAAGGCGAAATCCATTGCTGACTTTGCACCAGTGGACACTGTGATAAATTGGATATGATGTGTACATGAGCAAGAAAAGGTACAAAAAGAGGGGAAAGTGTTAAGTGGAAAAAAATGCAGGCATGATGCTGCAGTGTGCCTGATTTGTATGTTTAATTCATTGCTTCAAAATACTGAATGACTCACTGGCTAACTTTTTATTATACTTGGGATGAAGGTAAGGGTGGAATGTCAGAAGGTAGTTTGGATGAAGAGGGTATAAGCTTTTACCTGGAGAAATGACAAAATCTGACACATACAATTACTTTTAGTCATCTCTGTACATTTTAAGATGTTGTCTTAACAGTTCTCTGGCCTTCCATGTGCCTGCCTATGCCTGTAGAAATTAGAAAAGAAGCAAAGTCCTGCCTATATTTCTCTTTTCTGCCAGATCATGCAAGCAGAGCTGGTCCTGGAGCTTAAAACTTTGGGTGGACTCCATAGTGGGCCTGCCACATGCTGTGCTCATTTGAGAAGATGTTTACACCAGAAGACTCATGAGTCTTCTACCACCTGCGTGCCTGTAGGGAGATACAGTCAGGAAAATAGTTTTGAGAGCCACTAGTGCTCTGTAAACAAGGTCTGCAAGATTGTTGCCCTGTGCTGAGATGTTTGCTGTGCCTGTACATTTGGTGGTTTGATGGCCATTTACAGACTTGCCTGTAAAGCTGAAGGATTGAGGTTGTGGTGTCACAGCTGTACATACAGGTCTTTCTGTAGATGGGGGCTGGATGGTTTCATCTGTCCCCGATTCCTTAGTGGGGCTCTGACAGGAGCTCAATCAGCTCATTGACCCATCTGAACACTAACCCCACAAACAAAATGATTCAGTTTTAGGTCACGTCATCTGTGCAAGCCGGATGCGCTTCCTGAGGACTGCAGGGGTGATAAAGTACCTTTACAAGCAGTGTAGTTTCTGGAGTACTACTCCAAAAGGGACTCCTGTGGCTGTTGAACTGACTTTAAAATGAAGTTTAATCAATCTATGTGAGGGACTCTAGGATGCGCTTGACTGCAGTAACAGTGACTTGAGGCCAACTGACAGGCAAGATCTCGGGAGGCTGCTCCCTAACAATGCAGAGCATCTGAAACTGCCAGACACCATAGGCAGGGCAGTGCAAGACTGTCTCTGTGCTCTTCTTTTTGTGTAATTAGTGCACTAACCATTTTTAGTCCAAAGGTTTTCTAAGTGCCTCTGAAGTCGTATAGATCACCACCACTTCAGCAGTGCTTAATAAAGTTAGAAAGCTTGAGGAACATAAACATTATTGTAGCTTTAACAAAAAAAACCCAAACACACCAAAACCCAGAAAAGGCTACCTGCAATCCCTTTCTCCTGTCTTCCCATCAAAAACATGATCATTCCATGACAGTAACAGCTTTCTCTTTTGCTTGAAATGAACAACAGCATAAGTGAAGGGGATCAAGTAAATGCAAGCAAACAGATTTTAAATTGGCTGATATCTACCTCCTGCTGCAAGCTGAGAAGGCAAATCTTTAGCAAATCTTTTAGAACCTGCAGGTTCAATCATACTTCTGCTCAATATCTATTTTTTATTTCGGACTATTGCTTTACTTTTCAAGTAAATGTGTTTCATGTCCTTAGAAGCAGTAAGCAGGTGTAACATCTGCCAAAGAAGAATAATAAGGAGCAACAGATAGACAAGGCTTTTCAGACACAGAGCATCAACTTTTGGATATAATGAATGAGTTGTCTTCTTTTCCACTCTACTGTAACCCATGTAGTAGAAAAATGTTCAGCTTCTGTGCAAAAGTTTACTTGAAACTAGGTATATCTTTTTGTGTTTGCTCTCAATGAGACAAGTACAGTGATGAAACTATTATGTCTCAAAGTCTTTTGATAAAGGCATATTAATCACCTTTCTTTTGGCCTGAGAAGTACGTAATTCCTTTTGTTTCAGCAGCTGTGAAGTTCATAATGTTTCTTCCTCGCTGTGATTAGTGACAATTGCATTTAGACTCCAGTCAGTAACTATTGTGTATTTGTTTTCTTTCCAACCCACTAATGAATTGATATGTGTGTAATTCTAATTCACATTTTTCCAGTGTGATAGCAAGTGTGATGCTAACTGCTAGGCTGTTCATGGAATTTCAATTGAATGCCTCTGAGCTCCAACAGAAAATGGAAACATCTGCTTTTTGAGCTGTTTTTTGACTGGCTGGGTGACTCAACTTGTAAAACCAGCAAAAGAGCAAGTAAACTTTCTTTTTGTTTGCCACTCAATTGAATAATCGGAACTAATAGGAAATCTTTTTTTTTTTTCTTCTTTGATTAAAGTGAACTCTTGTTGTCTAAATTTTCTTTCAAAAGTTTGTATTTTGGAAAATATCCTGTATCAAATTTCAGAGAGTGGTAAGAAGGGTGGAGAGAAGTATCAGACCAATTTGAAATGTTTTCATTGTAGCATTTGTGAAGTGTTTCAGTTTCAAGTAATGGTTGGTAATTAATTTCAATGAAGTCATGTTTCCAATGAAAATGCCATTTCTGAGATAAATGCTGAGGTAAAACCATTCTTTTTTACCACACCAATTCTTTTGTAACACATTCAGTTTGAATAAATAGGTATTTTCTGATGAAAATTCCTAAGCAGGTCCAGTAGCATCTCTTCTGATGAACCACTACCCATACCTAAATGACCATCATTTTCTCTTATGGCCTGCCTACTGATTTGTCCACTGCTTTTTACTGTTACTCACAACAGTGGGAAAATCCCCTACTGAGGCATATTATCTATTTAATTTGTTAATTTGCT
Source organism: Rhinoptilus africanus (assembly GCA_013400135.1). Taxonomy (NCBI): domain Eukaryota; kingdom Metazoa; phylum Chordata; class Aves; order Charadriiformes; family Glareolidae; genus Rhinoptilus; species Rhinoptilus africanus. Next base: position 159,893 of record VXBO01002866.1, read on the forward strand.
AGTAGAAAGACTTGCTAGTCTTTCTACTAGCAAGCAAAGCCAAAACAGAGACTGAGTCATTGGCTTGTGAGATTAATATCAGGGCAGATCTTTTGCTTTGACTTTGTATAGAGCCTAGGACAAGTCTTATAACTCTTCTGAGTGACAACAGTAGAAATAACCAATATGTTGAACTGATAAATTGAAGTTTGCATAAATCTCAGCATGTGTGTAATAGTTCCAGAGTTTCTGAGCCTTGTGCCAAATATTGTAGATCATAGAGGAAAATTGTAATTTAAATGTGGAAGAAAGAAAATGAGAGTTGCTTAATTCCAGATAGTCAACTATCATAGTAACTGGATTAAAAACCACTGAACTCAGTAGAAAGGGTCCTCTTCTGTTCATTACCCCTTTGTATCATGCTCTGAAAAACAAAATAATAAACTCTTTTGGGTTGAGGAAGAAAACTTCTAAAGAGGTAGATGTCCTGTACATCCAATTTAATCCTGCTGACTAGAAAACAGTTCTTGCATACTCCTTAATTATTCCTTGGAATTTGGCCACAAAGCCATCACTATGGAAGAACTGTGGATTTATGGCTTGCTTTATGGCATGACATTCATCTCATGTTGAGCAACCCAAGACTGAACCCCACCTCTTGGAAGAACAGCCAGTGAGGCCAGGAAAGTGAACCTCTACAAAACTTGTTTAGCAAGTTAATGTCATTTATTGTTCCTCTGCCAAAAATTTGGCTGGAGTCTTGCAAGTGCTCTGATGCTGTGGAACGTTCCTTGGCCACTTTGAGCAAAGTGCCACATACTACCAAAATGGATTTGGATGAAGGAGCTGCCCGTGCCATCTGGCACACACACCAAGCTCTCGTGTTCTCTGCTTTGATGACAGCCCTGTTGGCAGTGCTAGAGATGGGAAATGATGTGCCAAGTACAGTGGGCTTCTGACCACCTGAATTTGTGCACGATTTGGGAGTCATCTCATGCTGCATCCAAGTCGAGCAAACTGTCAAAATCAATAACCATGAAGCTCCCATCATGTGCTCCCGTCCAGATAGCGCCCATGTGCTTGCATCCATGGCTGAGCTGCCCAGATTGCAGCCAAAGCTTGCTCTCTTCAAAATGTCTGTGGTCAGCTGAGAGTCTATGTTTGTGTGTGCCTCTAAAGGAATTTTGTCCTTCAGATCTCTCCTGTCTTGCTGCTTTCTCTTTAACCAAGCACAGGGGCACTGAGGCAGTGTGGGTAAAGGCTTTTCTTCACATCTACAGTGTGGCTGAGCTGGGCATATTACTGCACCAAGAACAGTTATCTCCCAAGCCCACAGAGAGCACACTCTAAAAGTAGCAGGCATAGGAGTACAAAAAAAAAAACCAACCCCAAACAGCGGCAAATCAAAACAACACTCCCAAGAAAACAGAGTATCCCAGGTCTTAGCCGTCAGCTATCCCAGGGCTCTTGGGGACAAAGTTAAAGCCGCTGCTGTAAGCCTCTTCATTGTTACACGGTTGACAAGACCAGCTTCTGTTCCCTTTACAATTTAAAAAGGCTTCAAGGCTTTTCTGAATTGAATTAAGTAACTGTAAGCTTCCCAGGGACCATAACATCAGCAGAGGTTGCCAGACAACCGTGTGTTTTGGCCTCCTCCATCACCACGTGGTGCTGGGAAGGGGCCTTGGAGGCAGTGGTGCTGGAAATGTGCCTCGCAGGAAATCCCCAGCTCCCAGTTTGGCTCCCCTGCGAGCTCCTGCTGGGATGGGCAGGAAGTCACTGACTGAGGACCAGGATCTGCCTGGGACATTTTATTCACAGTGTATTTCTTCCCCTGCAAGAAGAACCACAAGCAGACCTCCAGGGAGAGGACTGTCATTATTTGGCCCCTCTCCCGTTTCCCTTTTCTTTTCCCCTTCATTGCAGCATTATAATCTTCAGTTGCTTTCACAGAGATGTCTCCAATAAAGGATCCCCTGGATCCTTTGCCCAATAAACAAATTATAGGGAAGCAGAGCTCTGCTCAAATGGTAGAGCAGCATTCTGCCATTCAAACTGCTGTCATTCCCGGGCCAAACAGAAGAGTTCTGTACTTTTTCTCTCAGTCCAAAGGAGAAATTTCTGCTGTAATTAAGGATGGGCAAGAGTGAGCTATGTGCTAATAGCCCTAATCAATTGGGATTATCCCTTGGCTGTGACTAATCTCTTTAGCTATGAAACATGCCTGAGTACAGTGTCTCAGACTGGGAGACTGGCTCTTAAGGTAGCATCCCAATTTGTTCTTGAAAAGATGGAAAAAGCTGAGAAAAGGAACAATACTTTTATTTTGATGCTGGATTGCTTTAATGAGGGACTCAACAGACACAGAGGCATCTGATGTGTTTCCTGACACTGAATTGACAAAGTATTACAATGCAAGTGTTTGAATCTGTAAAGGTATATGCCTAATGAGTTGATGCGTTTGAATGCAACAAGATTTTACTTGCAATCAAGACAGAACCTTTGTGTTTTTCAATGCTTTGTAGCTGGCAGTATGAATGATTCCATAGCCAAGGGCGTGAGGTTGTGAATAAACAGGTTTTTATACCTAACATTTATCACAAGAGATTTACTTGATGTGGGATTGGGTTTGTTCATGCACGAATCTTAAACCAAGCAAAACAATGTTCCTTATAGACTTTTAGCTACTACTCAAATTGGTCTTGTTGATAGGATCAAACAGTTTTGCATCCACTACATTTAAAGAAGCAGTGCTGTGTTTCCATGAGGCATGTTGGAAAGGGTGATATATTATGAAGGGAATGGAATATTGTCATGTAGAAGCTTAATTCAGACCAGAGTTTTAGAGTGGTGAGACTGGCAAACTGCAGCACAGTGCAGCAGTCAGCACTCCTACGTGTGTTTGAGTAGATCCTAATCCGTGAGAGGTCACCAAAACTTGTGTACACGTGCACAGATGAAGGCTGCAGTAGTCACTGGGACTAATCACGTGCTGAAGTTGAAAATAGGCTCAGATGTCCTTCTGGATAGATATTTTAAAAGTAGTGCACCAGTTTGTCATTTTAACACTTTTTCCATAGCTCCACTGACTTTAATCTACCTGTGCTATTCTTTTCCTTTAGAATAATGAACTGTATAAACTCCTGGGGATTTTGGCAGAGCTCAATAGTCCAAAAAAATAGGACAGAAAATTAATGCAAAATATTTCTTACTATCCTGACATTCAAGGAGACTGTGATTGGTTGAGTTTCTGGACACTTAAGGACTTTCAGCCAGCTTTTGCTCTTACACAAGAGATTGATTGCAGTACAAAGTCAAACTGTTTGTGTTGGACAAGGGTCAGGCAGTGCATCGTTTGCGTCAATCTGTCATAACTTTTCAATGGAGAAATGTGATCCCGATGCTTTTGAAAAAGTGCAGGTATGTTATGTTGTTGTTAGTCGGCTTTTGTTGAAATGTCCCTGGGTTTGAAGTCTCGGTGTCAATGAGGCATGGGGAACCAACAGGTATCAGATGATGAGCTGTCAGTGTCTATGCTTAGAAATAATCAGGTGTGGCTAGTGGTGAGTTTCCATCTGGTACAAAATGCATGTGCAATCTGCTTGCTGGCAGTCAGATTGGGAAATATATGGCTTACCTGGGGGACTCTCAACTGCCAGGAATCACAGTATTTATTTCCTCCTCTTCATGTTATCCATCTTTAGTGACTTTCTTCTATGACAACGGCCTCCATCTGCAGAAGATGCCACATAATATTGTTGGCTGTGCGTGTGATCTAGGCACCTGGCACTGGATCCTCGTTGATTTCATTGGTAAAGATCAAGGGGCAAAAAGGTAACTTGCATTAGCTGTCCTAGCAATGCAACTCACTTACTCTGCAGCAATGTTGGAGAGCAACTATATCCAGCGAGTATACCTACTGCTTTTTGTTTGCTTCATTTCTGTGTTTAAAACAAAGACTAAGCAAATGCTGCAACCTTTAGTCCGCAATTCAGCCAACGCATCAAGACTGTGACATCATTTTGCCTTGCTGCGTTTTCCTCAGGGGATGGTGACTGGGCTGACAGCCCACGCTGAGGTTATGTTCTGCTTAGGCTTGCTTGCCTTCACAGCATCAGCAAGAGAGTACTGAAAATCCTGAAGACTGTGAGAGCATGGACACTGTCTTGCTTTTGCCACATCTGAATTGTCATTATTCTGTATTCTTTTGAAGAATGTCTTCTCAAAAATTGTCTTGAGGCAAAGCTACATTGTAAAAATGATACAGGACATGCATTCCCTTCCAATGTGTTGTAGAGATGCTGGGCTGACTTAATAACACTACTGCCATCGTCCCCCATCCCCTTCCAATACCTCTGAAATCCCTTTGCTAGCAGCCCATAATTACAGTCCTTAGAGTGAAGACCAACAGAGTACTCCACGTTTAAAGGCACAATACGAGGGATACTAGCACCATCACAACTTGCAGGGATGCCCTTGCAAATTAGTACAAAAGTTGGCATGAAGATTCAGGATTTTATCCATGCATCTTAACTACTGTATTTTAGGTAGACCTGCTTGTAAATAGTGTATGGCTTATCCTGTAGCCACAAACTACTATGCATTAAGTATCTGTGAAATGCTACAGCTGCAGCCAAGCCAAGCTTCAGCAGAGGCTGAACCTTGTAATCGCTTCCATGAACTCCCTTGAGTATCCGGTTGGGAGACAGAAGTCACTGGAATACAGCCAAGGAGACACACAGCCTCCTCCTGACAACGCCTCTATGTTAGGAAGGATTGCACAAAGTGACTCTAAGAAGGAGGAAAGTATCTGATGGAAAGAAAAGTATTAGCCTGGTTGTACAAGCACCCAGTGAGGCATCAAGAATGTGGTGTATGCTACCAGGGCATGTTTCAGAACAGGTGGGCTCAGCCTGCAGCAAGCTCCAGAGAAGTACTGGCATACATCACTGAGCAGAGGAATGTCAAGCTCAGCACTTGAGGGGCCTCCAAGGGAACTTGGCTCAGCAAGGATACTGTGGATAGAACATGACCTTCAAGGTGGAATCTTCTCAGTTTACCAAAAGGAGTTAAATGGTACGTGTGGGGAGGGGGGCTCTATCCTGCAGTCCTGTGGAAAATCGCACCACGCTGATAAGTCAGATGAGTCAAACGGCTGGATTCACTTGGTTGGCTCTTAGGTGTCAATGGATGTTGTTTGAAACATTTCCTTGAACTCCAGTCTGCCAGTCATTTGCAAGATGAGCAAGGGAGACCTGAAGACCAGATGGAGCTAGGAAGGAGATTTCACAGTGTTAACTCCCCAGAGGGAGCAATAGTAGACAGGGAGATTCTGAACATGTAGTGTTTCCCTGGTTTGGCAGCTTGCACAGAAACCCATCCTCTTCAGAAACTTCACATTCGGTGCCTTAGGGTATTTTCAATGGTACATTTCTGCAAAGCTGCCCCTCTTTAATGTGTGTGAATGAAATCTGTCTGCTGACACTGACACCTGGATATCGTTTCAACAAGTGGAAAAAATCCTGTGTCCTGTGAAAAAAAGGTGGCCTGTGATACAATGCATGTGGGATTTACACCCTGTGGTTCATGAAGGCATTTTGTTCACACAGCCTTTTCCAAGACTGATTAGCCAATGGTATTGCTGATTTACACCTCTATCCTGTTACAAGTTTGTTGGACTGCACTGGTTTGGTCTGATTTTTACCCTGTGCATCCTGGTAGTGAGTACCCCTGTCTACCTATTGTGCCAGTTTTGTTCCCACACGTGAAGGGAGTGAAGTGGAGTTGATGTTACCTGAGTGATCGATCATTGGAGCCAGGAACTAGTCCCACTCAAAAGAATTCATTTGGCCATGAGGGTATTACATGGTGAAAACACCAGAAACTCTGCTTTTACATTTTCCACCTCCTTATTCGTTTCAGCTACCAGAATGGTATGGCAGCAGACAAGGAGCTGGAAACCTTCATCAGGAGCTGGACAGAGTCCAGAATCATATCACTGGTTTGGAAACCAGGTCTAATGGTTAACTGGTGTTTTTAAGGTCATATCACACATCTGGACTGGGAAATACTAACACAATGTACTCCAGTAGTTTTGGCTGCTGATCTTTTCTAATTTGTTGAGTAGAAACAAGTCTCTGTGCTGTATGGATGTGATGGTATTCAACTTAGAGCATGTATTTTGAAATAAAGCACCACTGAATGTTCCTCTGGCTATATGTGTATGCTGAGAGCTGTGTTTACGGCACCGCTTCAGGTGTTAGCAGCTCTACTTCTGCTGCCATGCACAGGGACCTAGTGAAATTTTTGGCCTAAAGCTTGTCTTCCATCTGGCCAGGATACAAAGTGACAGTGCAAACCCACTGAGGTAGCACATTTTCTCCAGCATATTATAAAGGCCTCCAGTCGAGGAGCAGGGGATGGGAGTGATGCAAAGTGTCATCAGCAGAAAATGTTACTGGACCTTTGGAAGGTAGAAGGAAAGTAAGTTGTGGCAGGGCAGTGAATATATTGGCTGCCCTAAATGTAAGAGAACATATCCGAATTAAGCCCACTTCTCCCAAAAGTGGTATTATTTTGTCACAGCAAGGACATTTTTAGTGTTCCGCTCTGATAGAAATACCAAAAATAGCTAATTGTGTATCAGTTAACACATTTTAACTGCTCACTCATTTTCCACACGTCTCCTGCTGTTTTCATTTCAGGTGGGAATACTCTTTCTTTTCTCTGTTCACTTCTATTTGCTTTTAGGAGAATGTTCCTTTTTTTTTTTTTCTCCTAACCCATCTAAAAGGTGTTTCAGGAAAGTACAATTGTTTTTACTGAGATTTAAAATTCTCTCCAGAAAAAATCTTTGCACAAATGCAAAGAAAAGGGGAAGGTTCTCATCCTATTGTCCCATTTCTTCCTTCACCCTCCTTTTTTCTTCCTTGCAGTATAAATATCAAGGAAAATTAGGGCTGTTAATTCTTTCTGGTTGTGGCAAAGATACCTTCAAAATATGTCACCTTAATAGACAGCTAATAGCGCAACAAAAATCTTTGAGTACTAGCAGAAAATTATCCACAGAGAAATAAAATTTCACTCATTTTGCCAAAAAATCATTGTGACTGTAATATTTACTGGTTTTCAGATTTTTCTCCTTGAAGATTACTCAGTCACTGGACTTTTCCTGAGACTGTGCTGATCCTTTCTCTATTATTATTTTCTTGTTTTCTTTCTTTTTGTTTAGAGTCAACTGTTCTTTTAAGCTTAGTAAACACTCAACTTGCCAAGATAAATATTCTAGACAAGGAAATACTTGTCCAAAGTTGTTCTGCTATGGTAATGCACCCTGACCTTTCAAGCAAGGGGCATTTGAGGTTGTGAAACAAGCCCTCAGCGTGCGAGATGCCGCTGGAACGCAGAACGCGTTCACTCCCCTTTCATGCCATGCCCCTCTGATTTGACAGTTACTTATGGGACCTGCTTTAAAGGTTGTTTTATGGTTGCGACTTCAGCTGCACGACTGCTTTCACTCCTGCAGAGAGAGCAGGCGTGCTTGAAATTGAGTTTTTTACTTTAAAAGTCTGTCTATGTTCATATAGAAAGCACAGCTCTGACCTCTTGTTGCTCATATTTCTGTAGCCTCTGTGACACCAGTTAGTCCCTTTTGCTCCTGTGGAAGAGCCTGACTGTGTTGGAACGTGCTCATCTGAGCACATCTGCAGTATGGACGTTATTGCCGCTCCTCCTGCCACCACAGGAATTTTTGTGCTTGGTTGTAAACGTCAAAGCTGTTATTTCTCTTGGTTTGTCCTATACCAAAGTAGACAGAATACCTCAGCAGCTTGTCTGTAGGCAATCTACGCACTAGCAGCTACTGTGTTTTGGTAGTCTGAGCAGCTACAATTCAGCTTCATGAGACTGTCTTGCACGCAGAGCTGCCCACCTCCTCTTCCCTCTCCCTTTTCCCCTTGTGTCTGCAGTCCCAGGTGAAGCCTGGAAGCTGATGAAGGTTTCCAGAGGCTGGAGGGAACTGCAGGTTTGAAGTAGGTGGTGGAGATGGCTCAGCTCTTCTTCCTTTCTCAGTCCGCATGTGGCATCTTTCAACAGATGCTGCTGCAACAGTGAGAAGAAAACACTCGGGAAAAGTTTAGGGACTGCTTCTGCCACGTGAGTTAGGAAATCTTTAAAGGTATGGTATGCTTTCCTTCTCGGGCAGGGAGAAAGGCTATACACTGTGTGGGGATTGCATAACATTGAAGTCTTCACCTCCTGTTCTGGTCATGGAGTTGCTTTGTTTTCTGAGCTACTCGGAGAGTTTTAACTCCATGCAATAAACTCAACTCCAAGACAAGGGTCAGGAAGAAACTCATATGTGAGGCTGCTTTACTTGCGTGGTGTGGTGGGAATCACCGGGTTTTCTTCCTCCTCCGAGTGCTGGCAGCTGCTGCTGTCATCAGCACACTGCTGGCTGTGGTGGACACGCAGGACAGGCAGGTCAAAGTACGTTCCTGGGTGAAAAGGCCTTTAAAATTTCCAAATGCAGTTTCACATAAGCCAGTTGCTCAACTGATGCTTTCCACGCTACTGTCTCTCTCAGTCTGAAAAGTGTTCTCGAACATAACAAATTTTTCTGCTATTTTATGGGTGGAGGATGTTGTACCTACTTCTTATTCAAAAGAGCCAAGCCATGAATAGATGCGAACCTCTCACCGGTGCAGAGGAGACAACAGTGTTGTCTCTGCTTTGCGTGAGGCAGCTGGCAGTAACGCTGGTATCAAGGCCCAGGCCAAACCAATAAACTCTGTTGTGCCATTTGTGTAACAGTGGCCTCTTCTCAGAAGGAAAAAAGACAAGAGAAAGAGTAAATCCTAAGGGCTGAGCAGGGTGATTGTTGTTTGTGACTCTTAAATTGAACACAAGTATGTTTTTTCCCTCTGTTCCTTAATTGCTGTTTTCAGTTTCTTTAAAACACCAGAAACTGGTGGGTTTAGAACCGAGAGCCTTTCATTTTGTTGAGATTGTCTTATTCCTGAGATTAAATAAGCACAACTCCCTAAGAGAGGAACTCATGCTGGTAACTAAACCAGATTAACCATCTTTTGCCATATTTTGATATGTAGGCTGACCTCAGGTGCATCCAAGAGGGTATTCTGCAAGCCTGTGGCCACAGCATGCAGTCAAGGCTGACTCTTCTTACATGCCAGTGGTCCCAAACCACAGTGGGATGGGAATATTGTTGTTGTCTTGCATATTGTTCTGCATGGTTTTTCTTTTCTTTATTCTGTAGCTGCATTTCGTTTCCTGAATGAGACCAACCTGCAAAATTAGAGAGATTTTGGCTGTAGAATATCAAACTCATACTGCATATAAGCAACCAACTTCCTATCCCTGTTTGCCCTCGGCTCAGAGATTGGGTTTGTAATGGAGTGCACTTGTATTTTGTACTGTAACTTTATATTGTAAACCCTTTATAACTTCAGAATGACAGCTTGGGCTGATGAGTATTTGCTGGGTCTCAGAAGAGTGAGAGATGCTACAGCTGTCTGTGTTTTGCATTGACAGACTCGGCTCTGGGTATGACGTAACGTAACAAACTTCCAAGGAGCTATTGCTTCAATCCAATGAGTACATTCAATCAGCAGTGTAGTATATTTTGCTAACAGACATGAATATGGGACTGTACAAGGAGTGTGAAGTTTTCTTTAATAAGTTTGCATAGAAAATTACGATTTAAAAGAATTTCTGTCTTGCACAGTGGTTTGCTCATTTGCACCTGTGTAATTCACTTATAAACACCTTTATTCTGTTAAAAAGGTATTTACATGCTTAACTGTATCTTTGCCATCCACAGTCCATGTGTGTAAGAAGCCTGACAATTAATGCCAAGATTAATTCCACATGTTTGCAGAAGCGGGCCCACAGATGGTTGTTAATTTCCCTAGGCATCATTATAAGCCAATATGTTTCTGTTATTTTATTTACAAAATAAACACTATAAATTTACTTAATCATATCTGACGTCATAATTTCAGGTTTTGCTTTGCCCTACAAGGGCTCAGGGCCCTCGGAGCAGCTTTCCTCATTATTAAACAACAGTTATATAGCTGTAGTTAGTGAATTATGCTTGAAGACATGCATAAGAAACAAATGCACAGCAGTTTCTACAATAAAGTGAAAAATACACGTTTCAGTGAAAAATGTGTTTTGCCAATTGGAAAGGATGAAGTGCAGTTCACAGTTCATACCTTGATTTGCTATTTTGACCTCTCTGTGAATGAATGAATGATGTCTGCGCTCTAAAGAGGAAAATCATGAAAAACAGCATTCATAATGAAACGGGATAGAGATTGTTGCTGCTTTTGATATTTCTTTAATTCCAGTTAATGTTTGAAATTATATTAAGGGCAAAAGTGATTTCCAGCAGGGCCTGGTCACACTGGTGACCATACGCTTATGGGCCAAGTCCTGGGATTTCTCAGGCTTCTGGGTACATGGATATGTTGGTCTCACCTCTCGATCTTCAGGTGCCTTTCAAAAAGAAACCTCTTAAGGTCATCCTCTATCCACAGCAGTCTCCTCGACCCAGGGCCTCGTCACTGCCTGGAACAAACAGTTGTCCCTGGTGCTTTTCTTATATATGGTTTTCCTTCGATCCCACCTTGTGTGATTGTTTGTCTTTGGCAGCAACTGTGTAACTGAAAATGTGGAAGTCTGAACTGTGTAAAGCACAAGCATTTTAGCCAAAGTTCCTGCACTGCAGAATGTGCTTCTGCATTTTTTATAACATATTTTAAAATGTAGTGCTGGCTGAAGGAAGCAGGTAATGACCCAATGACTGTTGACAGAATTGGAAGACTCATTGTACGCAAACTGCTCCGTATTTGCACACCAGATTTAATTACATGTTAAAATTAATTTATCAAGTTTCCATATTTATGCTTTGACTATTCACCATCAGGTTTCTATATGCATTTTTGGAGGGATCTTTTTTGGTCTGTTCCAAGCTCTGCTGAACTGCTCTAATTTGTTGGATATGTCACTGTAGTTGCAATGCTTTGCTGCTTTTTTTTTTTCTTTTGCGTTTTTATGCTCTGAAAGTAACATCTTTTTCTTTATCTTTTTTAAAGATAAAGACATTCCCTGCTGATACATCTAATCCTTTTTTCGATCCTTTTACAACTGTACCACAGTTTTCTGTAAGTAGAACGTGCAACTAAAAACTGTGTATTTAACACAATTCCAACTGAATTTTTAACAGTGTCGGAGACTTTTGCGCTAAGCAGTCCTCAAAAAAAAAAAAAAAGTTAAATTCCAAGTAGAAATTAGAGTGCAAATCAGTTAAATATTCCCATTATACAAAACTCAACTTGCCTGCATTCAGACATTGCTGCTTTCTAGACAGAGGACTAAGAGCTCACCGCTAATGCAGTCAGTCCCAAAATGTTGTTCAGTTCAGGGCTGTAGAGAACACTCATAAAGCTCCATAGCATCTTTCCAAGGAGCAATAAGGGATTGGGAAGACTTAGTCCTCTGTCTACCAATTGCATGGCCTCCTGCCTGAAACCACCTGCTGTGCCATCACAAAGAGGAGCCTGATTTTCATTGAATTTGCAGATTAATTTTAAGGAAGAATTACAGTTAGTGTGTTGATGACTACAATCGTATCCTTGTATAAACTGCCATGTTTACTTAATAACTTGAATGAAGTACTGAACTTAATTCTTGTTAAACTTCCGCAGAAGTCAGGATTTAGGATTTTTTGATAAGGTAAACTACATACAAACAGGAAGCAATTATTTGACAATTTAAAAAATAAGTCCAACCTAAGTCCTACTCTAAGGGGAAAGTCATTAAGTAATAAGTATGACAAAATGATCTACTCTATAAGAAACACTCTGATTATAATTATAAACCACAGTAACTGACTGACTTACAGTTTTTAAATTACATTGGCAAAGTGAAGCATTTCAGACTGTAACCTTAACTTTTACTGGTAGCAGCAATCTATGTCTGGCCTATAATCAGAGATAAGTAACTTCAATCACTGTTGGGCCATGCGCAGTAACCCTCTGCATTAATGATTTAAAGAAAGAGGCTTTTCTTTCACAATAAATCTGATCATGGCATTTGACCTAAATGTTGTTTTTCTCCAAATGGGTGCTTTAAAGCCAGAGTTCGTTAGGCTCCCCAAACGGTGTCAGTGCCACAGTTGAACTCTAATTAAAGATATTCAAAAACACACGGAAATGTGTCACAGCAACTTTTCACTAGGTCAGCCAAGTCCAGATAGTACAATGGTGGTAAAAGCTAAACCAAAGTTACAGTGTTTGTCTTTCATAGTAGTACTTTATATAAGCAAAAAGATATGTCCTGAATAGCTTTCCCGCTAATTAGTAATGATTGTCAGGAAATTATTTTTCTGCCTGTGACAGTTACGATGAAAGCAAAATTTAGGAGGGCTCTGTAAAATATTTTTTCATCACTGGGGGGAATAGAACTTTAAAAATAGAAACAGAAGCTACCCTGATATACTTACCCACAGAAATTTCCATCTTGCAGAAAATGGCTGTTTCATGGCAGATTCAAATGTTGAGGTTTTTGTTATGCTCTGTTGGGAGAGAAGAAGCAGACTAAAGTTCAAACTAATCTTTCTGAAATTCTCCTGTTTCCCTGGGCAGAGTGGAGGGCAGAATCCAGATCATAAATATTTAAAACACCATTGCAATAAAAATCTAATGGTGTGCGATCCATCATATGATTCCATACATTGCTTTCATCGAGTTACGTACACACATCTGAAAAAAAACAGCAGCTACTTAGAGGACTGCATGAGGATGGGAAAACAATTAGGAAGGTTAATTACCTGTTGGTCCTGTGTTTCATGGTCCTGTTTTCCAACCCAAAGAGACGTACTTCTCCCCAGCAGCATTTGAGTTCATCCTGATGCACGGGCTCTGCCAAGGGCAGGTTACACCACAGTGAGAGCTGTAAGGGAAAGGTCTAGATCAGTGTTATTCTCTGGTCATACACAGTCCCAGATGGTAACATTTGTTATTCTTTTCCTTGTTTGTTAGGTTTTTTCTTTTTTTCTTTTCTTTGCTTCCCCTTCACTTTTTTTTTTTGCGTGTGTGTTCTGGTTTGGGTTTGGTCTTTTTTGGCTTGGAACAAAACATTTAAATGTTATTGAGGGGACAAAAGTTATGAATGGTGACATTTGGAAGGCTTTACCTTTTGTGTAGGGATTCTAGTTTGGTGGTGTATATGCAGTTGTGTTGCTTTTATCAGAGGGAAAAATTAGAGAATTTGGTTGCCTGGAATGTTTAAAAATAAGCTTCGTGCTAGGAACGCCTCTGAATTTCAGAGATTTCCATAGAGTAATATCAGGCTTGATGACCATATTCTCAGACTGGTACGAGTTACATAGATTCAAATTAATGAAATTATATCTGTTTAGACCAGTTAAACGTACTATGTGTCTCAAACGTACTATGCCAGCAGATATATATAAAAGGATGCTTTGGATATAAACTGTAAAACCATTAACCAGAGCAACCCCTCTTTAGGACTCGGGGCAAATCTTCAGCAAGTGTAATTTGTGATCGCTCTGCTGATTTCAGTAAGGCTGGGAGAATTTACATCAGCCTCTCAGAACGGTGCCCCCTTCTCATAGCGTAAAGTAAGATCTGGCAGTCCTCAGAGGACAGGGATCCTGTATGAGGAACACCAAATCTGATATCCCTGCAGCTTCTAAGGTTGAGTTTTAAAAGTTGAATGGCAGAGAAGTTTGAACAGGTTGTATTAGCCAGTAATTACATACATAATTAGCCAGGGTTAGATTAGTTGGGTTTACGTTTTCCATTTTACTAATTTTGGTGGAATTAATGGAATTCCTTTTGCTTCAGAGGTTGTTTTGGAGCATATCGGATGCGTTTGGCTGAAATGTAAGCAGAGACTTTTTAAAAATGACAATAAACAAATGAACCTGACATAGCCATTCTTTCCTGGGCTCAAATAATTGTCCCACTGATTAAACTGATTTGTTTGTGTTCAGCATTGATCCTGTATGGCTTGCAGAATTTGAAAAATAATTAAGACAAAGGAAAAAAAAAGTTGCGATTCAAGTGGCTGCTCTGTTATGACAGTATCTTTTTTTCTTCCCTGCTTTAAGTCTGAACCAAGTTCGGAAGAAAAAGTTGTCGAGAAAGAAATGCAGCTGACACCAGTGGGAGCATATCCTAGTGCTCCTGATGCACTCACAAACTGCAGTTGCTCTGTGCTCTTCCCAGCTCAGGGTCTCCACACGCACCACAGGCACTAGCCACTGGTGGTTTGCATTGAGAAATGGTCCATGCCAAAAAGCAAGACAGAGGCGTTTTATTTTGGGGGATCCTCCCCCTCCAGTTGTATAGGCTGGCCCAGTCTTTGCTGTAAGACTGCAGTGCTGATATGCCTCACCTGAAAGACAGGAGATGGTTGCTTGCTGTTTGTCTTAAACCAGCACTTCCAATATTGCTTTAACATTCACTAGATACTGCAGAATATTTCTCTTGAGGCATGTTCCAGTTAGCAGACACGGGAAAGGGATGGAGACTTTAAAACCTACAAGCCCAGGCTCCTGCTGTTACAAAACACACAGTTGTCAGAGAACCCACCAACAAATTGTGTAGGATTTCTGAAGAATACTCCAGAAATCTCATGCAGTCAGCATTCTGCATTATTTTTAGGGACAACACAATAAGGATAAGCAGCATTCTCCAAACTGATTATGTCTTTCATCCGAATGCTGGCAGTCCTGCCCATGGAGTTTCATCTCACGCTGCTATCAGCATGTTGATATCAGCATTGTCCCTCGGGCACAGCTCTGAAACAACCATCCAAAGAGGTGGAGGTTCAGCATCTATGGAGGTTGCACTGAGCAGCTATAGCTACAGAGTCCCGTTAGTTCCCGTTATTTCTTCTTGTTACTGCTTAGCAATGAATCGGATAGTGAAAGGTGCCAAGAGCAGCAGAAGCTAATCTACACTTTTTTTTTCTTTCTGTGTTTGTATACATTTTTTGTAGGCAGAATTTACAGACAGCAAATTACAGTGCTGTGCGGTGCAGTCATCTCCTAAGGTAACGCCGGTAACTCCATCGCCCGTACTGAGATCTTTGGCGGAGACTATACCAACTCCAACGGTCCAGACAATATATACGTCACATAAACCGATTTCGCTGGCAGACAGGTACGGTGCAGTTCTCTCACAGAAATACTGTGATGCTCTCGGCATTAACACTTGATTTCTCATTTTCTATCATAATTACCATAAACTGATGTTTCCTCTGATACCTAAAGATTTTCAGTTGCTGCTTTACACCTACTTCAAAATAGGTGGGTCATGTAAAGAAATATCTATAACTCAGACCTGCTCTGAGAAAAAAACCTACCTTAATTAACTGCTGCAGCCAGCAGCATACCATTTCTATGGACAATGGCCTGGAGAGAAAGGGCTGTGCAGATTTTCCTCAGGCAAGTCATTTTGTCTGAACCACAACAATTTGCTTTTAATGACTGCTGTTGCAATTTCTTGGGTTTTGGTTTTGACTTTTTTTTTTCTTTTTTTAAATTCAATGTCCATGGGGGAAGGCTGAGGTTGAGAAATGTCTGCTTTTCTAAATGAAGAACAGGCACTGGTTTTCTTTCTTTTTCCTCTTTTTTGTTTTTTAGTCACGTCAAGCTACAGTGGCCTTTCTTGTAGTTTCTCAGAGAAACAACAAGCCATCCCATCCTTCCACAGGCAGCCTGCATTAACTTTTCTATTGTTCCATTCTACTGGGTTTGCATGCTGGCTTCTTATTCCAGAATTTAATCAAGGCTGAATTTTCCAAGCTGATAATTCACTGAATACAAATGTAGGAGTGGATATACTCAATACTTCAGGAGCACAAAATGTCCTAGGCTTGTCTTGAAGAGAATTTCTTTGGCATCGTAATAAATTAGCCTTTTTAACTTTTGGATTCACGGTCAATTCCCAATTTCATTTGTTAATTATTTTTTGCAGATGTTGGTTTAATTGCACCTGCACACTTGTTCAACATTGCTAACTCACCAGAAAATTTTTCATTCCACTGAAAATGTAATTCTGAAGCTGTAGTGCTGAACTCAGCTTCTGTAGGATGTCTCGAGCACAAATGGGTGATTCCACCCCTGCCTGTCCATGAATGGGCCGCAAGGTTTCCGCACTGCAGTTTAAATCCCTGAAATGCTTTACAAGCATTGGATATTTAACTCTTAGAACAACACTGGAAATTGGATTTTTTACCCATGCTATTTGTTAAGAAATGGGATCGCTAACCCAGGGCATTCCCAGTGCTGCAGAGCCTGTAAGCTCTGGAGTGATTCGGTTTGTGAGAGGAAGGACTTCAAAGTCTGCTTCCCACACCCTGACGTCTGCACGCGAAGTAGGGCTGTAGTGAATTCAGCGTATATAGATGGCCCCCAATATCCAACCATCCTGAGGAGCAGAAGGCTGTAGCACCAGTCTTTTGTGATGGCATTTACTGTAGCTGTTTCATTTTTAGAATCCTAGTCCAGCTTCCTTTGAAATAAGTACCCTTTAATGGGTGTGAGATTAAATCATAAGCTGTTTTGCCATGTGGGTCTTTTTATGTCCTTTTTCTTGTTTGCTCTTCAGAATTATCAAGTGGTACTTGTTTTTGAATCAGACATCAGTTATCAGCCTTTTCACTGAATCGAGTCTGACCTTTTCCCCCCTCCTTTGGTATTTTGAAAATGTTAATTATTTTAAATTGAAATCTGAGACTTATTGTTGTTCCCATAATTGGCTGTTTGTGCATTAATTACACAGCGCTGAGACTCTGAGGCGTGAACTTGAGAGAGAGAAAATGATGAAAAGACTCTTGATGACAGAATTATGAAATTCGCACTTCCGTCAGATGGAGAATGGATTGGGGCCTTTCATGTGCCTTCTGTCTGTTTACATTCCTCTGCTTCTGTGTACTCAACATAATGCATCGGGAAAATGTGTGATATTCCTGGCTCGCCTGGATTCACCACGGTTGGTTAAAATTAAGTCTCAGCTAGACTTTAACTTGAAGGAGTTCCTTTATTCATTTGCTGCTGGGAAATAAACCTTCAATACTTTGTCTCTCCTGAGATTTTATACTATTAACACAATTAATTTCAGGTTTGGTTTTGGTATATCTAGGGCAAAAAGGATCAGCAAGGAGCATACTGATTTCTATTGGGAAACACTGTTCTGTACATATGTTAATAAGTGCACAGAAATTAATGTTATGCAGAATATTTTGATAGTAACATAGAAAATATGTCATTTTGTACAACTGAAAATTGCAATGAGCTACTGCTATTTGTTAAAGAACCATTTTTAAAGCAGAAGAATGATTATTACATCCTAACCCCAGGACTGTTAGTCTCCACAGAAAAATAAACGGCTGTCTTATTAAATTCCTAACCTTAACCTTTACTCAGAGATATAAATAGCTGCAAGGGGGAAAGACACCCCACCATACAGGTATGCGCACCCAACACTCCCTATAATTCACCATCTTGACCTAGACCTTCAACTAAATCTTACCGTATTTCCATTAATGGAAAAAAAAAAATAATCAGTTGTTTAAAGTAATTTGCTACTGACTTTCTAGCTTGATACTGACTTTTTTTAACTGAGTGAGAAGTTTTACCTTCTCCAGGTTGCCTAGGCATTAGGGCTCGCCCACACTCGGACAGCTTCTGCCCCAGCGTTGAAGGTTGCAGAGCCTCAGCCGTGTGGACGTAGCTCGCGCAGGGAGGATTTTTTTCCTTCCTGGGTAGATAAACCACCTTCCTGACTGACGTGGATTGATTGATCACTTTAAAGATTAATAACAGTGATAGTTTATGGCATAGCTGTGTCTATACCCATCTTCTCACCCTACTAATCAGCATGTGTGTACTGGCAAAGCTGTGGAGGGTACGCCTGGCTATACGTCCCGATCACCTCCGGCACGCAAGCAGCCTCTGCGTTCGGTGGAGCTATCTCAGGCATCAGGAGGGGTGGCTGGTCCAGCGCTAGTGGAACCGCAGCCACAGGGAGGGTGTTTATGGCATACAGGTAACGCTACCAACTATTTCCTATGAAAAAAACAAAAAAAGAGTAAAAGAAAAAAGAAGTTCTCCATTTCCCCCTGTTCAGTAGTGCAGGGTCATCTAGAAAGCTACCAACAACCAACTGTCAGCTACAAGGTACTCTTCCAACAGGAAAGCTTTTGTGCGTTTTGTATGGCTGAAGATGTGTATTTTTCTGTTACTCTGTACACTATATTCTCTTGTTTGTGTTAAGATAAAAGATTGCCCTTCATTTGGTACTGGAGACGATGGCTTTACCTCAGCTTAAGCAGTTTGCTTGTGTGGAGGCCGGGAAGTGATTGCTGTGAGACTAGGTGTCCTTCAGAGTTAGCTTGCGCTCTTTTTCCGAAATGAGAAGTCTGGAGAGCACTGCAGGACTGTGGATTGCAATGTGGGGGTATAAAATGACTCATCTAGTTCATATTTACTGGGAGAAGAAATTAGCATTAGGCTTCCCCAGCTAAATCCACCAAACCCAAATCTTTTCTGGTGGCCGTGAAATGGAGCAAAATAAGCAGCACAAGTGTTAGGTAGAAACTCACAACACAAAATGTAATGAAGGAGCTCAACCTGAGCAACCGGTGCAAGGAGCCATAGAAACACACCTGGACTGCAGACTTCAGAGCTCTCAGGTGACTTTGCTGGGTAATCAGGTACAGGTTGTCCACTGCCCCCGTCCCAGTTACAATGCCAAGACACTTCTGTTCCTTATGTTTTAACATACTGCTCCATCAATCACAGGTTATTAAAAATTGATTTGGAACATTAATCCTTTATGAAGAAATCAGAAAGGAAGGAAAATGCAGCAGATACAAAATGCTGCATTTTCCATGTCCTGTTACTTGTTTCTCGCCAGTTCCTGGAAGGTACTGGAGGAGGGAGAAGCAACAGCACATTTTGTCTGCACCCAAGTAAAATTGAGCATTGTGATGAACAAATAAAAGAAAACTGTAATTAGAGGTGCTGTTTCGGGTGAAGAAAGCTAAGTAAGGTTGCGAACGGTGCAGCACTGGCTCTGGCTGTATCTGGTCTGCTGCCTGCTGTTTGGCAACCCCCAGTTGTGTGTGAACTAGCGGTGGTTTCACAAAGTCATTACTAAGGAAAACCAGAAAAAACAGATCTGAACACACATTTCAGTCATACTGATTGCCATGGAGTGGACTTTGGGAACCCTGCAAGATGCCTTCAGGTTTGGGAGCAAATAGATCCAATTACCTGCATTAGGGCAGTCTAGTCGCACAAGCAAAAGGCTTTAGCAAAACTGAATGCCTGACTCAGACCAGCCCATCAGATGTTCTGGCTCATAAACAAGCATTTTTAGCTTAAATGCAATGTTTTGCTCCTGTTGTATAAAAATTCTTCAGCTGAAATATTCAGAGGTGGAAAACAAGAAACGTGAACCAAGGTTACTTTACAGTGGCCAGGTCTTTATGGCTGAGGCGTGCTCTGGCGTAGCTGAGAAAGAGCAGGGATCCCTCCCTCCTTGGTTCCCAACAGGAGACGAGGGAAAGGCTCCTGTGGCCGCTTAGTTCCTGTGGGACATTTTCCACAGAAGAACCCCAAGTACGTTGCCTTGTCTTGTTTTAGTGTCTTATCCACTGGCTGCCACTGTTCCCTATTCTGCAGTCTAATGGAGCTTTTTTAAAACTGTTTTACTGATACCGAACTAAACCTTTAACTGTGGAACGTCATCACCTTGTTCTTTCTTACTCTATACCTTCTTCAGCCACGCTTAAGCGTCTCGGTTTTCACACCCTCTGAATAAACGCTCCTGCCTCACCTCTGGTCGGGAATTACAGTGTCAGGACACCTGTTACCCCAAACTACTGTAAACAAGACAGTGTCAACAGGAACATATGCTGGGGGGCAGGTAGTCTAGATTTGCCCCTAGACTTTAACTTTACAGGTGTTAAAGGATACTCTGCCCGAGGGTATGTCTATATAACGGTGCGGAAGTATCTGAGCTAGCTTTAATGAGCTTGCATATGTAGTTGTGGCAGCATGAAGCCCAGCACAGGCTATCATTATCATGTACATGGACACGTGTAAAGATAACGCATTTGAACAGCAGCCTTCTGAAGCATGGTCGCCAGAGTTGGTGACAGAAAAGGGTGGCTGAGAGGAGTCTGTCTCTTCAGCTCTCCTGGAAAAGGGTTCATCTCACTTAATGGGTTAATATGCCCAACTCTCACCCGATGAGAGATCAAAGGAACTGCCTTCCGAAGGTGCCTCTGACTTAAATGTCTACCTTTCTATTGCTTAAAGTTAAGTGAGATGAATCTTGCTCTCCGTCCCTCTGGTTAGGTCTACATCGCAAACCCTTGCCCACACGGCTACATCATCCAGGGGTGCTTTGAGGTATGATTTGTGGTTGACGTCGCTCCGCCAGCAAAAGCCTTGCGCGTTAGGTGTAAATATATACTACCAGAAACACCCTGTTGTCAGAAGAGCTTTTGTCCCTTATGGGAAGAACCGAGAGCTGGGACAAGTGGCATAAGCACAGAGGCGCCATCACAGTTGTGCCCGGCCTGGGAGTAGCTGGTTGATGAAACCTCCTGCTATAGCCACGCTGGCAACACCTACCGGGGTGGCCCTGGCTTCTAGCGGTGCCCTGGGTGATGCTCTGACCCGGTCAGCAGATCCCAGCTTTCCAGCGTGAAGTCTCTTAAGTGGCAGAACGCAATGTTGTCATGTTTGGGTGATTCCAGCAAAATTTATTGGCCATTTAAATAGCTATGCAAGGAGTTAAATATTTTCTCATATTGCAGTCTCTTCTGGAAGCCAACCAATTGTGCTTTGTTTTTGTGTGGTTCAGCTGTTTTCACTGTTCTGTTTTAAAAGGAATAACCGGGTTTTCTTTAGAAGTGTTGTTTGAGATCCCACATCTCCATCAGATCCCACAGTGTGTGCAGATTTTTCTCGTTTCAAACGTACTTAAACCCTGAAAGTGCAATGTTGGAAAATTAACTCCTCCGAAGTTTCAGTTTGTGGCTTCACAACTCTCTCGCGACAGGATGCCTACGTGCCCATTTGAAACAGAGCTGGCAACGCAGTGAGATGTTTCATTGGAGGCAGCATCATGTTTTGTTTGAACTGTTTACAAATAGCCTTTGGTTTTCTTTCTTTCTTTTTTTTTTTTTTTTTATTTTTCTGAATACATTTCTGGTTCACTGGCTACAAAAACCTACTCGTAATTATGCAATGGAATACTGTTTCTTTCTCTTTCTTTTCTGTTTTTGTTTTTTTTTTCTTTTTTTTTTCCTAATGTCCATCTGTTCAAGGAGTTTGCAATAAATATACTGAGGCTGATCTGTAATTGCATGTAAGATCAGCCTCACAACTGTGTTTTGTAAAGTTAAGTGCCGTAAAAGAACCTGCAGATGACGTGGAGAAGGAGGGAAGGGAGGGAGTAAGTGGAGGAGAAGGCTTCGTTGGCAGCTGCGGCTTTGACTGGTGGGTAGCAGCTTTAAAGTAAGATTGCTCACACCATTTTGTTTCACCCGAGTAGCAGCGCGTATCATCAGGCGGTGTACGATGGCATTTTGTTGAAAACATGCCTAGAGAGAAACTTTTACGGCTCAGCTGTTTACCTGTTCCTGTATTCATGCCTGCAATAAATGAGATGAAAAATACATCGCAGAGTCTGAGCAATTTGTAGTCAAATCAGTCATTTAGGAGGCATGGGGCAGTGCGCCAATTAAAGGAAACATTTGGTTGCTAATAAAGTGGATCTACCTTCATTAAAAAAATACATCCTCAGGAAAAAAAACAGAGAAATTATTCCAAAAGCCCTGGAGGTTTTCTCCATCTTAAAGTTACAGACCAGCATTGTAGGGTACCAATCGTCTGTTGGGTCATTAGCTGGGGCACGCTTTGCTGAATACCAGAGCTGGAAAAACACTGGCAAAACACTGGCAGGATCAAGGTGAAGAAACACGAAACATGGCATATTGCTGGTCTTTCAGCTGGAGCTCAAATGGTGGCGAAAAACGCTACCAGAGTGGAGAGGTGGGGAGAAATCTTCCATTTCACACAGGGCTGAGAAACCCCAAGTTATTAAACTGCTCCATGAAGGAAAATTTAAAAGAAAAAAAAAAAATCAAAAAACAAAACCAACCGAAACCAAAGAACAAACAATGCTGTTCATTGTAAATATATATTTTTAACACAGTTAAAACATTCCACTCAGATTTTTGCCCTTGATTTTGCCATTCTCTAGATGTCTAAATGAAAAGTTGCTTCAGAATGAAGCATTTCCATTTTCTTCTGTTGAAAGATCTCTAAATCAGGACGGTTGTGACATTAACTTTCCCAGAGCACTGATGAAATGAAATCCCAGTAATGTTCACCCCATTTTCTGAGGTTGCCAAACTCTATATTCGGAAGGAATATGATCCCATCCCAATTTCTCCAACTGGGTATTCATCTATTTTTAATCTCTATGCAGGGAAAGCAGGGGAAGCAACAGAGGCAACACTCTTCCATCAGTACTCAATTTATACCACGAAAATTGATTATCCAGCCAGCAAACCTAGTCAATTAATTCCCCTTAATACATGTCTTTGCTAAAGAAATAGTGGTCTGGGGTGCTGGGGAATGAGCAGCTGTGTGCTGGAAGGTCAGCAAATACTCTCCCGTAACTTGGCTGCAGCTGAGAAGCGTGAGGACCTGAGAGATGTAAATCTGAACAGTTTTCTGCTTTATTATCAGCTGACTGATCTACGGGACTGGGCGAGAGAGAGGGCGTTGAGATAAATTTTGTTTCTCGGGGGACACGCTTTCTAGAGCAGAAGACAGACTCCGCATGCAGGCACTATGAACTGGGGGCAGGGAGGAGGAAGACGAGGGTACGGTTACCAGCCGGGCTGTGCTGGACAAATCCCGGCACCACAGGCCGGTGGAACAAACCCCAGTGGTGGTGGCTGGTGGTGGCCATGGCCATGGCCTTTCACCATGCTCTCGCCAACCGCAGTGACACCTTTGGGGCTGGTGGGCCTTGGGATCCCTGTGCCCAAATGTAATTTGTCCTAAAGGGCAACCTACGGCAAGCCCAGTGACAGGGCTGGCTGTCACCAGACCGGCTGAAGGAGATGCCATGGAATGAGGGAAATAAAAGGTCAACCATTGGTCTCTCCCAGCCACCCCACGGCAGGTTCATGGGAGCTCCTGGTGTGGGAGGGGGAGCATGGCCTTGCCCTTTTTGGTGAGAAACTGGGCACGGCATCAGTTTGGCATCTGTGGCATCAGATGTGTTTGACAACCCTGAGCCAATGGTCATGTCTCATGTGCTGCCAGCAGCGCAGATGGGATGTGCGGGGTCTTCTCTCTCTCCAGGCTTTAGTGTCTGGGATGGTCGGGAGAAGAGAGAGGAAACCACAGGGAGAAGGGGAGCAGCAAACAGCCCACACCGTCACCCGCTGGCTGGCCTGACAGAAAAGCACTGCCAAAAACAATGTTTGCCTTTTTGGTTTATTTTAAAACTACATATATGAAATTGCATCACTGCACAGGTAATAAGCTATTGATACTAACTGTGTGTTTTTTAATGAATATTTCTACACCGTGTGGCACACAATGCCAGTGGCTGCACAGGTCTGCCATCAAAGTACCCGGCGCAGCAGTGAGGCATAAAAGCCACATGGATCTCTACTGTTTCATGCACTGATTATGCAGCTCTTGGAGCAGCCAGCCACTTACCCGCCTGCATCGTTCTTCCCCTGCCTTTCATTAGCAAACTCTTTTGGAAAGCCAGGGAAAACAGAGCACAAATTCTTTTCTTTAAAGATGTTTAGTCAGTGATGCTTAACGTCACAGGGCCCCAACGGTGTGAAGAACTCAAGTATAATTTTTTTTTTTTTTTTAATTATTTGCCTTGCTGCTTTCAGAAAAAGCAACAACAAAAAAGTGGTTTCTGTGCTAACACTCTCCCGCTCCGCTTTGGCTGCTGGACCCCTCCAGCCATGCCAGGCTTGGCAAGGGCACGGGGTGGCTTGGCAGGATGGTACAAGGGTTGGTTTTTTTGGGTGTGGGGGGAATGGACTGCCAACAGCCCCTGGCACTTCCTTCCCTCCTGTGGTTCTCTTGCTGTGGCTGACACAATGCTGTGTCCTCCGCGGTGGGACCTGCGCTGCCCAGCTGGGAGGTGGGAAGATGTTTGCAGCTCCATGGTCACCCAGGGAGGGTTT
Organism: Rhinoptilus africanus; assembly: GCA_013400135.1. Lineage (NCBI taxonomy): Eukaryota > Metazoa > Chordata > Aves > Charadriiformes > Glareolidae > Rhinoptilus > Rhinoptilus africanus. Next base: position 184,172 of record VXBO01002866.1, read on the forward strand.
GGGGCTGGTGGGGCTGAGAGCTGCGGGGCTTCTGTAGGTAAGAGGCACATGAGAGCTGGGGCTCTGGAGATGTCGTAGGCTGTGTTGCTCCCGGGTTGTGCAGGCACAAGGAGATGCATGAGGCTCCGAGGAGGGAGGTCAGCGGGAGGTGCCCTCTTCTGGATGGGTGAAATTAAGGTTGTAATGGCAGGGGCACCACTGGGTCACCCCCCCTTCCTGCAAAGGCGTTTCAAACTTGTGCCCCCCAAAGTTGACTAAACCCCACGGGGCTGGTCTTTGCTGAAAGAACAGAGCGATTTCTGCGGCAGGGCTGTGGTCGGTGCCTTCGGCAACACTGAACAAGACCAGCAGCACCCTCATCGCACTGCCTCACGGCTCTTTTGTGGCCACCCAAGGATGACAGTCCCTGAGAAGCACCTCTGCCGAGGCTGCCAGTGTATGAAGACAGGGAGGGGGAGAGCTGGAGCCAACTTAGCTTTGCAGCCCAAGAGTGCTCCTATTTTCCATTTCCAGCCTGACGAGCCAAGGCTCAGTGTGGGTTCTGGCCAGCTCGACAACTTGCCCCGGTTATCGCAAGCCACCGGGAGCAGAAGGTATCTCCTCTCACCACCTGCTTCTGAGCCCCTTCATGTCCCTCCATGCCATCCTGCTAATCCTCCTCCCTCCTCTGCTCGGCACTTACCCACTGACAGCTTCACAGAATCACAGAATGCCGTGAGCATCCCTCCCCTCCCATACAAACACTTCTGGCTTTGTTTTTTCCTACATGAACATTTTCTGTGTTTCAGAACCCCATTGCCAGCCCTGTCTTTTCCTGGCCATCAGTAGGTGCTTCTCCACCCACACTTGTCTTATACCCTTGCCCCGTGTCTCACTCATCTCTTCACCTCCCCTCCGTCTGTCCCACCCCTGACACCAGCTCTGCCCAGGTCACGGCTGCCCCCCTCTCCCCCGATGTCTCATCTCACTGCCTGCTCATCCCCATCAGACCCACAGCCTTCCCTGGGAGCAACATCTGACAGGCATTACAGCGCAACAGGATTTATTGTCAGCCAGAAAACCCCCATGAGATGACCTCTCGTTAGGGACCAGCTTCCTGGTGAGGGGCTGCCATCAGCTATGGCTGCCAGGGCTCTCCACGGGTCCAGACTAAATATCCGTGGGCGCAGCACCCAGCTTTGATGACGCTTCTACCTATTCCATGGCACCAGAGGCAGGAAGGGCACTGAAGAGCATTTTTAAAGATAGAGTTAGCATTTGCTTTGCCCTTAAAGTGAATGATTTTGATCTTACGTTTTGGAGGGCAAGGCTTCATTTTAACAACAAGGCATTTGCGAAGGGAGGTACCCTGAAGAAACACGACCAAAAGATTCCCTCTCTCTCTTCCTTTCCTTCTTTTAAATCTTCCTTCTGCAGTGTGTTTCAGCAACATTCTCCCCCCCCACACCCCCATACTCCTGCGGGGTAGCCATGGCCATCCCTTTATTCCCCCTTACAGATAGGTGAGGCTTTGGGCTATTCTGCTCCACATTGCTGTGCCAAACTTTGAAGCACCGGCAAGAAACGGGCAACAGGGTGGAAGAGGGAGGTCTCATGTCTTCATAAAGCCAAACTGCCAACTCATTAATCCCCTTCAGGTGCTCTAAAGTGCTTTCTTCCCAAAGCAACACAGGTGGAATTAATTTTGCTACATATTATGTGGTAATAAATCATGAAGGTAGCCCAAGATGGGTGCTTTTCTTTTCTTCTTTCTCTTTTTTTTTTTTCCTTTTGTTTTTCTCTTTTTTTTAGGTGCACAACTTCTCACCTGCCAAACCCAAACTACTGCTCTGGCAATGAAATCAATAACGAACTTCTGGGTTTGCCCACCTGGTCTCACAGGAGAAACACACCATTAAGTCTCAGGTAAACTGTTTTAATTGCTTCTTTTTCCTTTGTGTGTGTATGCTGAGTAAAACAAAACAAAACCCAGGCCTGACAGAGCAGCATCTAACAAACCAGAACTGCTGAGTGCCTTCCTGGAGCAGAAAAAAAACTTCCTCTGACAGTCAGAAGGATGTTTCCAAGCAATTATTTGCACTCTTTCTCCACTGGAGGAGGATGGGATGTCCATCTGCCATCCTCCCTCAGCAACACAGTCCTGGTTCGCTCTCTGGAACAGCTGCATTGGTGCAGTGAATGGAACCCATACCCCCCCTGCCCTGTGTCCCACCCATAGTGGCATGAAACATCTCCCCACACAAGAGCTCTCCCTGCGGCTGCTGCTCCACCACCTTGCCCAGCTCAGCAGACCCACGGACTGGGAGGTTCAGGTAGGCTGCTGCCTTCACTGCATCTGATGGGTCCCATCATAAGATCCTTCGGAGCTCAGCATGCGTTTGGCAGAGAAGAGTAGGTAGGTATTGATAGGTCTTGGCAGCCTGGTCTTCACACCTAGCTGTGTGCATTACCTATGAATTGAGTGGCAAGAGCTCCAGGCTCCACTTTCTAGGGACATCCTATTCCTGAAAGAAATCTTTCTGTGATGCTAAGTTGGCTCAGTTGATCTCTGAGGGCCACCTCTGCCAAGCCCAAGCCACTGTCCCCACCGGCAGTTCACCCCTGTTGGCAGAGCCCTGGCTGCACGCTGGGCTCTGCTTGAGCTCCGCTCCTGCAGGACGGCTTTGCCTGCTTGAGAACCCTTCCAAGGACACTGCACCCAAGCCCCAGAGAGGAGGTTTGGGACATGCAAGACTTGTCTCCTGAAGCTGTGGGCCAGCTCAGGGCAGCTCCTGTCTCCCCAAGCGGCTCTTGGACATCCCGTTCTGGTGCTGCTCTCTCCGCTGGGGAGAGCCTGGCACAGCTCTGGGTCTCCTTTGGCAGGTCTAGTTCTAAAGTCCAATTAGTGTTGTTTGTGCTCATATTGTAACTGAAAGAAGAAAAGAAAGTGATGCTTCAGTAGGTCTGAGAGTGTGAAGAGATAAACATAATTACAATAAATGCAATATATTGAAAGATACTACCATTTAATTAAAAGTATATGAATTATGCATGTATCTCTTCCTCAGCCTGTAACTGTGTGGACTCAAGCAGCAACTGAGTACATTCAGCTCTAGCTATCCCATGAAACACATGGCTGCTTAATTTCTCACTTGCACACCTAAGACTGACAGCTGAATTTTCGGTGGGAGTACACTGGGGGTTGCTTGGAGTTACCTGTGTTTTTCTGCGCTCTTGGGCGCCTGACAAGGGATGTGAATCTCATCCCACCGGTTTCCCCCTGCCCAGGGAGGATGGAGACTGCCTTTCAGGTGACTTGTACAACATCAGACTTAACACTCACGCTATTTAGGGGCGCAGAGCCACAGGGAAGGAAAACAGCGGTGGCAGTGGGGTGGGCTACCAATACGTGACCCCCATGGGGCTGTGAAGGCGGTAGCATCCTGCAGTTTTGGGGCATAAAGTCTTATGTTGGGCCCATGGGCTGGCCGCAGTGGCCCAGCAAGGATGAGCCAGGAGGACAGGGTTTGGTGGTGGAAAGGTCCCAGGACCTCACGAGAGAAAATGCATCCTGTTAGTGTTTGTAGAAATTCAAACTGCCCATCATGAAGTTAAAATAGGAAACAAAGGGGTTGCGGGAAGGGGGGGGGGGGGGGGCGG
>VXBO01002866.1:187818-203128 GCA_013400135.1 Rhinoptilus africanus
GGGGGGGGGGGGAAGCCTCCTCTCCCTAATCACTTAATAGAGGCCCATACATCCCGTTAGAGCTTGCAATAAATCATACCTCGTTATTGTCCAGATGTGCAAGCGTATGAAATCTGAATCCAAATGTTCGTCTCTAGCTAATTTACTGTTGATTTCTTCCTCATTTCCATAACTTACAGAAAAGAGAATAGACAATGTTTTTATTTATTTTTTTCCCCTGTGCTTAGACAATCTTTGCCTCTTTCTTCTAGGGAAGCTTTGGCCCGGGTTCAGCGAGGCACTTAAACACATGCCCCGCTTCAGGGTGGGGACTGGTCTTCCCCGGCCTCCCTCCAAAATAGATGGGGGTCATTCAAGCAGCTGCAGCGAAAGCGCCCGCCCATGCTGTGTGCGGCGCCAAGGTTTTAAATCACGAGATAATCTCACCAGGCACATTTGATAAGTTAGGCTCGGCTGTTTTCCTGCATGCTTTTTTTTGGCCGAGGACAAGAATAATACATAACGAAGGCGAGAAGCTGCAGCCTGCTCCCAGAAAGATATGGGGAGTTACCTTCCTCTCTGTACGCGGCGTGGTCAGGTTTGGGTGAATCCTGGGGGCTGAGCCTCGCCTGTTCGCCTTGCACGGACTTGGGATGCGCACAGACCTCGGCTGCTGCGTGAGGGTGGAGGCTATGGGGATGCTGGGGCAGAAGCACTGGGAGGAGGGTTCACTGGGCACCATGCAGAGGGACAGCTTGGCCAGGAAAGGAAAAGAAGTCTCATGCTGTGGACAGGTCAGGGGACAGAGGGTTGGCTGGGGGAGTTGGGTATCTCCAGGGTTTAGGAGAAGGAAAAGCCAAGAGCAACTGAAGTCCAGAAGGGATTTGGGGCTTTGAGCAGCCTGGTCTAATGGGAGGTGTCCCTGCCCATGGCAGGGGAATTGGAACTAGATGATCTTTAAGGTCCCTTCCAACCTGAACCATTCTGTGATTATTTCCTCCTCTGAGCTTTTGCTAGGGTGTGCTATAGGGTGTGCGCCCCATTCTCTGCACCTTGAAGGCAAGAGGAGGCTACAGAAAGGCAGAGGAGGACCAAAAGCTGTGATGTGAGCTACCGCTGTTTGTTTGGTGATGCCCCTCTCCTGCTCGCGTCCCTGTCACGTGTGCCGGTGCCAGCCTGGGTTCGCCATGAGCCCTGGCTCCCCTGACAGGTTTGAAGTCACCTGCAGGTTGCATCTGGCCCTGGATACATGGTGAGAGGCTCTCAGGGATGCTCTGGGATATCTTTTCTGAACACAACATAAATAATCAAGTTCAAGACTTGAGCGTGAAACTCGGGTGAGGAAGAGGGGGTGTGGAGAGAAGTTTGGGGACAGGATGTGTTTCACAAACTGAGTCTGTGGGAGCTTCCCACTCAAATGTGAGCCACATAAAAATGTATCTGTGACCCCTGGCTTGCAGAGCCCAGGGTGATCTGTCTGTTTCCCTTCCCTTTCCTCTTCAGGGCAGGGACTATACCTGCTGCCATGGAAGCCATGGCTGCTTTCCAGCAAAGGAGAGGTGGGAATGGTTGAGAGCTCTCACGAAATGTCTTGCAGAGACTTGAGCAGCTAAAATTCAAGTGCAGAAAGAGGAGTTCACCCTTCTCTTTTTTTGTGAGCATTTCTGAGAGGCAGTAAGAGCCCAAACACAAAGCAAAACCCTCAGCAACGGCTGAGCAAAAGCGTGGTAGGGGCTGACCCACTCAAGCAGGGAGAAAGCCCTTCTTTAAATCATCAGCTGTCTTTTTAGAAGATGTTCCTCAAAATGGTTTGGTTGAGCCCCCGGTTGGAGAAGAGATGTTCTCCTTGGCCAGCAGAGACAAGCACCTGGACCATATCCCCTCCTGCAAGGACTGTGGAGCACAGTGCAGGCAGCGCAGGGGCTCTCTGGTGCCCCCCGTTTTTTCATCTAAAGCATCTACATGGAAATGGCATCACTTAAGAAAGATGAGCAATGTCAACTTGATATCAAATCCAAAGAAGTGTGAGCTCTCAAAAGAAGAAAGGGTGTAGAGCAATCTAAAGAAAATCCTGGTCCTGGGCGTTCCTTTGGTGGAAAGACACTGGGAAAACGCAGCATACCCCTCACAACAGCCTAGTTGTGGCCCAGTCTGGAGCAATTGGGCTGCCGCTACAAGAGGTGATGTCTGAACAGCTAACCCTGAAAAATTCTGTTTTGCCAGCATCATGAAATCTTTGAAGTTGTGAAAATGTGAAAACTGCAGCTGGTTAACAGAATTTCTATTGGGTAAAATACCAGCGGGATATCAAGAAGAGCATGCTGCCTCAACTCTCGTTTTCTGGAGATAGCTTGGCTGCAGAGGGCCCCATCTGTAGCCCCAGCAAGTGATGCATACTTCAGGTGCATTGGCATTGAGGTGTTGGGGATCCTTCCAAGGGTAAAGGCTGGTGATTAACATGGGATCACTCGCAAAACAGGCTGACACCCACAGCCAAGGCATCCCTACTGAATGGGCTTTCCTTGCCTTTGGGCTCTTGAGAGTCAGGGAGAGGGCTCGCCACTGAAAAACACTCTAAAATGGGCAGAAACTGTTGGTAGCATGGGTAACTGCAGAGGCACCTACAGTCTGCCAGGGATTGAGGATGTTATGTCCTGGTACAGCTTCCTTGGCTGAATGGCTCTAAGGGGATGGAGACCAATGTAAATCCCTTTCCTCTGAACACAAGATACACCCTGCCGTCGTCAGGCTTGTTCAAGACCTGGGAGGAATAAAGTGTTGCCTCCACTGTGAAGAAAGCCCACCATTCAAGACTGAAAAAAGTCTCGCTTCTCCTGAGAAAGAGGACTTGAGGGCTGGCGGTAGCCAGGGAAGGTCATACCACAGCACAACCAGTGTGCTTCAGAAATGCTTAAAGAGGAAAATCAATAGAAAAACTGAAACCCGAGGAAATAAAAGGGCAGAATCAAGATAACATCCCTTGCATGAATAAACACTCATACCCACACCTGGGATGAGATCTGTACAGTACGAATGAGGAATAAATAAGTGGGTGTATTTGCTTTCATGTCTTTCCAAATTCGCTGGGAAAGGCTGTATTCATAGTCATACCCATGCTCCTTAATCTCTGGACTTCCTTTCCTTTCTGCCCGAAGGGTTTGTCCTCAGCCTGCTCTGCTTTGTAATTTACAGACATCATGGGTGATGGTTCACCGGCATTTTTAAACTTCATTGAAGTTTTCTGCACAATGGCTGCGTCTCATGCAGGGTAAATACAGAAGACAATCAAGCCGTTTTGCGGGCAGAGCCACCTGCTCCACATGAAAACCAGCAAGGTGTGATTGCTCAACAATCCCACTGCTGAGGGCTTACAGTTTGCTTTTCTCCAGAGCTACCACGGTTTGCAAGGGCAAAGGCAGAAACGCAGCAGGCAGAAAAGGCAGCCAGGAGACCTCAGGCACAAACACTGGTAACTTCTCCCTTGAGTTCAGGCTCAGGGGTAGAGTTTTGGGAGCCTTTGGGGGTGGAAAAAGATTTAGAAGAAACCGTCTTCCAATTTGACTTGTACTGTGACCATGGAGACAAGACTTTGCATACTCGGGGTGGGGGGGAGGGAGAGAGAGAGAAACCCTGGGAATGTCTGCTCTTACTTAGCTTAGAAAAACACACAAGACCATACTTGGTAAATGTGTCATGCTCCTGTGTGGGTTGGACTTCAAACCTTTGAAAAGGCAACTAAGACTTTAAAAATATACAGGTGAATAAAGCCCATCTTGTCATGCCAGGAAACGCCATTAAAGCCTACCTGCATCTTTGACACTTAATATCTTTTTTTATATATGTGTTAAAATAGCTAACACTGAGGTAGAAATGTCTATGGCCTCTTCTGCTACCCCTCCTTAGGTTTAAAGCTAAAAAGAAGCTGGGATTTTTATTTTTATTTTTTAAAAACCATAAGCTTGACTTTGGGTCAGCATAATTTAAGATAGGGTCAAGTTAAAAAAAAACCGGTAGCAGATATAACTGGCTGAAAGGAAGTAGTATATGAGTATATACAGAAGCTGCTGAAATTACTAGGCTGCTTTTGAACATGGGATGCAGGCTCTGCCCTGGGTAGAGCAGGGGTAGCAGCTCTCTCAGGAACCTGTGATGTAAGTGCTGGAAGTGGTCCGGTTGTAGAGGACGGGGTCATGCTGCCTTTGCTCACATCTAGGAGTGCAACGCCACGGAGAGGACAGGCCCTCGCCCGCGTCTGGCACTGCGTTCCTGCTACGGCGCTTTGTGCTGCTGGTAGGTTTGCGTCTCTCTATCATCAAGTGGGTCAGGGAGCCGATTTTCTGGAAAATTAATGCAGTAGCAAAGCGACTACCTGGTTCGTCCACCTCACGAGGCAAGTGTTAGCTGGAAGAAGGTGGTGGGACTGCAGGGGCAGACAGCAGTGTGGGGCTGTCCCTCATGAGAATGAGACTGGCTTCAGCGAGTTATGAAACCATCCTCCATGGATGCATGGAGACAGTTTATCTGCTCTTACAACTCTTGGAGAGACTTGTGGTACAATTGAAAACAGAGTTTGATGTCTTAGAAAAAAATTATGTTATTTTTCCTGTGCTCCCTTTCCAACATGTCAAGTGGCCTTAATAAGATATAGCCATAATGGTATTTGTTGGAAGGGATCTCCAGAGGTCATCCTGAGGTAACCTCAGTTGATTAAGGTATTAAATACCAACATCTTTCAGTATGTCAGTAGCTTCTGATCTTTTCCCTCATCCTCCTTATCAAACAGCAGCCAGAGCACTCAAGGATGCTCTTGGGAGGACTTCTAGCTTTGAACTGAAGTGTTCCTCTCCAGCTGAAAGAAGGTAAAGATGTGTCATACCTGGATGAGGAGGCTCATGCTGTTTCTCTGGACTTTACTGCACTGCCCTGACGCATTGCACAAAGTGCAGTGGAAACACCAAGGCCAAGACCAGAGTCGGTGCCAAGGCAGCAAAGTCCTGCTGTAGCTTGAGTAGAGTTTCCCTATTCTGTGAAGACTGCAGTGGTGGTGGTGGCGGTAGCTTTGATCTTAAAACTCATTCCAATACAAAAGTGGGAATTTGAGGAAAGTTGTTCCCTAACGTCACTCAGGCCTTTGCTTTTTCACTGCTTTTTGTGCCCAGCCAGACCATAGGTTAGGGGAAAAGGAATGACTCCATCAGCTGAATCTCATTGCTGTACTGCTGGAGCACATCTCTTTCCACCTCCTTTAACACAGAGATGGAGAAAAGCACATCTGCTCTTCTCAGATTGTCAAAAAGCTATTCGTCCTCTTTGCTTCCCGTGAAAAAGAAAGTGACGCCCAGAAGTATCCACTGTCTCTAGAACTCCCAGAAAAGGAAGAAATGTGCCAATGAAATGGTTGTCCCACTCTGACCTGTGACAGTTTCAGGCAGCCTGGAGAACTGGTGAATTAAACCGTGGGCAACCTGCAGGGTATCCTGGCCAACAGATGGAGAAACCAAGACTGCTTCTATGTATTGGATGACCACTGTCTGCCTTTGTATGGTCTAATTAGAGCAAGATCAAAAATATGGACGATGGTACGCTTAAAGGCACCAGTGCAAGGTTGAAGGACAGAGCTACAGCTGCCCGTAGCCAGAGTCTGCAGAAGACGACCAAGAAGAACGGGCATCTTGGACACACAGACAGGAGACCTCTTCTCACCAAGCAAGGTTTTTTTTATCTTGTCTTCTCAGTGCTCTTGGAAAGGACTGTGATAAAATGAAAATGGGGCCAGGAAAGGAGGGAGGGAGAGAGAGAGAGGCATTTAAAGTAAAAATATCTTGTCTTGGGGCATTTAGACATTGCTGAGCTATCCAAACCTCCTGCACCCGAAGGATTTAATACCTTTTTCTCCAAGATCTGCTGATCTAGTTACGTGCAGCATTTCATTTTGCACTGGTAAAAGGAATACCTTTATTTCTTTATCAAAGAAAGATAAAGAAGCTCCTACTTCTTTATCAAAACCAACACCACAAGCACCTCTGGGTTTCTAGGGCTGGCCTTTTCGAGTCCATTATAACCACAAATGGGCCAAAGCCATTTGTGTGCAGCCTGACAGTGAGTCATGGCAATTGTATGCCACAACACCATATCACAGCAACAAAATCGTGTGAGTAATCTTGGAGCTTGCCTTCAGGCAGCTGTCTGGCTGATCTCACAGATCTCACTGCAGCAAAATGTCAGTGTTTTAATACCTTTGACATTTCTTTAGCTTCAAGAGGCAATAATGAATCTTTCTTGGCTACTTACTAAGAGGTGATTATATCAGAAGAAAGCAGCTAATTCTTCTTATCTGAAGAGACAATACTGGAAATAATCTTTTTTTCATTGAATTTAAAAGTAACCAGCATCAAATAAAAGCCTGGTTAATTAACTAAAGTCATCAAACAACCCTCAAATTAATTTAGTTTCAAGTAGCAACTAAATAGGTTTAATGCCTAGGAACCATCCAAACACCTCAGGCAGATCCTGCTTTTTCTGTTCCTCCAGAAGTGTACGCTCAAGGAAAGATTGTCTGTAATACACAAAGCAGAGCAAGGCAATGCTCAAGGCTTAGTAAGCAGGTCTCACTATAGCTCACAAGAGGGTACAGGACAGATGCCTGCTGCTGTAAGCTGGCACAGCTCTCATCTCGTGGACTGCACAAATACCTTCTAAGAAATGGGAGAGAAAAGAGCCTGGTGGAGATCATAGAACCATAGAATCCTAGGGTTGGAAGGGACCTCTGGAGATCATCTAGTCCAACCCCCTGCCAGAGCAGGGTCACCTTAGAGCAGGTTGCACAGGAACGCGTCCAGGCGGGTTTTGAATGTCTCCAGAGACGGAGACTCCACCACCTCCCTGGGCAGCCTGTGCCAGTGCTCTGCCACCCTCAAGGGAAAGAAGTTCCTCCTCATGTTTAGGTGGAACTTCCTATACTCAAGTTTGTGCCCATTACCCCTTGTCCTGTCACTGGGCACCACTGAAAAGAGCCTGGCCCCATCCTCCTGACACACACCCTTTAAGTATTTATAGGCATTAATAAGTTCCCCCCTCATCCGTCTTTTTTCCAGACTAAAGAGATCCAATTCCCTCAGCCTTTCTTCATAGGAGAGGTGTTCCAGTCCCCTAATCATTTTTGTAGTCCTATGCTGCACCCTCTCCAGCAATTCCCTGTGGAAATATGCAAATCAGCATATTTCATCAAGTTTCTGAAGGGTTGAGGTAGAGGACAACACTGCCAAGTAAAGGAAGATGATGCCTGTGATTTAGATCTGCTTGGAAAAGACTATTTTAAGTTTGCAGATAGCTATTGGTGATGCAGATGCTCCTTCCCTGTACAAAGGTAGGTGCTGCTCTGTACTCATACAGATCTGTAGGACAAGATATACACATATAATACTTTTAGTGAGCTCCAGGGAGCAACCTCTGAAGAGCCCTGCCAGGCAGCAACCTCAGAATGCCATTGCCATCCAACATATATTCTCCTGCCCAAACAGGGCAGTGACAGCAGGACAAAGTTAATAAGGCTACTGCATGACACCAAAACTGAAATATTTGCCACTTGAAGTTAGCTTGCAAAGTGTGGGAGGGCTGCGGAGGGTGTGGAAGAACCAGGCTGTACAGATGCATGGTTACATGGGGATGTTCCACCTTATCAAGCAGTTGCTTGGTTATGCTGCTTCTCCAGCGCTGCTCAGATCAGGTAAAGGGATGTTTGGTCACTTTGGGCAGCGTGAGCGGGTAAGATGCACCTTGACATTGCACTGCTCAAGACGTCATGGAGAATATAGAGCACTGTCAAAGCTATTTTTAGGTTTTCTGCAATCTGACAAAAGGCTTTTTGCAGAAGCTGACTAACCAAGTCCCAGGGCCAAAGCAACCTAGCTGAGTTAGTATGCGGCTGTGCTATAAACCAGATGCAGCACCACACTGATGTATCTGATACACTGCCATACCTGCTCCTTCTTCTGGATCTGCCAGTTTAGTCAGCATCAGCTTGGGAAGGAAAATGGATTCACAGCTAAGGTGTTACCTAAAAGCCTGAGGAGTGCAAAGCAATAGGAGCTTGATGAGCAAATGACCCTACAACCCCTTCAGTAGGATACATCCTCAGCTTCACCGCAGCTGTCCCACTGAACCGCTTCTCAGCTTGTGAAGAATGCTGTTTCACACCGCCAAAGCTCTGTCAGATGGTGATATTTTCCCTGCCTGGGGGTTAGGTTTCTTAGCTGGCAGGCTTAGCACCATGTGGGAGGTTCAGTGAGGTTTCACGCATGTCCCGTATGCTGCTACTCCTCTGTAAACATACAGGTCTGCAAATCTGGCTGAAAATAAAGTGAACAGCAGCCCTTGTCCTGCTAAGGACCACCTATTTCCATTCAGCTGCCATGTTTCTGTGTGAAGCATCCCTGCCACCGCTGTTCTATAAGGGTCCTAGTCATTTGTCTGTTGTTCTTCGTTTTTGTGAGCTAAATAGTCAACAGCTATTTTGGAGGGAAGAGGGGAGCCCAGTGGCAGGCAGGACTTTGATGGACTAATTGAGGAAAGGAAGGATGTGTGCTGGTCGTCCTCTCTGGCTCCTGAAGCATCATCTTCCCTTTTTGGTGCTTTCCTGAATACCAGTGCATGGTAATATTCTGGCTGCTTTGCTTTCCGTGGAATGGATAGGATCATTTTAACATGGTTTGCTTCCAAAAGTGCAAAAAGAAAAAAAAAAAAAAAGTGTGATTTATATGTGAGCTAGCATTGTTTTCCACAGCTTCTTTTGAGATACTGGGAAATTTCTGAGACGAATTTTCCTTGTAGATTGTGTAACTGTTGCTTGTGGTCAGAAAATTAAACATTTGGGAAGCCAAAAAGTAGACTTTCTACATTTTTCATTGAAATATGAGAACAACAGTTCACTCCAAGTTAAAATGTGAGCAACAGAACAGACTAAATGAATCTTCTCTCAAAGATAACTTTTAATGATTATGTGATTCTCTGCAAGGAAAAATGATTTTTCTGTTATTTTAAAAAAATTTCAAATAGAAAAATAGATTACATTTTGTATCACTTTCTCTTTAATGTGATTGAATAGGGGGATGTTTTTAATTAAGACAAAAATCTCCATGTTAATAGTCTTGATTAAAGGGGCTTTTAAATAGTTTATCTGCCTGGCTACATTCCATCCTAAAGCTCTGCAGAGGAAGATGTCTTTCATGTTGAATTTCAATGCTTATTATCACTTTGAACTCTGCCAGTCCACTTATTTGAAATATTATTCTTCCCTTCTAGCTCATGGAGTCAGCTCACCAAGAGATTTTTGGTAATGTCACTCTCTGGGGAACTCCTCTGGGTTATTTGAACCTTGAGCTAGCAGCCGGGGGTAGGATTTCAAAGCTCGCTGTGGTCTGCTGCCTGATTTTAGTGCCAGCAGGGACCCACGACATCCGTGTGGATGCATCACCTGGAGCAATGAAGCCTTGATCTTGTCTGTGGGCCTCGTATGACAGTAACCACCGATAGCTTATAAATAAGCGATCCTGGTTCAAGACCACATTACCCCTGTGGTACCTACCGAGCAAAAATCTGGGGGAGGAGAAAGGGAGACAGGATGGACAGGGTCCTGAAAAAACACAGTTAGATGTGAATGTGAATAATAACTGGAAAAGATTGAGGTTTTTATGAAGCCTCCCACTTTTTTCCACTGGTGGCTACCTTAAATGTTGTCTTAACTTCACTTTCTACTTTCTTCAACCACACGCTGAAAGCAAAGCAGTGCACAGCTGGAGTCACTGTGGGTGTCCTGTGGCCCTGTGTACAATTGCATCCAGGAGCGCTTTCCGTTTTCCTCAGCTGCAATATAATTCAGGGATCTGACAATGTCAGATCAGGTGAGCAGCTCACCTGAAAGATACACAGCTGTGCAAGTCACAGAATCATGGAATGGTAGGGATTGGGAAGGACCTTCAGAGATCGTCTAGTCCAACCCCCCTGCCAGAGCAGGGCCACCTTAGAGCAGGGTGCACAGGAACACGTCCAGGCGGGTTTTGAATGTCTCCAGAGACGGAGACTCCACCACCTCCCTGGGCAGCCTGTGCCAGTGCTCTGCCACCCTCAAGGGAATGAAGTTCCTCCTCATGTTGAGATGGAATTTCCTGTACTCCAGTTTGCACCCGTTGCCCCTGAACCTGTCACTGGGCACCACTGAAGGGTCTGGGCCCTCTTGGCACGTCCAACCCCGCTGCCAGAGCAGGGTCACCTAGAGCACATCACCCAGGAACGCGTCCAGGCGGGTTTTGAATGTCTCCAGTGAAGGAGACTCCACAACTTCTCTGGGCAGCCTGTTCCAGTGCTCTGTCACTCTCACAGTAAAAAAATTCCTCCTGATATCCCTCTTGAATCTCCTATGCTCCAATTTACATCCATTACTCCTTGTCCTATCACTGGTCATCACTGAAAACAACTTCTCTCNGAAGGACCTTCAGAGATCGTGTAGTCCAACCCCCCTGCCAGAGCAGGGCCACCTTAGAGCAGGGTGCACAGGAACCCATCCAGGCGGGTTTTGAATGTCTCCAGAGACGGAGACTCCACCACCTCCCTGGGCAGCCTGTTCCAGTGCTCTGCCACCCTCAAGGGAATGAAGTTCCTCCTCATGTTGAGATGGAATTTCCTGTACTCCAGTTTGCACCCGTTGCCCCTTGTCCTGTCACTGGGCACCACTGAAGGGTCTGGTCCCTCTTGGCACCTGCCTTTTAGAAATACGGGCGATGGGTGCTTGCATTTGTTAGGAAACTAGCCAGCATGCTCGCCCATCACCCCAGAGGAGAAACAAACCTGGTCAGGGCTAATGAATGATATGGTCCTCTGTGACTGAACTGCTCCTCTACTGCCCAGTCACAGAGGTTTGTGGGACTGATCTGTAAACAGGAGCTGATGTGAGCAAATGGGAATTATTATTCCAGGGAGCACAAAGCTGAAGATTCCCTGCATGCCCCCCTGAATGGTCATTGTGTCCACTCCTCCTGGAAAGCAAAGTGAAAGCATTTGACAAATGAATGGAAATGCTTGTGCTCTTGTCTATGCAAGCCTTAGGTTGCAGAGGTCTCAAGCACAAGCCTTATGAGGAGGGGCTGAGGGAGCTGGGGTTGTTCATCCTGGAGAAAAGGAGGCTGAGGGGAGACCTTATCACTCTCTACAACTACCTGAAAGGAGGCTGTAGAGAGGTGGAGGTCGGTGTCTTCTCCCAAATAACAGGTGATAGGACAAGAGGAAATGGCCTCAAGTTGCACCAGGGGAGGTTTAGATTGGATATTAGGAAAAATTTATCCACTGAAAGGTTGGAAAGCACTGGAACAGGCTGTTCAGGGAAGTGGTGGAATTGCCACCCCTGGAGGTATTTAAAAGACGGGTAGATGTGGTGCTGAGGGACATGGTTTAGTAATAACCTGGCCGCGATAGGTTGACAGCTGGACTTGATAATCTTAAAGGTCTCTTGCAACTGTAATGATTCTATGATTCTGTCTTTCTTACGCTAAAAGGTTATAGGCTTTGCTGTCCCTGGGGCTGAGCAGCACGGCTGATGAGCCGGAGCAGGCAGCCGGGCGAGCTGCTGCCTGTCATGGTCGTGCAGCCAGAGGAGGAAGGTTTCCTGCCTGCAGTAACCTAGCAGCGGGAAGGGGTGGGTGGGCTTGAAAGGGAGGAACAGCCAGGACTGAAGAGGAAATTCTGGAGCAGGAGAAGATGCTGAGAGTTTACAGCATCTGTTCAGGCCCTCTGCCAGGCCCCTCTCGGTGTCAGGTACCTGTCAAACCCTCCAGGATGGGAAGAGTTAGAAGGAAAGCAGCACAGGGAGATGAGACCTCAGACAGCAGAGGAGAATCAGTGAAGAAAAGGGGAAGTGATGTGAGGGTCAATTCTTCAGACAAGGATCAAGGAAGCACCAGAAATGTTTATTTTTGTGGTCCTGCCTACACACTTGTTAAGCCAGCACTTCTTGGCACAGCCTGTGCTGTCCATCTGAGCATCCCTCGGGCCTGTGGTCAGCTCTCCCACTAAATGTTTTATGTTTATTTGCAGTACCTCTAACAGTGTTCCTCTGCAAAATGGGGCAGGATAACTCTCTGTTAAAACTAACGTTGCGGTGGGAGAGCTGGAAGAGCTCCCTTCTCCCCCCCGCCAAGACTGAAATACCAATACTGCACCTCACACCTACTCAGGTCTCCCAGTTCCCTGATGAGAAATGCAAAATGCTACTGTGTCCCTTCTTCAACATAATCAGAAGTAAAGCAAAATAGTCTTCTACTAAGAAATTATGACTCTGCTTAGCTGTAGTTCTGAAGGTCAATTTCATAAGCATGGGACCACGGCTGGAAGGATGCATCCAAGTTCTTAAAAGTAATTGGTTAAATATGATCTTGACAGTTGTCCCCAAAGTAGAGCTCAAATAGAAAAGGGGAGATAAAAATAAACATTGCTCAACCCTTTCATTCATCGCAGGCTGTCAAATGGGACAGGTGCTGTGGAAAATCTCCTGTGTGATTGTGTCATTAGAAGTTGAGTCACCATGCGAGGGCAGGGAGCCGGGTGGAGGGGCTGGGGCGACTGACAGAAACCTGAACTTCAGCGGGGACAGATCTTCAGAGAAGAGCTGGTCAGAAGCAGGATTTTCTTGTGTTTTGAGAACTTTCTTCGAACTGGGAATGAAAATTTTCCTGAGGATAAAACTAAACAAAGTATCCAAACTTGGTTTTCTGCTGTTGCTAAGCTGTTTGGATAGTGGCAAACGAAATAAATATTCATATAATAAGAACAGTATTATGCCACGAGTTTGAGCAAAATGCTAGAATCAAACAAGAACTCTGATTCCCTAAAGAAAATAAGAAAACCGAAACCCTTTTCTTGATGTACACTTTGAAAATATTATAAGTATTGATACTTCCCTATACATGAGAGTTTTGAAGAGTCCAAGGTTTTTTTGCTTTGTGGTTTTTTTGTTCTAAAAACACAACTAAATGATGAGAAATTTCACAAGACAAAGCATTGTTTACTATGGATGGAAAAAGCTGTGCTGCTTTGCAAGTGCTAGCGCCACACAACTTTAACTCCATCCCTGAGGGGCTCCCCAGCGCTGGGACTAAACCAGCACCCAGTCCCTGCCTGACAGTTACCATTTTGCCTGGAGCCTGCACAATTAAATCGCGGCACCTCCTCAGCCAGTCCCACAGCACCGTTCACCTGGGGTGTCTCTCTTCAGCATGTGGCCAGGGTACAGACGGGATAAGGGAGTGGGCAAACGCACCCCTCTTGGAGATGTGCAAGGAGGAAACTCAAATGGAAGATTTAAAGTGTCAACATCGTGCAGCAAATGCCAGTTTAACTGCTTTTCTCATGTTTGGGTTCAGGGTTTGTGGACGTCTACACGTATGTAGAAAAAAGACCTCGCCCCAGCGCAGCCTGAGCTTGGCAAAGCTGCTGGGTGCTCGGTAAAGCACCGTACCACTGTGACTGCCTGTGAGGAGTGGTGAGAAAGCCCCAGCTTAGTGCTTTTTTGCTAGCTGCTGCTGCATTTTGGAAGTGTTGGCATCTGTGACTATTTTGCAGCGGCAGGGAGAGGGCTCTGCACACGTGCGGAAGAACTGGACGTCAGAACAGGGGAGTTTGGATTTCTCTCCAAGTACCAGACTGATATCATGATTTTTTCCCCCATCTTTTCCTTTTTCCCCATTGATGAATACTGTTTTCAGTAATGCTGTAAAGACTGTTTTCCTGTCGCAGATTGGCATAGCAACAGCATCAAAACAAAATTTAAAAGCATCAGCTTAATGACATGCTGCAATGGCTTCAGAATTGGTAATACACTCTCGTTTATTTGAAATGCAAGGGAAAAGAAGCACACACCTTAGGCTGTTGGAAACCTTTCCTCCGTGCACGTTGACTGCCAAATGAAGATAAGCCAGTTAAAGACCTGTTCTGTAATTAGGTTTACCCTTGTAAACATCTGTATGAAAAACATTGAAGTAACCTCAGGATATATTACGTAGGTGCACAGCAGAAACAAGAAAACGTAAGTTTAGTATTATTTATTGCTGGTGTCACATGAAGATCTTAAGAAAAACCCATTTATCAACCATTTATCAACGCCACAATCTTTTTGGTAGCAGAAACAAGAGATGTAACTGTGGTTAGAGCTCCTCTCTCAAGGAGGCAACTTCTCTGCTAACAACCCTCTGATAGGATGTTTTTACCCCCACACTAACTGGCATATGTGTTTCTAAATCTTGGCCATTACACAATGTTTTGTTCTGCTCAATAATACCGTAGTTTATAAAACATTCCTGTATTCTAGTATCTCTGGACAGGTTAACCATGTTGAACTCCGACTTCATTGGCATTGTGAAGAGTACAACGTGATTCACTAACTTAAATATTAGTAACTAAATATAGTAAATAAGAATATTTAAAATGTCTCCTTCTTTTAACTTAGTTTACAAGCATTTCACAACAATATATACCCCAGCTCTCCAAAGCTGCTTGCTGCCATTATGCCATTGGCAGCCCTATGGGATCTTTTCTACATCAGAGTCAATAGTTTTATGCTTAGTTCATCCCCGTATCTAAGGTTCGAAGACTCTTATGCACCTCATGGACGCTGACAAAGCCTGCAGAGAGGCTTCCGAGAGGCCTCACTCCATTAGTGTACCTCTTCGGTACCCAGAGCCTTCAGCATCACTGACTTTCACTGGTTGTAAATGCGAACTAGAGAACAGATTATTCCAAAGTCAGCGAAGCTGCTTGTGCCCCTCTCCCTGCCACCCAAAAGGGTGCTGATAACGCATATGGACGTGCCTTTAGATAACGACATGCAAAGAGAGAGAGGCTTGAGGCAAACCCCAGACCTTGGACTGTAACGTCCCCTCAGTGCTGCGCACCCACCCTGCCGCCTGAGACGCCTTCGCCTCGCTCCTGCTGAAACGGAGAACTCCGACTCTTCCAGTCCCACTAATGTTTTCCAGTCATGTAAGGGTACACACCTTGCTCAGTCCCTACCACTAATGGCCGACGGCTTTCACTAATTAGCTCATCCCTAAGAGGCAGGGATGCACAGGGGTGACTCCGCCTGCCCCCGCTCCCCCCAGACTCGCCGGGAGGGGGTCACCTTTCGGGCTGCAGCGTCCCCTCCGTCCCCCTCCCGCTGGCAGGCCGGGAAAAGCCCCGTTTTTCCACTTGCCGCTTGGGTGGGAGAAGAGTTTTCCGGGGACGTGGCTGTACTCCGGTGGCTTGGTGCCCCTCGGCGGCGGGCCGGTGCTACTGCCGAAGCCCCGCT
>VXBO01002867.1:9905-74808 GCA_013400135.1 Rhinoptilus africanus
ATGTCAAGAGCAATTTGCTTAACTTAAAATTGTTTTTCCTTAAGAAATGAAGATGGACTTTCCGTGGACTTTCCATGTACTCTATACATAAGTGTAATAAAATTCATCTGTATACTTATGCACATATGTGCAAAACTAGTCACGCAGTTATTTTTATGGGCATTATTTCAGTTATGTAAATAGAACATTTCACTTAATCTGTTTTCCATCTGTTCAGACTTTCTCTACCTGTGCCCCTGATGTGTCTATAATAATTTTGCCTTTCACACAGAATTCACTTTCTGTCCCCTCGTGGTTTTGTTTTGTTTTGTTGCTCTTCATTCCTTGGAGTGAACCGTTGCCATCCATGATTGTTTCATGTGTTGTCATATGAGTTTTCTTATAGTTGAGAAAAACATGAATGACCCTTACGTGTGTGTCTTAAACTCTCCTGTTTGACTTGGTGCTAATATGAGGGAAAGCTATACTTGTCACACACATTTACTTGCTTCTGGGAAAAGCAGTTAATTTCCTATATGCTGGTAATATTGAGTATCCTTTGAAATAAATATAACGAATGTGCAAAACTTATTCTCATCCTTGACCGCTGCAGAGGTGTGATGAATCTAGCTTTAATCTATTAGAAAGTTAAGTAACGTGTCAGGAAAAGCAAGGTGTTGTCTTTCTTTTGAACTCAACTTCTCTATAATGCTCTCATTGTGTATTTGTATTATTGAAGGAATGTACCTTTTTCCAGGTGCATCTGCCTCAGTCGTGTTTGGATTTGGTAGTTGCTGCCCTTCCCCTTTCTCACTGTACAGAATCCTGTAGCATGTTAGACTTCAACACAGTTATGAAAGAATTTTTGTTGTTTTGTTAAAACACTGGTCAATGTTTCTTGGCAAAATATATTATTCAGGAACAGAAAAAGTTTTCCCCAAGGGTTCACGTTGGGTAGGAAAGGTAACTGATAATCAGTTATCACTGCAGATGTCACTTTTATTTTTCTTAGGTGAAATAAACATCAAACCAACCTGGCTTTGGCTTTTTTTTACAATTACTAAATAACTTTCTCAGACTCCGTGTGCAGTATTTGTCCTTCCTGGTTTTTCTGTCAAAGAAAACCAGTTGTGTAAGTAGAAATATTAAAAAGTTAAAGTGTATTATTTTCAATAAAGTAAACAGAACTGCCTGCAAGAGCAGGACTAAGAGCAATAGCTACATTTTCCAAACTGCCAGAATTTTTTCATATGATATGTTGCTAGCAGTAAATAAGAATAAAACATTCATTATTGAGACATAATACTTAACAGACAATGTTCCTACTTGTGTTCTGGGACTGCTTTTGGGAGTTTTCTAAAGCCAACAGGTTGCATCACGGTGCAAGCTGATTGTTGTGAGATCCTGCCTTCAAATTTTGGTCATTTATTAAATGAAAAGGGTACACAACAATAGAAAATAGGAAGGAACAGAAAATCTCTTTGAAAACAGGTTATACAGACTTACTAATGTTTCCAGTGCAACAAATCCAAACTCTACTTTTCTCACTAGATTTCAATCTCTTTTTTTGGGGGACACAAGTAGTTCTTTGGGTGCCACTTTCAGAAATTCATCTGCCTCTGGTAGGATGCATTTTTCCCAGCTGTCTTATTTTAGATAAACTTTTTGTCTTGAGATTTAGAAACATATAGTAGACTTTAAAATTGTCAGACATGGGCCTAAGGATAATTCTCTTTTTTCTTTCAGCTGGAGAGACAGCTGCATGAAGATGAAGAGTTTGCTAAAACTTTGTCCATGTTGGATGAAACACCGCAGAAGAAAAAGGTTGAGTTCTCTTTAAACTTTAATTTTTAGAAGTTGCGTTGCTGGGAGTGTTCTTACTTAGACACCTAACCTTCGTTTTGAGACTTGTATAAAAACGTGTTAAAAACAGCAAGAAAGCATTAGGGTAAAAAAAAAAGGTACTTTCTATACTTTCCTCTTGGATTTTCCTCACTCAGCAAAAAAGTGTCCTTCATAATCAGACAGCAGACATCGTTGCATCTTTGTGCTCTCCATTTTGGTTAAAACAGGACTTTTAAGTTCTAGTTCTAATTGAGTGAAGTGTGTTGCTGAAGACTCATGCTTTACATCAGCTATAGCTCTGTCGGTTCAGGAGGACTGGATCAAGGAAGGGAATACTCTCTTCGCTTTGAGAGAAGGGGCAAGCCAGTGATCTTGAGATTTGAGACTAGCCCCAGTAGTAGGAGTTTTCCCAGTTCTCATAGCTTGTGGTGTACAGCACAGTCATACATTTTCTGAGTTGTACATGAAGTCCTTCAGAATTTAGGGTTGCTGATTTTAATATAGGAAGTATTAGTACCTCCACAGGAATAAGTAAACTGTGATAACATGCATTGCTGAGCACAGAATTTGCTCGTCTGTGTTTGGTGGAGATTGTGTTCTGACTTCTGGTAGAGATCAGCTTTGTTAGATGTCATTTAGTCTGTTGTACTTAACGGTAAGGAAACTTGGTGATCTGGACTTAATGGTAGCTCAGGACCTCTGACTTTGGCATTGTTTGTTAATTTAGGCTCGGAAAGATTCAGGAGGAGAACAAACAGTATTAAGCACCAAGACCAGTCCTAATGTGATGGAAAGATATAAGCAGTTGGAAAGAGGTAGGACACCGGATATATAAAACATTTCACCAATTTATAATATTAATGAGATACATTCTTATGTGTGTGCTCTCTTTCCTCTGCCTTCTTTCAAGTGAAAGCAACAAACTCGACAGGTGAAGCAAAGAATTACGTTGCAAAGCAGCAAACTAAATCTGAACGTTCAAAAGGGTCTCCTTCATCCCCACAGTCACCTGATGGTAAAACTGCAAGAGAGGTGATGGATAAGACATTGCCTTTGAGACCTAGCTCTAAGCTCGTGTCTCTGAAACAAAATGAAGAGGTTGCTGAAAAGGGAAGAGGTGCTCAAAGTTTAGTATCAAAAGAAAAAATTGCTTCAAGGAAAGAGAAGACAACACCAAAGAAGGAGAAAATTTCCCCCAAGAAGAGTGAGGTAGGAGTTACCAAAATGAATTCAGTTGGCTTGGTGGAGTTCGCAGGAAAACCGTTTTCATTTATTATTGTTTATGTGTCACTGTTGTAGCTTGGTACTTTTAATCATTTTAAGACTTCAAATTCTGGTAAGGCTTTCAGTTCCTAGCAATTGTAAAAATATAGGAAAAAAATTAGCAGGAAAAATGTAAATTAAATGCATGAAGGAACTGAGAATTCTTTAATGCTCGGTAAGGTATACATATACACTGCAAAATCAGTTCAGTGCTTTTTCATGTTCAACTTTCCTGAAAAAATGCAGAATGCAGGAATTCTGACAGTTACCCAGTGAGTAAAAGCTTGCTGTTTATGTGAGTGTGGTGATCCTGTGGATCTTATACTGCTATTAGAATGATAAATGGGCGTTGGGTTGTCCCCCCTCCCCTTCCTTCTCCCTCCCAAGTCTCCTGTTTCTGAAATGTATTTCTTATGGTAGAAATATAATACGGTTTTCTTCTAACTGCCTGATTCAGTAACTGCAGCTATTGCACACTGGCAGTTATTGGCATCCTCAAACCATACTTTTTAATCATAAAGTACAAAATATCCAATTTTGACACTTAAATAGCAATTGTAGTTGTGAGGGAGAGCCTGCAACTTTTTGGGGCTGATAAAAAACCTTAAATGTTTCTTAACAATAGAAATACTATCAAGTAGACTTTGTGTAACTGTAGATCTTGTCTATACCTGATCATAATTCTGAAATAAAATAGGGTGTGAATTTAAAGCAACAATTAAGTGAGCATGTACATGTGGAATACAGATGAATCTACAGAAACTTCACGATGAACAATGGCTACACTTTTTTTTTTAAAACTCTTAGGTTACTTTTGGAAGTCTTTTTAAAAAGATAAAAAAAAAAACAAACCCAAAACACAAGCGCCAAAACCAGAATAAGCTTTGTTATTGCATGTTAATAGATTAAAAACAAGTGTTAGAACTTCCTTCTCTGGTGCATAAAAATGTCTTCAACTGTGATACTGGAGTTTATTTTGTTGGGTTTTTTATATATGTAATACGTGTATTAATCTTTTTTCCCCTCCTGCCCAAGTCTGTAAGTCCTGAGGACTCTGAGAAGAGGAGAACCAATTATCAAGCCTACCGAAGCTTCCTTAATCGCGAGGGTCCGAAAGCACTGGGTTCCAAAGAGATACCCCAGGTAAGTTTGGCTACAGCGGAAGTCAATATGTAGAAGTGGCGTGCGTCATAGACTACAGCATTATAAGTCACCTAACAAGTATCAACTAAACTATTTAAAAACTGGTATTTTTTTCAGATGGGAAGTATGTATTGGAAGAAGCTAAATTGTAATGCAAAGGAGTGACTAAATGTTTGGAATTATACAAAGAAATTAAATTCAGTACTTGGTTCATGAAGTCATGATGATGAAAAATAGCTACTGCTCTTGCAGATTGCTGTTGCTCCTTTGGTTGACGTGCTGTGCTTGAAGTACGGAGTGTCACAAGTATGATGGTTAGGTGAACCATGTGTGAAGTTTTGTTGGTAGCTAGTCCTCTGAACGGCTTTTGGACTTTTAGAACGATTACCTAGCCAGGGTAACCTAGGCTTATTTTTAAAGTTTCATAGGGTACTTGATGTGGTAGGAGGGGTTAAAGTTTATGGTGAAGAGGTATTTGGTAGAGTTGCATCAGGTAATGGTGTTTTCTGCAATGCTCCGGTTCTCAGGGAGCTGAAAACTGCTTGGAAGGCCTGACATTCGTAATTACAGGCGTTCTGGAGTCAATTGAAAGAGATGAGGCCAAGTCTCTGATTGAACGTTACGGAGGAAAAGTAACTGGCAATGTCAGCAAGAAGACAAACTACCTGGTTATGGGGAGAGACTGCGGCCAATCGAAATGTGAAAAGGTGAGCGTCTCTGTGCTGCAGCGAAGTACAAATGAAACTCTGAATTGTTATATCTAATCCTATTAGTTTTCAGTATCTCTGCCAAAAGGAGGCAGTACTACAAATAAAGCACGTGTTGAAAAGGGAAAGTTGCCTAACACTTTAGGGCTTTGTTTTGTTTTTATTTTTTTTAATATATATATACACATGCGCACATATAAAGAAACAAACCTTGGGTTGCTTAGCCTAGTCTTTACTGGAAGGCACTTTGAAGTGAATTACGTAGCTCTACTTGAAGCTTACTTTTAATTCTTTCTTTGGCTCCAGGCATCGACTTTGGGAACAAAAGTTATTGATGAGGATGGCCTGTTTGATCTTATTCGAACTATGCCAGGCAAAAAGTCCAAATACGAGCTGGCAGCTGAAACAGAGGTTTGTTTATTGTGAACTGGGTTTTTTTGTTTGTTGTTTTGGTTTAATTGAAAGGAGTTTTGGTCTTCTGTTCCAGTAACAGTAACCCTACAATTCTCGGTTTGACCTTCGAGGTTAAAAGTATTGAATGTGAAAATTTTACACTTGTGTTTAAGACTTCTGGTTGGGAGCTGTAGGGTTTTTTCCCACCTTTCACTTTTATATTCTGATATTATTCTGTATTTTAGGTATCTGATGAAGGGGGTAATTTTATCTCCTTAGACCGTTTCAGTTTGAAACTCTGAGTCTTTATTTTTTACTTGAAATAACTAATAGTGGCTGATACTGTGTGGTACCCAGACAGGCCCAATATAAAATTGTACTCTAAACATGGGACAAGTATACGTAAACTGTGTGAATGCATAACAGATCTTGTCTTTATGTGGTACTTGAAGTAATAATGTTAACAGTAAATTTTTCAGGCAATACTGTGAAAACAGTAACAAGGTTTTTTTACGCACCTTTAAATTTAGTCTGTAGTGGCTGATAAAATGTTATTAAAACCTCTGTTAGCTCTAGCATGTTGTGCATTCAGTTTAGCCGTTGCTGTGGCACTTCTGATGTGGCTAGGCATTAACTGTTGTGTGTAAAGATACTATTGGGGTCTTAAGGAAAAGCAACTCTAAGCTTACTCACTGATTTCACTCCCTTTGAATTGTTTTGGGTTGAATGCTGTTGGGGTTTGTGGGGTTTTTTGGGCTGAGGGGGTTTTTTTGTGGTGTTGTCATCATTAAATAACTGTAGTTCTCTTTAAAAATGTGTACTTGAGAGGAGGGTTCCCTTACTAGAAACAGGGTTATTCCCTGTTCCTCCTCCTTTTATCTGCGTGTTCCCAGTGCTGTTTTTTTAGTGTTCGAGCTTGGAAGCGTTGCTTAGTGAGAGCTGTGCTTCAGCTTCATGGGTGTCTGATGGCCCATCTGTTCCAACCCCGAGAGTCATCAGTTTTGCATTATTTTTTTTTTTTCCATGATGCATCAGGCTCAGTGCGTAATGGGTCTTCCAGCTCTTTCAATGACCAGAACGTTTCCTGCCTCTTGCGTGGGTTGTGCTACAGAACCAGGTGGCATCATGTTAACAATGGCTTCTTTTTCGGAGAGGAATATTTTTCTATCTGCTCTTGAAGGTTCTGTTATCAATACCTAAGCTTTGTTACTTTTTTAAGCACTCCTGAACAGTTGTTCAAAGACAGCATGTTTATTTACTGCATGGATTTTTTTTTTTAAATTTCCCTTTAACTTTCTTACCTTTGTTTTCCTAAGGCAAAGAAAGCGGAGTCAAGGCCTAAAAAGACTCCACAGAAAGCTGAAGCTGGAAAAAGGAATTTTAGCCCCATCAAAAGAGAAGCTGATAATAAAAAAACCAAGTTTACTCCTGAAAAAGGAGATACTGTCAAATCGGTTAAGAAAGAAACCACCGCTGTTCGAAAACTTATGGACTTTAAACGGCAAACTGTAGAGAAGAAAGAAGCCCCAAAGCCTAAGGAGAACTTGGTTTCTGAGATTAATGAAGACGGAACCGAGAGATTGCTATGGGTAGATAAATACAAGCCTGTATCTCTTAAGGCAATAATTGGGCAGCAGGGTGAGCAAAGCTGTGCCAATAAACTGCTACGATGGCTCCGAAACTGGAACAAGAATACCTCGGAAGATGGACCAGGTGAGCAGTGCTCTTAAGTTCTCTCTGTGTTCTTCCATGCCAGTCACACTGCCAGGTTCCCTGGACCCATAAGGGCCTTTGAGATGGCGGAGAAGCTCTGGAACGGGAATGAGGCTGAAGTCAGATGCAGTATTTTGTAGCAGCAGTTGAGCCTGAGTACGGGAGTGTATGTGTTTGTGTGTGTGTTGTGTTGGTGGGTTTTTAAGCAATTCTTCACTTACCATCCCCTCTCCCCCCAAGCCCAGAAGAGCAAACTGTTAAGATAGGTTTTAAATCTTGTGCTATTCTCTTAAATGTGATTTTTTTTTTTTCCAAAAGAAACCCAAATAACTTAGCAGTAATGTATACAAAATTGGCCTCGTATTCAGCCTAGTGAATTCTTTTTAGTCAAGAGAAACGTTGGACAGTGCTAACCTGTCTGTATACACGGTGAGAATACAGGATAGCACTATGCGTGGGGAAGAGGTGAATCATTAAGGTCCTGGTTCTGCCTGGGAAGCATCCCGTGTCACGTGTAGCCTGTCGGCCTGTAAGCAGCTGGGTGTTGTCTCTGTGGTTAAAATAGTGTTCAAGCTTCACTGCTTTCAGAGTGGGGTTTTTCTGTGTGTGGGGTGTGTGTGGGCGTTTGGTTTGTTGGTTTTTGCTGTTTTTTTAGTGATGTGATTGTGAGAGAAATGGTTGTATTACATGAATAGCACTTTGGTTTTTTTTCAGTTTAGAATCACTGCGAGGCTTAAACTAAGATGGCTTAAACAGCTTTTCCCCAAACAGTTAGGATGCAGATGTGTATGTATTTTTCATATCAAGCCTCAGATGACGCAAAACTCCAGTGACACATGATATCTTTAAAGATTTACATGAAGGATGCAGTTTGTTTTGTAATACATACCTAGGTAAAACCTGGAATCTTCTTTTATAGCAAAGACCAGTAAAACTGGAGGCAAAGATGATGGTACTGGTTTTAAAGCAGCATTACTTTCTGGTCCACCTGGAGTTGGTAAAACAACTACAGCTTCTTTGGTTTGTAAGGTGAGTTGTTATCAACGGTTGTTCCCAGCACCATTTGTAATATATTGATGCTGTATCTGAAAACAGATGCATTATGCAGGTGGATATCCCTAAATTACCAGCATCTGCTCCCAGCCTCATTCTACTTGCGGAGAACAGAGTTACAAGTGGCGTTTAGATACCGTTATCAGGGCTGGAATGAGAATATAGAAATGCAGACACCCTTTGCTTTCTGGTTTATTGCGAAGGAAACATTGTGCAGTATGTTGGGCAATTGGAAATGATGTTCAAAAATCGTGAGTGTTTAACACTAGTTCAACAAGTCATAGAGTGTTTGCACTAAATTTAGTGGGGGTTGAATTCTGGCAAGCTTTTTGAAAGTTTGATGACAGACTGTTGTGGGTTTTGTATATCTAACAAAAATATCTTTCCCAGACTCATTCTAAATTCCAGTACTAATTTAGGATGAGACAAGTTGTCAGGGCTATGTGTCCGTTTTGTAAATCTGAATTTAGAAATTAATTTTTTCCGAACTTAGCTGGAACACTGTGTTCCACTGTGGCGTGAGAATCAGCTGGGAACTTAATAATAGTGGTGTTGTATCAAGTTCCAGATTATTTTTGTTCTTCTTTGACTTGCAAGAACTTTCTTAGAATGTGATACTACCAGCTGGGAAAGGTTGAGAACTATTGTCATCTTATCTCATCTTGGTGCTGGGAAGGAATGATTACTTATCTCAATATTTGAGTTGCATAGAGTGACTGCCAATGTCCCATCCCCCCCAGCCTCTCCTAGAACTTTGTGCCAACAAGCTGATGCCGCACCCCAAACCAGACCTGCAGGAGAGCTGGATGTGCTGACTTGGGCTTGCTTGGGCACTAGTGTGGTCTTTTCTTGCTTCTGGCTCCCAGCCCAGCTTGTTCACAGCTGCTTCAGGGCTGCAGAGCATTTCGGGGTGCTCTGCAGGAGTAGCCCACAGGAGGGGGCGGTTCAAGCTGCAGGAACCGCGCTGTGTGCAGCTCAGGGCTGTGCCCTGGCTTGGCCCTGCCAGGGGAGTTTGCTGATCAAGGAGCAGTTGGGTTAAATTCTTCCAGGGCCTGACTGCAGCCCTGCCCTGTTGTGAAGCGTTAGGACTGCTGGGGTGGCCATGTTTCCTAGCTCTTAAATAGGTAAAAGCTGCTTTTTCTGTCACCTCTCGGAGGGATGTGGCACACTTCTTGTCCTGACATTTTTAAGACGTTGATATGCAGCTGGAAATACCATGGAGCTCGGCCAGCCTTGGCTCGTAGTTGTGTTTCTATCCCTGGTGGCAGTTCTGTTAATCCTTTATAACTAAAGCTGTGCCACTGACAGTTTTTGATAATTCTTTTTTTTCCAACCCACTGCCCCACCCCCGCGCCCCTTCCCAGTTCTCTTCTGGGCATATCTGTTCCTTGTCGGGTTATAAATATTCTTGGAGTCTTAGAGAAAATGAGTATAAGGGGAGAAAGGAATCAAAGCCACAAATTATGTGTGAAACCGTGTTGTAAGAGCTTTCTTCTGGAACTCTGAAATGCTGTTTCTATTTATGAATATGTGTGTGCTCTTTCACTGACCTGTGTTCTTGCTTTTTGTGTGGTGTGTGTGGACTAGGAACTGGGGTACAGCTATGTGGAGCTGAATGCCAGCGACACTCGCAGTAAGAGCAGCCTAAAGGAAGTAGTTGCTGAATCGCTCAACAACACCAGCATCAAAGACTTCTGTTCCGGTATGTCTATTGTTTGAAGGAGGATTCTTCTTGTGTTAAGAGTCTGGTTACAGGAGGAACAGGGCTTCCTCATTACACAACAGTGTTAGGAATTTAACTTGCTCATCACATGGAGGGATCCGGCTCTGATAGGGATGGCTTCATTTAGTATTTCATCTTCCATTGTAGAATTAAATCCTGCTGTTAATAGAATTGGTTGTTAACCTGCACACACTATTCAAGAACTCTGCAGTTGCTCTTCTGTTGCATGTCTTGGAAGAGGGCACAAGACTATGGTCAGTTCTGTTCTGTGATCTTAGATCTATATGATCGAGAGGTTCACCACCCACCTCAGTTGTCTAGGATGGGCTTACCTAACCTATAAAGCATGGGTAAAACTCTGAGCAAGACCCTGTTTTATTCCCATCTCATTTTCTTGTCCATATTCATTTTCAGGCACATCCTCATCAGTTAGCGGGAAACATGTATTGATCATGGATGAAGTGGATGGTATGGCAGGCAATGAAGACAGAGGAGGGATTCAGGTGAAACTGCTACAGTTACTAGCTTATGTCATTGCTAAGAGTTCATACCAGATACGGCACAAAATACTTCAAGCCAGTCTATTGTCCTCAACCCATGGTCCATAGAGAGTCTCTGTAGCGTACAGTTTCTGACCTATTTTGGAAGCCTGTCTTTGTGTAAGAATAATTATGCATTGGTAGGGGAGGGGAAAAAGATACTTCTGTGGAAGAAACCAGGAGCAATGAACTTGGGTACGTGCACTTCAGGTGTTATTCCTGGACAAGTGAGTTTATCCTCAGGTCTCTGCAGGTGACATCTGCCTGCAGTGGGAGGTTTGTAATCTGGCTGGGGCAGTTGCTGTCTTCAGTAGGCAGTAACACTGAATAAACAATGGAACAATAAACAGATATCCTTTGTTCTCCTTGGCAGCTCCTGGTTTAGCTTTTGAAGACATCCTGTGGTCACATGCAGTCCTTTCCCAATAAAGGCATACAGACCTTTAGCTCAGATGCAGGCATTTACATTGCAGGGATAAGAAATTGAACTGAATTTCACCTTCGTTAGAGCAGGCAAAGTCTGTTCTGGTAAGCCTAAATATGCTGAAGCCTCAGGGTTGAGCTCTTTGGGCCGGGAAGAGCTGATGTTTTTACTTCCTGCCGCTTCAGTGCTTGCGGCAGGGTGTACTCAGGAAAAGGTGTGCTCCCTCTGGGCACAGGCCACAGGTTGAACTGACTCTAGTTCTGCACGTGGACAGCTCTACTCTGGGCTATGGATCCCAATTCCTTCATGAGGAACAGTCTGAATACGGTTCCTGGAAGTGGGTAGGCAGCAGACTTATTGCAGCTGAATGGAACAGTGAGTGGAAAAGCAGGAGAGGGACTAGGTTTTCACCGTGTGGAAATGTGATTACAGCAGGAAGGGTTTTATAGACTTGAATTTGTTAAGGATCTGATTTAAGGCAGGGATTAATGCTGCTTGGTATGACACTTGGCTCATCCTCTGAGTTATCTGATGTAATTACTGCAATGTGTTTAAATCACAGGAGTTGATTGGTTTGATTAGACACACAAAGATACCCATCATCTGTATGTGTAATGATCGCAACCATCCCAAAATTCGTTCCTTGGTCCACTACTGTTTTGATCTCCGTTTTCAGAGACCTCGCCTAGAACAGATTAAGGTAAGAAGCCTGTGACTGTACAGGCTGCACTGAATTGCTGTCAGTAACTTCTGTCTTTGTGTGGCAGAAAGTATACAGAACTGGAAACTTAAACACTTAACATTTAATGAATCATCTCAGTGAGTAACTCTGCTTTTCAAAATGGGCTGTCTGTGTTTTTATTCACAAAGAAAGAAGTATCCCAAAGCCTTTCAGATTCAGAAGTGTGTCTTAAATATATACAGATACTTGTTTTAAATGATTCATGCACTTTTTTCTACATCAGTGGCAAAGGATGACTTATGTTTATGGGAGAAAATTTAAATTATACATGCTTTAAAAAAAATAGAAAAATGCAGTGACGCTTTTTCATGAATTAGTGTCCTGACACATCCATAGGAATTCCTGGTGACAGTTTGTCAATTGTGTGCATTACAGGGTGCCATGATGTCTATTGCATTTAAAGAAGGTTTAAAAATTCCACCACCTGCTATGCAAGAGATAATCCTGGCAGCAAATCAGGACATCAGGCAGGTCAGTACCAATTCCCAATGAGTGTCCGTTTGGAGAGCACGGATTTACAAGTCCTTGACTTCTGTGTGGTTTTTAAGCAGTATTATCGTTCTTGTATATGGAGATCAGGCTGTTTTCTGCTCAAGTCTTCCGTTTAAATGCTCTTGTTCTACCAGATTGTCAATCTTGTTCTTTAGGTTTTACATAATCTTAATATGTGGTGTGCAAAAGACAAATCACTGACCTATGATGAGGCTAAAACGGATGCTGGCAGAGCCAAAAAGGATATCAAACTGGTAAGTGTAAAATACCGGATTGGTTTTTAGTGTCATATTGTGATACAGACACTAGGCTTTGTAAGCAACTTGTGAAGTAAAGCACTGAGAGCCCAGATGCAGGGCGTTGTCAAACTTGTTACAAATATTTGAAGAGTAATAAATCCAGGACTGAGTACGTATTTTGATGTACTGGTCTCTTTCGTAAGAAGCAATTACGAAGCTCATATTCCTCAATCCCAAGTCCTCTATTTAGGAGAAAATTCTCTTAATTTCAGAGGTAAAACACAATTCTCAAAACTGGTGAAGTGCTAGGAGGGAAATAGTGAACACTGAACTTGCACTGAGGAGTGCAGACCTTGCTGGGTGCCATCTCTAAAGTAATTCTGCTGATAGTGTGCTGTGTCTTACTGTTTGTGTGGACCTGCAACCCACTGACTTCTCGAAATCTCATTTACTCAGGGCCCTTTTGATGTTGTCCGGAAGGTTTTTGCTACTGGAGAAGAAGCTTCTCGTATGTCTCTTATAGACAAATCGGATCTGTTCTTCCATGATTATTCCCTAGCACCTCTCTTCATCCAAGAGAACTATGTACATGTGAAACCAGCTGCTGCTGGGTGAGTTACTCCATACCCTAAACTGACACAGGACTTCGTTTCAGGGAGTAAAACTAGACTAAAACCTACCTGGGTATTTCTGCTTTGTAACACAGTCAACTTTGTTTTTTGTTTCCAGAGGAAATCTGAAAAAACACTTGGTGCTCTTGAGTAGAGCAGCTGATAGCATATGTGATGGCGATATAGTGGACAAACAGATTCGTAGCAAGCAAATCTGGAATCTTCTTCCAACACAGGTGAGTACTTAACACTCATTTTATGTGCTTTTTTGGTGTCCAGTGTAAAAGGCTGATCCCTTGGAACTGGTGTTTCAGTGTAATTTTCATGTATACTTCATGAAGTATTCTCTGCTCTGCTGGTGAGTGGAGCAGTTTCCCACATTCGTATTGTTGAACCCACGCTGTATTATGAAATTAAGTCTTCTCAAACTTGGGAAAGTTTGAAGCTTCTTCATGGAGCACAGGAGCACATGGCACACGTCACTTCTGACGTGCAGTCACAAGCCTGCTCCGTGTGATGTCCGTGCTGCCTCTCCCAGCCTCTCACCCGGCCAGCCTTTCTCCCAAAGCACAGGGGACTGAAGCTTCATCACCGTACTTCTTTTAACAATCGCTGAAACACTGACGAGACTTGTGCTTAAAGGATTCTGGCTGGCGTCAGAGAATCTGTCATAGGTCAAGTTGGAAGGGACCTCTGGAGGTCATCTAGTCCACCCCCCTGCTTAGTGCAGGTCCAAAAAGATGAGTTGCTCAGGGACTTGCCTGGCTGAGTTGACGTAGATTCATGGTGTTCTTCGGAAATGTCTCCTTCACCATGTCCATCTCCGGGAGACTGCAGCCTGTATTTGTGTGAAGTCAGCGCTCTGACTGCACTCTGAAATGGGAAATTAACGGGCTTTTAGTCTTTTTTTTTTTAAATGGCTTTTAAAACCCAGATATTCTCACAGATTGTTAGAACACGGTAACAAAATAGGATGGTATAAGAGATGAAGCTGTAACCCAGCACGGGTTGAACGGAAACAAGCAACCAAGGAGGAGTTAGAACAGCTCTTAGAACGAGCTGTTTCTGCTGTGAAGCTGTATTCAGTACCCTTCTGTGCGACAGGTAGGGTGGTGTGTCACCTTGACTGGAGTTTGGCACATGTGTTACTTTTTCAGGCTATTTATGCAAGCGTTCTCCCGGGGGAGCTGATGAGAGGTTACATGTCCCAGTTTCCTGTTTTTCCCAGCTGGCTGGGGAAGTTTTCATCCACGGGCAAACATGATCGTATCATTCAAGAACTGGCGATGCACATGAGTCTCAGGTAGTACCGACATTCCTCCTCTTCATTCACCTTCCTCATATCAACACGGGTGTCTAGTTCTCATGTAGTTCCTCACCTGCCATTAAGTCCTTGCTGTGCTTGGCACAAACTGAAGTGTGTATCCTGTCAGTGTGCTTGTACGTGGTTGGTGACACTTCGTTGGCACTTAACCTGGACAGCAGCTGGGCTGCAGACACTTCCAGTGCAGTCAGCAGTGCTGTGACCTCTCCCGCCCCTGCCCCGAAGCTGTTGTTTCTCAGCTGGGGATGTTTCCCCAGGCTGTTCGGTGTTTGACTACCTTGTGTGGGTTATCCCGGATGCAGGTGTGGCAAAAGGAATGGTGCGGTACAACTTGCAGTTAACTCTGAAGGCAGCCAGTTTTCCGTTTGCTGAGGGCCTTACCCGCAGGCTGCCTGTGTTTGGAGGTGAGCGGTGGTGGTTGTGCAGATTTACTTACTGCTTTCACTTTGACGAAGGACCCAGGCCTGCAAGAGGACAGTAAATATGGAGTATTTGCCGTATTTGCGGGATGCGCTTGTCCAGCCCTTGAAAGACCTCGGAGCAGACGGTGTACAAGAAGCTATAACGTTCATGGACTCTTACTGCTTGATGAAAGAAGATATTGAAAACATCATGGAAATAAGCACGTGGGGAGGCAAACCCAGTCCTTTTTCAAAGCTGGATCCCAAGGTACACTTCACTAGTGAATTTTTTCCTTCCATATCTTTAAAAAGAAATTCCTAGAATAAAAGGTGAGGTACAGATCTGCTGCTGAAAGGCTGAAGTTGGTGCAGCTGCTTATTAACTGTAATTTAATTAGTGGTAGTTTTCATAAGATGAGCTGTTAGACATGCTACCAAAGGTTCTGGGGTATGTCCTAAAGGATCACCAGGCTGTGCTTCGTTCAGGAGTCTTACACCCGGTGTTCCCGCTGTGGAGGGTGGCTGGGGCACAGCAGTGGCGGGCAGAGGGGACAGGCAGGGCCGGCACAGCTCCAGCAGCAGGCTCCTGCCTAAGCTCTGTCGCCTTCAGGCCCAGCGCCGCCTTTCTTACCGCCGCGCAAAGGAGGAGGGACGCAACTCTCTGTTATGGTGCAGGCACTGAGTTAGGAGGCTGCCTTGCAGCTTCCATCCTCCGCAGTCCAGTTAGGCTGAACTGCGAGACCTGGGGACTTTGGTGCTTCCAGCTCGTCCCTTCCGTGGGCGGGACCCTCAGCTGGCACAAGGTGAGCTTAGCCTCAAGTCCCTGCCACAAACCGGGCTGTGTGAGATCTGCGCTGTCGTCTCCCCATCTCGGGGTGGGTGCTCGGGGAAGAGGAGAATCTTCTCTGCTGACACCTAAGCTTGCACTGGTGGGTGTTCACAACGGTCTGGAGAGGCTGCTCCAGGTCCTCAGTGCCGCTGAGGGGGGACTCGGTGTAAGGGCCTTGGGTTAGGTGGCAGCAGAACAGCGCTGAAATTATTGGAGGCCTAAGCAGGAAGCATCTGGAGATGCACAGCCTGTCTGAGAATGTCACTTAAACTCTCCCTTCACCATACAGCTCTTAGCTGCTTTCTCTGTCCTTTCAAGCCAGTGTCCTCTCCTGCAAATCTGTGGTCCTGTCTTTCCAAAGGAAAGGTGACGCAGAATCTCTAGCCAAGAGCTGGTTAGGTTACAACCTGCGCTTCCTAAGCTGATGCTCACGGTGTTTCCTTCCACCCTGACAGGTCAAAGCAGCTTTTACACGTGCCTACAACAAGGAGGCACATCTCGCTCCGTATTCACTTCATTCCGTCAAGACGTCTAAAAGGCAGTCGGGGTCTGCGGTGACCTTAGAACTGAGCGAAGACTTGAATGTGGAAGAGATCCAGTCTGAGGAGGAGGAGGAAGATGCTGTTGAAAGTGATGCAATGATTAAGGTGACTTGGTTTCTCCTCAGCATTAAACTCCCTCGCTAAACTCTCTTCTTGTTTTTAGTTACCTTTCTGGGAGCCATAGCATCGCCTGAATGAAAAAAAAATATTTCATAATAGATACGGAATGCATCATCTCTCAGCTTTTAAATCCTTAACTAGTAGCGCTGTGAAAAACTCTGTTATTTCCTTCCCTTCCCTTCTGCTTGTGTGTTGGACACAAGTGAGACGTCACTGTAAACTCAGGAATTCGGCATCCAATTCCAAAGCTCCGTAGTATTTTCGGTGCTGGTGGGGAGGCTGCAGTTGGTGAGGGGCAGCCACAGGCCTTGGCACATGGTTATCCTGGATGGCCGTGCCGGTAACGCCCTCTGTCCGCAGCGCCAAAGCGGGCAACTGTGCTCGGCCCTTGTAGGGTCTGTCCTTGCTGGGGCGTTTAAAAACGGTGCCTGAAAGGGGAGGGGAAGAGATGGCTCTTTCTTTTAATGCTTACAGCGTTTTGACCTGTGCTCTTGTCAGGGTGCAGTTGGATTTCAAACTGTCTGTGTATTCTGTTTGTAGCAAAAAAAGGCAAAGCCTTCCAAGTTGCCAAAAAGAGAGAAAAATGAAGAAACAACAAAAAAAGAAGGGAAGAGAAAAGAGAAGACGAGACACTAATGAAAATAAAGCCTTTCTCTGGATGCAGCTTTGCTTATCTAGCTTCTGGCAGGAACGTGAAACGGATGCAGCGAGGGTGCGGGGGAAGCAGACACCCCCACCCCCCTGCCCCACACGTTGGACCCGCTCCTCTGGCGGAGGTGGTGGAGCCCTGCGCAGCGCGGTGCTCGCTCCTGACGTGCTGCGACCTCACAAGTGAGAAACGCCCTTGTGCAGCCAACACCGGGGTGCGTACACACAACAAAAATACGACCCGTAGGTACCTGGCAGTTACACTGAGTCTTCCTAGGACTTTACTCTTTTTTTTTCTTCTTTTTTTTTTATAAATCCCCTGACATTACATGGTGAACTCTTGTAAATAGTCCATGATGCAACTCCCCCCTCCCCCCATCTAAATTGCGTATTTGTACATTACAGGAATTAAGCAGTGTATAAAATTACAATAAAATGTTTCACGGGAGTCTTTTAAAGTTCTGGTGAAGTTCACGGAGTGTTCTGTCTTCCTGCCCCACCCACCTCTTTTCTTCCAAGGTTTTGGCTTTCCGTCACATACAGGACATGGCATTGTTCATTTCCTACAGCTTCCCTTTTGTTCAGTTCAAGACAGAAAAAAGCAGTGAGGGATTTGGTTCCAAAACGTGAGGAGCCCGTGCTCAGCTGAGTTGTATCTTTAATCAAAACCAGAATGGAATATTTAAAGACTGAGAAATGTTTAATAGAAAATAGTCTTAAACTTCAGACTTGATGTTGAAAAAGAGATCACTAGGGGATTTTTTTTTTTGCCGCTCGCATAATGCAGAATGTCCCTTGGTTTGTCTTTGGTGCAGATAAAATGCATATTTGGCTTGGTAAGAAGGATTATCAATCAGTTTTATTACTATAATAAATCAAAGTACAAAATTTATCAAAAGCTAAATATTTACAAGCTGTCCCAAAGCAGAAGTGACTTGGTGGTTGTGATTAAATCCCAGAGGGGAAGAGATGTGCAAGGTAGTGACAGAGCTTTCCTTGCTGCGCGCCAGCCACCGCGTGCAGCTCTGAAAATCAAGAGAGGCGGTTAGTCACAGCCCGAGATAGGAAGACTGTGATAGCAACCTACACGGTTTTCTCAGACTGAAAGAAAAAACAAATTAACAAAAATAAGGTTATTTTGGTGTACATAACTGCAGTATCACCTGTGCATTCCTGTGACCCATAACTGAGTTTTTGCACTAGTAAATCTGCTCTCAAATGTCAAAATTAATGAGGAACTGGAATCCCTCTTCAGTTACCATTCCTTTAACAAAACTGAAGTCTCAAAGCTGGGTGCGGAGCACAGACCAGTCGTCTCATTTGCTGAAATACGAGTATTTCAAGCCAATACGGTGTTGCTGTTACCCTGCCTGAGAGTCTTACAGTCTGTCAAACACAGAAGCTGAGATCACGTAACCTGCATTTGAGATCTGCTCCTTGCCGTTAAGCGCTTGCTGGTGGAGCTGTGGACGGATTGGGTGATGCTGAGATCTTCAAAGTGTTGTCTGTGCTGCTGAAGCGCAGCTGGCCTGCAGGAACATGTCCCAAACCAGAACATGCTGTGGTCAGTAACGTGACCGGAGAGGTAAGCTGGTTTAAAGCCTCTCAACTGGGATGATTTAACAACTGGTTGCAAAAGTTACTGGTGGTTGTGTGTCTGAGGCAGCTGGGCCGCGCAGCTGGGGACCAGTCACCTGCGGCGCAGCCCCAGGCTCCGAGTTGGCTCTGTGAATGCTGCATTCCCCTTGCTGGGAAAAACTCCCCACGGCCTCTAGACTGAGCCCCGTTAAGTGGAAAACCACAGGCCCTAGGACATACCTGGATCTACTGGTCCCCATCTTCCGGTTTGAGGTACTGGGTGCAGTCGTTTATTTTCTTAAGGTGAACAATGTTAATCCTTTCGGAACACATTGGACAAACGTTTTCGGTCTGTAACATGCTGTTTCAAAAGAAGGGTGACAGGTCAAGGGTAATTCTCACCTGTTGAGGTGAAGAGCTGGGCCTGAGGCACAGAGTGCGTTCTGACCTATGCCCTGTAGCAAACACAGGCCCCAGCAATGGCCGTTAGCAAAGTTTGGTTTGTTTTTTCTAACGTTTGAGAACTAACATCCCAGGGGGAACACTCCAGAGGCTTGCACGGGCATGAGGAAAATTTGGCAGTGAAAACATACAAAGGAGCCGGGGCTGGAACATGCAGCTTCTGCAGCTTCACAGTTCCTGACCCCTGAAGGGAGCTCTCCAGTTCCAGTCTCACACAGCCGCTGGGGACAAGCACCAGTAACACCCGATTCTGTCTGTGCTTTGTTTGTTTGGGTGATGTTCCCCCTGCCCCTCTATCAGGCCTTCCTTGGGAAGGAGCTGAGGCCCTGCACATCCTCATTACTGCTCCTGTTGCTGGGGCCCAGCAGCACCAGCTGAGTTAATTCTTTATCACAGTTTTTGGTTGGTTCTGAGGCGAGGTGTGAGTACCTGAGATGAAACTACCAAGTAAGGGATACTCCTCTTCTGCACCACCCCTTACCCCGGCAAGCTGCTACATTTTTTTAGTACCAAATGTAGGAGTTTGCTGTTTGCCATGAAAACATGAGCGAATATTGGAATCCTGCAACAGAAAACAAATCCCCACTTACTTCTTGAATTCTGAGTAGAGGGCAGGAAAGTCACAGTGGGGGCAGACTGTCCAGTCATCTCGCAGCATGTGCCGGCCCTGCGTGCAAAAGCCACAAGTCATTAAAGGGCAAGTGCGGTCCTGGCCCACGGGGCAGTGAGATTCGTACCTGTGGTCGTGAAAAGGCCTCAGCAACTGAGTCCTGCAGATCTTGAGGGAAAAACCCAAACCCGTACTAGTGTTACTGTAGTTCGAGTCCTGCGTGAGTTCTGTAACTAGGAAAGGAGCTCGCGGTGAGATGCAGCGTTCTCGTTATAATTCTTATTCTTCTTCTCAAAAAAGAAATCTAAGGATGTACTGAATTACAACTTTGTAATTCAAAGTTGTGTGGCACATCTGGACTGCTAGCTGTAGATCTGTGTCTACAGATGTATGTGAATCTACTGCATTTTTGGTGGTGCGACAACATTCAAAAAATGCCCCCAAAGCCACATCACCTGAATCCAGGAGGTCGCCTTCAATGCCGTCAAGTTTGGGACATAGTGACTGCCTGGCACTCGCCTCTTTAAACGGAAATTACTTCCTCTGGTTTAGTGTGGTTTACTAATTTGCTGTTGATACAAAGAATTCTTATGTACCTTTTCACTGCTAGAAAACGCAAGAGCACCTTGAACTGTACTGATTTCTGTTCCAATGCGATGTGCAACAGTAGGCTGCTTAGACGCTGACTCTCGTAAGGTATTTGAAACTGCTGCATTTCTAATGATGTTACAAATAGCTGTGATGTAAATGAACTATAACTAAGACAGAGCCTAAATAAATATAACTTGAAATATACATGAAGCTGTACTTTACCTTTGGCCCATAAAGCTCTATTTTAAACTCTTGGGGTTTTTTGTTAAGATAATACTTTAAAATGTACTGGTCATCTCATTCTGCTAAACCAATAGAGTAAAAAAAATACAGAAAATTGCTATTTTTTTTTTTGTAAGATGTAATTCTTTAGTTTTAATAAAGAAGAAGGCTAACTAACTCCACCGTTTCATGCCTGCTCAAGTAAATTTTGGTTTTTCTGTAGTTCCAGTGTGACAAATAGCTTGAACCTAGTTCCAGTGAAGCGTTAGTTACAGAGTAGCTGAGCTCAGTGTGAGGGTTTCATAGGGATGCTGGTTAGCAGTGGGCTGCGGGGCTCTTCCCCCCGGGAAGGTACCCCTGCCCTGCCTTTTCGGTACGGGCTAAAGCGTCCTGAGACAGAAATGGTAGAACTTCTCCTCTCTGTTAGGCTCAGTAATAGGAACTGCTGAGGTCAGTGGCTGAACCATTACTTAACCCTGGCAGTGCCTGAAAATGCTGGATTTCTAAGTGTGGGGGGTTTTTTTTAAAAATTATTTGAAGTCTTGGCAGCCTGGAGCTTCCGGGAGGAGAGCTGTGCTCTGCACAAGCTCCTGTGCACAGAAGAAGAAACGGAGATGTCCATCTGTGGTTACTGCTCTGAGCCCTGTGGGCCTCAGCAAAGGCCAGCCCCCCCGGCCTATCTCTGCCTCTCCCACGGCCACCAGCCGTGCCCAGCCCTGCTGTCGGTGGCAGCGAGGACACTCTACGATAGTTAAAGACAACAAAAATGGCTTTGTAGCGGTTTGGGAACGGCCTGGGAAAAAAAAAAAACAACCCAACAAACCAACCCCCACCCATCTAGCTTGAAGCTAGCGGCAAACCAAAGGTGTTCAGATGAAATTATTTTTAGGAGGAAAGGAAGGAAGGCTTTGTGTTCGCTCTGGTGCTGCAGCCGCTCACCGTTGCAATACAGTACGGGAGATTGTTTTTACAGCCGGGACACAGGAGTTCGCACTCTGGGAGCTGGAACGCGCAATAGGGACAGGCTGTTGTTGGCTCCTCCGCCTCTGTTGTGTCGGGACGTCTAGAAGTAAGATACAAGCGTGAATAAAAACCTCAAGCACTTTGCACTTGAACAGAGATGTTTTCCAATGCCTTTGATGTTCTGCAAGGGGTTTTTCTGTGAGATATTTGCATAGCTTCCAGTTGCTATTTTATAGTCTACCAGATAATTCCTTTTAACGATCAACCAAGCTTCATCACAATTATCTAAACTCAGAAACAGGTTATTTTACCATCTAATTTGAAACAGTACAACCTTTTCAAAGCTGTAACAGATCATAATACTTTGAAATCTTCAAAACTCATAACCTATATGTATAGAATATACAACTACGGCTTCTCTGTTCCTGTGTTTTTCTGCGCCAGGAGTGACTGCAAAGAATTGAAGCAACAAGACACGAAACTGGCACCCGAGAGGACCACGCAGCTTCTAACTCTGCCTTTTGCAGGCTTGTTTTCACCCAAGCGTAGGTGAGAACAATGGGCCTGATCCAGCTGCCACGGCACCTGGGGGCAGGGGGAGGCCTTTTTTCAGATTCCTTGTGTGATACTTAATCTTCCATGGAACAATTATGGATGAAGAGCTGAGATTTCACTTTGAGCATATTCTCCAATGAAGAGGAGGCATCTTTTCTAATGTTTAACGTAGCAACCTTGGAGACAATTAGATGGCTCCCTTAGTTATTTTAGTACTTAGCCTAATTAGAAAGCCTGATTTCTCAGTTTATTAGAAATCCAAGGTATGAACAAACATGCTAGATTAGGAATGGCTTTTAACAGCGATGGAACACACTGGAATGTTCTAGAAATATTAACAAGCAGGCACTAGGGAAGAACTTTGCATGACTTAAAAAAGTGGTTAAAAGACACTTAAGCAGAAGAGGATAAACAGTTGTCACAGTGGACATCTGTGGTAACCTACTGCTGGTCTGCGCGTTCACGGGATATGAGCGAGAACAACGCGGTGACACCGCTTGGGTGTAATACTCAGACTGGCTTCAAAGAACTTTAAAAACAGTCAAAGCAAAGCGAGTAGGCTGGAACAGCGCCTCATTCTGCTACACACCAGTCCATGGGTTGCCCTTATCTTAAATTGAATTGAATCTTAAATTCAGTGTAGTTTTGGCCCTGCCTTCTCCAGAGAGGCTGGGAAGGAGCGGCACAGAAAGGCCGTGAGCCAAACCAGCTACGTAAGCTGCAACACTTCAGCTCCTGAAAAGATACGACTGGTAGAGGGGAAATAAGCAAAAATAGAGGGCTATAAAATTGCAAGTGACACACAAAAGGCTTGATCTCTCCCAACAGGAAAACTACAAGGCATCCCATTAAACTAGCTAAGGGCCAGTCCGGGCACAATGGAACTTCTTGTCGCAGGAGTGAGCTGCTGCTAAAAATTTATGTGGCTTCAAGCAGGGAGCTTGGAGAAGCTCACGGAGAGCTTAGAGACTTAATAAATACT
Organism: Rhinoptilus africanus; assembly: GCA_013400135.1. NCBI lineage: Eukaryota > Metazoa > Chordata > Aves > Charadriiformes > Glareolidae > Rhinoptilus > Rhinoptilus africanus. The sequence continues at coordinate 32,599 of VXBO01002867.1, forward strand.
TAAACCACCCACGGGGGCTCAGCAAGTCCCTAAGCCTCAACATGCTTAGAGCCTATTAGAACAAACAAGAAAAGCATTACATATGCTTGCCCTGCTCTTACACGCTCACCTACGCATCCTCCTTTGCCAGAAATTATTGTCTAGGATCTGTCAAAACAGAACTTCAGATAAGGAAGAAAATGTTAAGATTTCATCTATTTTATTTGCCCTCCCATTCTTTTTTCACCTCAGCCGTTTACTCGGTAGCCAGACTCACAGAAGAGGCTGCCACTCGTGCTGCAGCAGTGACCAAGTTTTGAGGGGTGTTCCTCACCAGAGAACAACTAAAGCCGGACGGCTGCACTCGCGTCCGTACGGACACGGTGGCAAATGTTACTGCTGGTCAGGAGGTGCTTTACATACACACGGCACTTAAGGTTTAGCGCGTCCAAGGGAGCAGAAGAGCCTTTAATTTTCAGAGAAGGGGGTAAATGGTTCTTAGCCTTCCAAATTTGAGACGGTGAAAAAATAGGAAAACAGGATCAAGCCCATAGGCTTTACGAGCAAAAATAACAAATAAAGCCTTGACATCATGTACATTTGGAAGTACAGCTTAACATTGCTCACCTGACCATTGCTTCAATTTTCTTTTTGTATTTAAGATCTATTTTATTACGATACTCGGGTCTCATCAACATTGCAGCAAAACTGAAGGCTGAATTCTTCAATCCTGCTCTGTGACACTCGATTACAGCTGAAGTCAAAATTGGCACAATGTCTGCAAGAGAATGAAACAATGATGTCAAATATTTATTTACCAATATTCCTGTTGAAAGCCTTTGAGCTAATACTGCTAAAAAGGTGCTGATGAAAAATGGCAGTATTTTACTTCTTCCTCATGGTACGCAGTTGCGCAATTTGTGTCGTTCCTGTAACCAAACAGAAGAAAATCATGGTTCCACCTCTCACTGCCTTGCATTTCTGAAGCCCAGCATGGCAGCAGGAATGTTTTGATTATAACCATTTCTCCCTAATCCAGTCTGCCCTGTTTAAAGTCTACATTTTAGTCTACATTTTCCATGTACCCAAAAAGTATTTTCAAAAGAATACTGATTAGGATTTTGTGATGAAGTCGCAGCACCGATCAGCTCATGACATAGGATCCTGAGCCTTTGTGTGGTTCAGGCAGCTCAGTACTGGTTATAGTGGGAGAGGACAGATGAAACTGCTGGTGAGGAGGCCACATAGTGAAGTGCTGTCCTGCGGAGGACGGCAGAGCACGCTCTGTATTGACGCTGGGTGGTGTGCCCTGTAGGATGGTAGGAGGAGAATGTACCTTCTACCACAGCCATTAGTGACTTGTCCCGGAGAGCACAGCGTGCACTCCTCTCTTCAGCACTTACGTGATGGGAACTTGCTGATGTTGTTGGCTACCCGGATAAGCATACGTGCTCCCTTCATGTGGTCACCACGTTTCACGTGAGTCTGGAATACAACAAACGTGTCGAATTAACTGGAGCTTTTCAAGAGTAATTCCTGCAGCCTGCTCCTGGCATTCATCCTTCTGGGAGCTTGAATGCCCACGGCTTTTTCATGAAACCAAGCAGAGGTGTATCACGTGCCAGAGAAAGGACCAGAGACTTGATAGTGGCTCTTTCCCACTTGATAGTGGTCTTTCTGGCCTTCAGCCTCCTACTGGCCTGCTCTTGCCTCACTGCCGGGAGGGAGGGAGGGCAGAAGCTGGCTGGAGCTGAATGGACATCCTGAGGGGCTGGGGGTTAACTACTAGAAATCATTTCAGCCCCCCTGCTTCATCTCATTTACAGAAAAGCAGTGATCTGCTTATGAATAATAATAACAGTAATAATGTATAATAGTAGTAGCAGCATAGTGTATTTGTAAGTATGAATGCAAAAGAAATACAGGAAGGCAGATGTAGGTTTTTAATTATTCGGTATGTAAAAAAGAATATGTTAATCAAAGCGGCAGTAACAACCAAAGGGTATGGATTGTCCTTGTTAGCATGCACTTGGATTCTCAGATACAACCTACACGACAAAGTAATTTATGTACAGAGAGCATCCATATATGCAGTTCAATAAATGAGACTGCGCAGTCCATGCATAAATTCAGTTTTGCAACTCATTACCTTCACTAAAATATAGCTGTGTAGAATCATAAGGTTTGTAGCCATCTCAGAAGGAATTTTAATCTTCTGGGTCTTCAACTCTGCATACATACTGAAGAGAACATCATGTGCATTTCGGTAGTTTCCTTAAAAATAAACAACACTGAACAGTGAATTTAATTTTTTGTAACAATTTCTTTACTAATGACATACACGGAAGATATGTTGATTCTTAAAGCAAAACATTTGCATGACAGTTTCTTTGGAAAGTCACAAGCAGTTGCTTGTCGCAGTACCCTACGTGATGTCAGCCAGGGAGTTAAGTAAGAAAACAAAATTATACTTGGAGATGTCATAAAATATTGGCAAAATACATACGGGGATGACAATTGCATATAAGGAAATTTTAAAAATGGAAGATGCTATAGCCAATACTTTGCTTCCACAATAAAGAGGAGAAAAGGATTTTTAGAACATTTAGAGATGTTACCTCTTTTTTGTTCTTCAATATCAAATATTCAAAAGCTGTTTAAATGTTAATTTAACATACTTTTGCTTTAGCATTTGCTTTGGCAACTCCTTGTCTCTGCAACCAAAACCAAAACCTTTCACAGAGATAATTCACATTTGAACGTTAATTCACGACATTATACTGCTTCAAGGTTACTATCAAGGATTGTCCAGAAACCACAGAATTTCATTAAATTATCAACGTAGCTGAAAATAACCAGTGCTTAGTATCCTTACTCCACTCTGTTCGTTCTTGCTTTGCTTTAGGTTGTTTTGTTTTTTGTTTGGTTTTTTCTTTCATTATTACAGTATAAGGAAGTCATACTCTCTGCAGTTGGAGGCATTTAAAGAAAATTTCAGATTCAGTTATGTCATCAAACCTTTTTCCTACAGCTTTCTATATTTCTCTATCAGCAAATGTTTTTACTCTATAGAGCCATTTGTTATGTGTTGTTACACACTACAATTGAATCAAACAGTGGAATTTGTGTGAGGCAGCTCAACAGCACTCCGGAACTAGTTGCTGGAAAATAACATTAATTTTTCAAGGTTGTTATACTGACTCTCAGTATAATAGGATCAGTCTTAAAAATCATGTGCTTACATAAAAACAACTTAAAGAAAAATTGCACATAAAATGCCATACCCAAAGGAAAATACCAAACAGTTTGACTTTTAAAAGAATAAACTCCAATGGTGTAAACTTCAGAATCAAACTCACTGAAATCTCTTGAAGGAAGATGGGGACAATCTAAAACTGTGCCACTGAGGAGGAAACAATTACTGCAAGATTGGTGATTTTAATGAGAAAAACATTGTACTCATTATTACACTGTTGCACAACACATCTGTACTATTAGGGAATATGAAATACAGTATGGGATACTGCATTTTAGATATAGCTTTTCAGATTCAGAGAAGCTAGTACATAATTTAATCCTTGAGCCTTTACATTTCCTGTGTATATAATTAGCACAAATGCAGGCTGGGGGCAGAGTGGCTGGAGGGCTGCGGGGCAGAAAAGGACCTGGGGGTGTTGGTGGACAGACGGCTGGATATGAGCCAGCAGTGTGCCCAGGTGGACAAGAAACTAACAGCATCCTGGCCTGGATCAGGAATAGTATGGCCAAGCAGGACTGGGGCAGTGATTGTCCCCCTGCACACAGCACTGGTGAGGCCCCGCCATGAGTACTGAGTCCAGTTTTGGGCNAAATATTCACTTCTACAATGAACTGGGTGATCATGCTGGCCAAGGGTTTAAGCGATTTTCCACTCCTTAGCCCAACGCTGAGCAGCAGTCCATAAATGTTAACTTGCCTGGGCTGTTCCTGAGGCTACTATTTTTCCTTCACGGATATTTTAAGTTCCTTGAAATGAAAAGCAAGCTGCGTTATGGTAGAGCTGTTGCCATGGCTACCGAGGAGAGCAAATAATGGAGGCAATAGCTATTTTGCTTCTATCCCTGTCCCCTCTTATCACATTTTTCTGTTTCTAACTTCAGCTACCCAGCACAGGGGAAAACAAGGCGTAAGTACGCAGGTGTCTGATCCTTCAATGGAAATCATCTCCTGTGCACATCTCCCACTGAAAAATATCACGTGCAAATATCAGTATCCAAATCAGAAACTACGTGTAGAAACCGCAGTTCTAAGATCTGTGATAAGTAAAGTTGTAGGCAATCTTAATCTCTGTGTTTACTAGAATGTAATAAGGAACACAAATATTTCCCACATTTTTTTCCCCCCATTATTTAATATACAGGTATGAGTCCCAACCTTCTCACAACAGCTACTTCAAATTCAAAATTAAACTTGAATATAACTAAAAGAACTGATATATATCTTTTATAAGTATAATTCTGTGTAAATAATGGTACTCTAAGTACTACTAAGTATGTAGTGTCAGAGATGTCATATCAGGGACAACGGACTTACCTGAACACTGCTCCTCCCTGGCAATTATTATCGCAGTTCTGGCAGCTTCTCTGTATTGCTTTAGTGCCATGTATAAGCGGAATAGGTACTTGGCATCCTTAATTAAATAACACAAAATTAATGAATACCGAATACATACTGCTGTATTCCCTTTCTTTACTTGCCCATCCCACCACCACGTTGTTCATAGACAGGGGACAAGCTGGCTTGTTTCGTGAAGAGCTCTTCACATCAGCACGCTTTAGCTGTGCTACGCTCCCCCGCAAGTTTTGGCCATTAGGACAGTAGGGTAAACACCCACCTCGAGGACCCCAGATGAGTTGTGGCAATTAGTTGCCAAGCCCTGTAAATACGGACACAGAAAATGGCAGATCGTTGGGCACAAAGAGTAGTACAGGTGGAAAGCCAACAATTTCAGGCGTGTAGGCATTTACGGTGTCAGAAAAGAACCAAAGGACTCATTTTGAAATTTTGCTAGAAATGTTTAAATTGTGTTATGGATCTAGATGCAAACATTGCTTAGTGTGGGTAAGGATGACAAAATCTGGCCAATAAAGAGTGTATTGTTCTGGGACCAGATGGTAGACATCCAAGACAGCTGAATTTATAATTCGCTATACTAGGTACTTTTGATGTATTACATGATTCAAGAAGGGCAAACGTAGCAAAGGGTTCACCCAAGAACAAGCAATTTAACAGCAGGAGAATTAGTGAAATAACTTAAAACTTTAAATAATCAAGATGTCACTACTGGAGAAAACAAATGAGTTCTATTTTTGTACTCAATTTTTTAGCAGACTAGTTAAAAAAAGAAATCAACAAGACAAAGGACTATTGGTCTTTCATAAGGATTTTGAGAAAAAAAAATGAAGAGGTCATTCCTAAAAATATATCTAAAATACAAAATAAAATGACCTTGCTTATAATGAAAAGAAGTAATGAGTGAAAAAAACCAACCAGGCTAGTGCCACTATCTTTAGAAGTGATTTCTAAAATGGGTTCAATAAGAAAATAAAGTCTGTACATGATAATGTTTCAACTAGTAAATCAAGATTAAATTAAGATGAAATATTGTATATAATGGTATGGGTCCAACTTAAATATACAAATCAGAAAAAAAATAAAATACACTGCTAGCTTTATAGAGACAGCTTAGCAAAAAAAACCAAAAACCCCAGATCAACTAGTTCTGTGATATTAGTAGTAAAAACAAACACAATGTGTATTCTATGTTAAAATAGTATAAAAATTTAATTTAAAAGAACTGTATTAATCAATGTTGTGCTGTTCTCTGGAATATGTGGGTTTTGTCTTAAGTCTCAAACACATAGCAAAAAAAAAAGCAGAAATTCAAAGGAACAGAAATATGAAAGATATAAAGACATTTCCTTATAAAGAAGATGACTGCAAAGATTAACTCCCTACTTGAGAAGCACGGAAGAAAACAAGCAAAAATCACAGAAATAAAAGCAAGAGAGAAAGACTGGCATACAGAAAAAAAAAAAAAAAGGCAAGTCAAATGCTTCTTTTTAACTCGCAATATAAAGATATTAAGTGACCAAAAGTAATTACCGCTCCAATGATGGAGCAGAATTTTAAGTGATGCATGATCAAAAGGTCAAACACCATAAGAACCATAATTTAACAATAATGAAATAGTTATCTGGATAATAAAGTAACCACAACTACTTAAATTAATGGATATTATTTATCCATGGTAAACTGCTTTAACACAGAAAATTGCTATTCCCTAAGTGGGGTAAACCAAAAATTATTATGAATGGTAAGTTGTGATATAATTCTTCCCAACTTCTGACACCTCCTGATGACCGCAGATGGCCATTCCACTGATGACAGCAGAAGGCTGCACTTCTTCCCCATCCAGGCCGCTTCTGCCTTTTCTCCTGCCCCAGCACAGACCAGTGGTCTTATATGGTATTTGCCATATCCCTAATTATATTTTACTGAAATAACATATTTAAATGACTTACATGGCAGCTGTATGTGGAAAAAATATAAAAGTAGAAGGCATTTAAGAAAATTAGCCTTATGTTTTACTTTCACATTCTTATGTTTCAAGTTAGCCATTTTAAAAGCAAAAAATGCGGGAAGGAATTTTCAATTGACAATGCCTTTCCTAAGGTCTTTGGAAAAATTTATTATCACAATCTAACTGATCTTAGTATTAGAGCGCTGTGATTTTAATTTAGTTTTGCTTTTTAAAATGCACGCATTTAGAAAATAGGCACACAGAATGCAGCAGAACCTTGCTAGTTAATGCTCTCCGAAAAATTGCTAAAGAACACACATGACAAATTAAGAATCTTTGCATGTTAGAGCTAACCAATACATTAGTTGACATAACACATTTAAGAAACAGTTCATAATTAGTCAGACAATAGTGTAGAAAAATTTTGGCGAGCATAATAATTTTGATAATATGGTACTTCACTAAAATCCCACATTAATTGTTGGCTGCGGAAGATTTAAAGCAACCAGGCTGATTTGAGCAATGATCTGGTTTGAAATTCAGCACTGAAAGGATTAGCAAGTTTCTGCTGCACGGCTACTTGAGTTCACTCTTACTTTCGGCTTTACAAAAATAACACCACATAAAAGCTGCTATTCTCTAAAACCAACCCCATTTGCTTGGTAATTTCAAAAAGTGTCTCCATAGCATAATAAGGATAAAGATTAACTGTTTTTAAGCAGATTTTTTAAACAAATATGTATTATTTGATAAAGTAAAATTTTGTTACTCACTGAGAGAGACTATGGCAGATTGGATTAAAGCATTCAGAAGAACAAGAGAGAGCTTTTAAACAAGGAAAAGAAAGCTCTACATTGACGTTCAAAATAAGGTTTATTATGGCAATTACAGCATTCACAAAATTCCTACGTGTTTTCTAAGATCTTCAGAATCTCTTCACTACGGAGATCATAATGTAGCTCATTTCTCTTATCCAGTCCCATGCAGACAGCTTGGCTGTTGCTCTTAGAAAAGAGACTGGATACTACAGTTTCCGTCCACCCAACTTTCAGCATAAATATGAAATTACATTTGCTTACACTGATGCTGCACAAATTTTTCATCTAATGTCTCAACAGCTTCATTCTCTTCTGGTCTCTTGCAGTTGGATTTCATTTGTTTCACTTTGTTTTGCTTCTCTCATAGTTTTATTAATGTTCACATTACAGATTGCGGATAAATAATAAGAGGTAAATAATAATGAGATAGTGTTAGGGGTAAAATAAACTTACTGCACCAAGACCACATCACCTCCATGGTTACCAAACCTTACCCCCCTCAGTAAGGCAGATTCTATACATATCATTCTGTACCTCACTGTATTTACTGTGAGTTTGTATGACATTTTAAATTCCTTGACTAGGGAGTTAATTGCAGACTGCAATGTCCGCACCTGAGGTCTGGTGTTCACAGCAGAAAAACACGGGTGCAGCACCACTGGGCTCACATTCAAGCTCTGCTGTAACAGGCACTAAAACTTGAAATGGCTCAGCCACTTAGTTCCATGAACTCAAGCCCGAATACGACTGAATGTACCATAAGCTCTATGGACATCAAAGCCAAAAATGGACTGTGAAGCCTGTTTTTCTATAGCTCGAACTCAGAGAAACCAGACAGGCCATTGGCAGTTACTCGCAAGAGAGCTGTTTGGCATCTTAACCTCAAGTGCTGCTGTTCTGATGTCTAACATCACATTTACAGTGGACATTTTTAATCTGTCCTGGAAAAAAATCATACCAGTGGCATATGGTCAAAAATCTACTTCTCGTATTGTATATATAGCACAGATCTAACCTATGTTCTGCTTAGTTTGTGAATGATCCTCTTCTTTTATTACCAAACTTATGGCAACCAACACATAAAAATCTGTCAGCAAGTATCTTCCAACTCCCAAACTGGCATATACAAGAAGGAAAAAGATGAAATAGTCTACCAGTCTGCCCAAAGCCTTTTAGCACACCCAGTGAATGGCTTGCTTTTAATAAATGAGAAGGAAACCTGGAAGAAAGGGTAATAGTCCTATCTAAATTTTACTAATTGATCACATGGCATTAAAAGAAGCCTCATAGCACAGAGCACCTCTTATCTCACAAAGCACCTAAATAGTATAAAAGAAAAAAAAAAAAAGTAAGGTTCTAAGGATCCAAAGAAGATTTTCTATGACAACTATGAGTGAAAACATAAAAATCAGTGTCCACAGTATTTTATTCTCCCACTGTTAATCAAAATTCCACATTAGGAAGGTCTGTTACCAAAAATCTTTAGTTGTGTTTCCTGTTTTTTTAAATTTTTTATCATAAATTAAATATGTAGTTTTATTTTCCAGCACAGAACAGAAACTGTGTGTTTACAGAACTATAGCCTATATCCACAGATGAAACTGACTCTGTGATTAATCAATTCAAACTTTAAACTAAATACTTCTAAATAATAAGAAATACAAAAATGAAGACAATTGTTTTTCAAACAGTGTTTAACTGTCATATGGACATCCACACGAAGCTGTTACATTTTCAAGTGATTTTTGAGTAAATTTTTGAGTTGCATTGAGCTAAGCTAGTTTTGAAAACATGGTCATTAATCACTTCGGAAATCAACCGGGAGCTGGTAATTTTGAAAATCTGTGCACAACTTTTTACGTCTTATTGTTGATGTGCGAAAATAGGCACTAACGTAGCCTGATCATCTTTGGCTTTTTGTCCTTCATCTCCTATTTACTACCTTACTTTCTTCCACTGCAACAGTTAGACCAACTCCCCACACTGCAAGAAGAGATCAGTGCTGTAGTTAGTGTTGAGATACATACGTGCTGATCGTCCTCAGCATAAGTGTTAATTTGACTCTCCTCTGTCCAACTACTTTCTTTTTTAAAGCTTGGAGAAAGATGATTATACCTAAGTTAGTTAATTCCTTTCTTATCATTCTGAAACTGAAGTTACTGGGTGAATGACTCAGAGTGATCATGGAAGTCTTGCTCCTTATGTGAAACCAAGCTATCTGCGTCTATAAAAATTTTAGGACAAAATAAGGTCAAAAGATCTTGCAGCACAGCAACGTGACACCATAGCAGTGACAAAAATACAATACCTTGGGCATGCCATCACTCTCTCCCATAAGATAGTCTATCAGCTGATTTGTTAGGGCCTCATCTTTTGCCCGTCCCACCTATTAAATAAAGACAGGAGAAGTTATGATATGAAAGAGAAAGGAAAAATACTTACTCATAAAAAGGCCTTCCATAAAAGCACTGAAACTAAACAGATTTAAAACAGGATTATTTTTTTTTAGTTCTGTGTGTTCAAACTAGATGATTACTTGGTTCATCAGCTTCGATGCACAGTTGTTCATATTTATTTTCTAATGTATTACATCAGGGGATTATAACCAAACAGGTCTCGACCAGCACGCACTGTCCCTCTCCTTCAGTGCTGGGAAGGCGTCTGAACCTAGGCACCATGAGCTGAAGCCTGCAGTCACAAAGCTACATCTACCAACCCATCACAATTCGGGTCTCAGAGGAACAGTCAGTCCTGGTCACTAGAATAAAGCCAGCACGATTTGGCCAGTTGAAGAAACAGTCTCAAAAACATGGCTAAGATGATGAGATTCCACAAGGATACATACAGTATAACTGCGGTTACATTTTATTCATTTGGGATGAAACATCTGGATCCAGAGGAAAGTATTAGACACCTCAAACTTCACTCTTACAAGCCCTGCTAACAGAGATGGAAGGCCTCAAGAGCGGCTGTGCTAGCTCTAAGCAAAGTCAGGTCTACTGTTTAAGAGTCTGAAAAACTCTAGTGATACCTAACAAGTTTTTCAAAGCTGTGGGTTCTTCAGAGAACAGAAGCAGTCTGAGCATGGTTTGGATGACAGAAAGTGAAAGGCACGGTGGATGCTTAGATGGAAGTTGGAAATGGGCCTCCTTAGGCAGGTTTCCAGCATGTATTTTCTAGAAGGGAATCTCAAGAAACGGAGTAGGTTCACACGTACTGAGGTGCAGCATGAGCTGGAGATCTGATGACTAGCAAGTTTTAGAGATCATGAGCAAAATAACTACGCAAAGATTACTTCATCCCACATTTGGATTTTTTTTAGGGATGGAAAAGAGATTTTTAGAGAGAATAATGATGAAAACCAGGTGTTAGTAGGACTGATGCTGCAGCTGGTCTTCAGCTTGATAGTGGAAGCTGAAAGCAGTGGATATCAGCTGCCTTGACTTCCGAAAGGCTTTTGACACTGTCTGTCATCACATCCCCATAGAGAAGATGAAGTATAGGCTGGATGAGCAGACCATGAGGTGGACTGAAAACTGGCTGAATGTCCAGGCGCAGAGGGTTGTGATCAATAACACAAAGTCTAGTTGAAGGCTAATATCTAGCAGTGTACCCCAGGGGTCAACACTGGGTCCAGTCTGATCTGGATGATGGGGCAGAGCACACCCTTAGCAAGACTGCTGATGATACAAAACTGGGTGGAGTGGCTGATACACCAGAGGGCTGTGCTGCCATGTGAAGGGTCCCTGACAGGCTGGAGAAATGGGCTGACAGAAACCTCATGAAGTTCAGTAAAGGGAAGTGCAAAATCCTGCACCAGTGAAGGAACAACCCCATGTGCCGGTGCGTGCTGGGGGCCACCCAGCTGGAAAGTGGCTTTGCAGAAAAGGACCTGTGGGTCGACAAGTTGAACATGAGCCACCCATCTGCCCTTGCAGCAAAGAAAGATATTGGTATCCTGGGCTGCATTAGGAGAAGTTTTGCCAGCAAGTCAAGGCAGGTGATCCTTCCCCTCTACTCCAGTAGGGAGTGAGAGGCAACACCTGGAATGTTGTGTCCAGTTCTGGGCTCCTCAGTACAAGGCAGAGAAAGACCTGCTGGAGAGTCCAGCAAAGGGACACTTAGATGATGAAGAGCCGGGAGCATCTCTCTGAGGAGGAAAGGCTGAGTGAGCTGAGACTGTTGAGGCTGGAGAAGAGAAGGCTTGGGGGGAACTTGTCAATTATTAAACTACTTGAAGGGAGGGTGCGAAGAGGAAGGAGCCAGGCTGTCTTTAGTGGTGCCCACTGACAGGATGAAAGGCAATGNGTGAAGGGTCCCTGACAGGCTGGAGAAATGGGCTGACAGAAACCTCATGAAGTTCAGTAAAGGGAAGTGCAAAATCCTGCACCAGTGAAGGAACAACCCCATGTGCCGGTATGTGCTGGGGGCCACCCAGCTGGAAAGTGGCTTTGCAGAAAAGGACCTGTGGGTCGACAAGTTGAACATGAGCCACCCATCTGCCCTTGCAGCAAAGAAAGATATTGGTATCCTGGGCTGCATTAGGAGAAGTTTTGCCAGCAAGTCAAGGCAGGTGATCCTTCCCCTCTACTCCAGTAGGGAGTGAGAGGCAACACCTGGAATGTTGTGTCCAGTTCTGGGCTCCTCAGTACAAGGCAGAGAAAGACCTGCTGGAGAGTCCAGCAAAGGGACACTTAGATGATGAAGAGCCGGGAGCATCTCTCTGAGGAGGAAAGGCTGAGTGAGCTGAGACTGTTGAGGCTGGAGAAGAGAAGGCTTGGGGGGAACTTGTCAATTATTAAACTACTTGAAGGGAGGGTGCGAAGAGGAAGGAGCCAGGCTGTCTTTAGTGGTGCCCACTGACAGGATGAAAGGCAATGGGCATCAGCTGAAACACAGGAAGTTCCATCTGAACATCATGAAACACTTTTTTGCTGCGAGGGTGACCAAGCACTAACACAGGTCTGCCCAGGGCGGTTGTGGAGTCTCCATCCTTGGAGACATTCAAAAGCTGTCTGGACATGGTCTTGGGAAACCGGCTCTAGGTGGCCCTGCTTGAGCAAAGGTGTTGGATCAGATGACCTCCAGACGTTCTTTCCAATCTCAACCCTTCCATGATTCTGTGATAGAGAGTGAGAATGGAAGCGTATTGACATCTCTAGCCATAGTGTGCAGACTGGAAAAATCAGCAAAACTGAAAAATCGTATATGGATGTTGCTAAAAAAGAAAAGTCCAAACTTAAGTGTCTTTGACACACAACCACAAAAATGTGAATGAATTCATAAACTCTCCTTTGAAGACTGAAAACGCTTTTTCCTCTGGTGTCAGTATTATTCTACTTTTTTAATGTACAGATATCACCTTTACTGACAGTTTTCCTTCTATTTGCAATCTGTCCAAACACACTCACACTAGGAAAATGTCACTATACTGAAGGTAAACTTCTTGAAAAGACAAGTAATTTTTTGTTTAATCAAAGTTGCTTACTGTTTCAATTGCCATTTCTATAGCCAAGTTATCTTCCGTGCTTGGACTTTTCATAAAGTGCTTTAATGCCTAAAACGATATAAAAGAAAAGTTAAAACTCAGACATAAGAAATTAACATTTTCCTAATTTTTATCAAGTTATTTCTCTCTTTAAGGTGACAGACAAGTGGCACGCTGCATGCTTATCTTGGCTGTACTTTACAGCCATAAGGATAACCACATACACTACAGAGGTAGCAGCTGCTCTTACAGATATTCCTGCAAGAAAGAAGCATTGAGTCTTTGCCAAATCCTGGTGTATACCTTCATCTAACTGTGAAAGATGTTCACAGCAATGTGGTGAGAAGAAATTAATGATTAATGTGCCATTGGACCCTTCCCCCCTCTACACCCCAGCTGAAGGAGTGGCCACCTACAACAGCTCTAATTTGCAAAATCAATATTATTTTTCTGGTATGTGCTCAGTATGCAAAAGTCAAACATTTAATAAGTGTCAATTCATGGATTTGTAACTGACCAAAAGGAAGTGTGCCAATGCACATACTTCAATTAACGTATTTCCTTTTTTCAAAAAAAGATTTAATTTAGGGGATGCTATAGTATTAAATGAAGTAATTAGTCAGCAACCAAGTTGTCATGGGTCAAGCTAATAAAATAGAAATAAGTTCTACTTCTATGTTCATGACATTTAGATCCATCGAGAATAGTGTATCATTGAGCCACCTGGAGCCTCCACTGTTATGAAAAAAGTTATGTGCATGGCAGTGTATAATTCACAGAATACAATGTAGATAACTGAAAATATAAATAGTTTACTTGTGTCTTTACACTTTTTAAAAATATCAGTATGTCATCAGTTAAAGCAGATAAAGTCTACTATGAACTTCCCTGATTTTGAAGTACTGTTGAATTTTGAACAGTTTCTATGAATGTTTAACAACCACTGTTTTATCCTTTAAGTACTGACCCGTCCGTATTGACCACACAGCAAGAAAAATTTTCCCGCCTGAAAATGTTTCTTTTCTCCTTCAAAATACAGTGCGATGCTCTGATAATCTTCATTGGTAGTACTTTCAGAACCTGCAACAGATAGATGGCAATGACAGCAGAATATTCTTATTAAGTAAGATAAAGGAACAAATTCCTATTCTACTTTTTTCTTTCTACTACAATTCAAAGAAAACCAAAGCCAGCTAGACTCAAACTATGTCCTATATGGGTTTTTTTTCCTACTCAATCATACTAAATGTCAGACAGTAGCAGCTAATAACGCAGTGAAATAATTGTTTCCATAGGTTTTACACCATAATGGGATTTCTGGTTTTCTTTAACAGACATAATAAAATGGTGTAACAATGACCTACTAACGAATTTTTCCATTATGTCTTGGCAACAATAAAACAGAGCAAATTATTATGAGATTATCACCTGAATTATTTTAACAGTTTAAGAATGTGTCAGTATATCTGTATCACACAGAGCAAGACTATCAAGACCAATGTAACCATGTGGTAGCAGGGAATACCACTTACTCTTCTAACCAAGACTCCATTTTACTGTACACATCTAAAACAAAGACATCCACTACTCCAAAGTTAGTTTTAAACCCTTTTTCTACCCACTTAGATTACAATTTGAGACATCCTATTTTAGGTAGGAGAGAAGGAAGAACGCATAAAGAACAGTAGAACTATTGGGTATTGTGGCCACCATGCCAAGCAGTTGCAACAGTACATCACCAAGCCAGCTTTTCCTGAGTTTTTATAACTTTCATAAAAAGAATATATTTTTTAAAGGAAGAGATTAATTGAGAATATGAGACAATTTGGTAGACATGTATGTGGAACTGTTTCCACAAAGAACGGTGCCTGAGACAGGTGAAAAACATAAAATTTATTGCAAATTGACAAGCTGGCCACTGACTGACTTGATGGTCTGAGGTAAAAGTCAGCTTCTCAGTAGGGCCTCCTTTTTGTCTTTCAATGAGACAAGAGGAGGTCACAAAGGGCTTTAAAGGGAAAAAAGGAAAGACAAGTGACATACACATATAAGAAAAGAGTCGGAACCATGAAAAAAGGAAAGGAGGGGATAAAACCCAAGAACTGTACGAGTAAAATTCTCAGTCTTGGAAAAGCACTATTATATATATCAGGGTCAAAGAAAGGGATTCCTCAACACAAGCAGATAGTCTAGACAAATCCTTTATCTCTATGGATAAACAGAAAAAGCTCCAGCACAGGTAAGATTTGAAAACAACCTAGACTGAAGACCATAGGAGATGCTTAAGTTGAAACCCAAGCCTAGTTTGTAGGCCTGAATAAAGACACAGGTTGCCAAATCTGTCCATGGTGACTGGAAATGGAGGAAGTTGGGAAACAAAACTTCACACTCCTTGTCTTATAATTTCAAATTGGTCTAAATCAATTAAGAGAACAGCAAAACGTATTGCAAGCGAACTATTAACCTGGAATACTCACTGATGATATCAGCATAAATCTCCATCTTGTTGTGCTGTTGAGCTAATGTGAAAGCTTCATTATTGCACTTGGACATGACCAGAAACTGGATGGCAGAACCATAGTCCCCAAGCTGCAGAAAGAATCTAATCAGAATGAACAAATTAATACCTTAGTACTAATTAGCATAATGAATACACCAAATGTTTTAGGAATATATTATATTTTGTGGCATACAAACATGATTTCTGACTTATTTTATATTTTGATTATTTTAAATAGATTGCTAAAATTAACTTGGTATAAATAACAACACATGGCAACTTTTATCGTTGTCTAAATGATTACTTTGGGTTAATATAATTTTAATCATAAAGTTAAAAAAAAAATCAGTACCTGCTTAGCTAGTACTAATCAATCAATAAACTGAAATATATAGTCACTGGCCAAGTACCAATAACCAGTCTCTGATATGTTAGCAAGCCTTACCAANAAAGAAATATATAGTATTTTGTTTCTGAGAGGCTACTCTGTGACACCTTCCTTTCAGTTTGCATATAATAGCCTTGTTCTGCATTTACTGTTTGATGTCTCTATTTCATTTTCTCTTGGGGGGAATGAACAGCAGAGACGAGAAAAACGTCTACCACAACACTATTTTTGACCTACTCTGCCAGCATCCCTTTTGGTGTATCTTAAAAGTGGTTCATCTGTTCCACCAGTAAACATCATCTGTCCCATCAGTTCCATATGAAATCACTTGGGAGTGAGAGAACAATAAAAACCAAACAGATGATAACTAGTTGTACAATTTTAAAAGACTTCTTTTCTGTTCTGTAAATAAGGTCAAGACATTTCTGATTCCTACATGATGCAATTGACACAAATAGTAATTTTCTATTCTCATCAATGCAAATATTTAGCTTTGGTGCTGTTTCACATTAGAAAGTATCATTATTGTAAAGCACATTAACTTACAGGTAAGGACTAATAGAAACCATGGCCTGTGATTAAATATAAATTTTGGGCTTTCATTTCACATTAGTTTCATGTTATTCAATATTTGGCAAGTGCAGCCATTAAGATGTAACAGTAATTCAGTTCTAGAATGNCCTTACCAATTTCCAATAGGTATGGCCTCTTTAAACCTTATTTTTAATCTGCATAATGTGATTGTTACCTGGCCACCATCTTTGCTCCGTCAAGAGATTGTGTTTCTCTCACAATATTAACAGCCTTTTCAGGATTATTTAGGTGATCCAAATATAGTCGGATTACACTGTCCCATTGCTTTGCATGCTCATAAGCTACCACAGCTTCCTTGTACCTGCAAAATAATGGTTCTATGTCAGTTTTAAATAACCTTTNAAATCACTTGGGAGTGAGAGAACAATAAAAACCAAACAGATGATAACTAGTTGTACAATTTTAAAAGACTTCTTTTCTGTTCTGTAAATAAGGTCAAGACATTTCTGATTCCTACATGATGCAATTGACACAAATAGTAATTTTCTATTCTCATCAATGCAAATATTTAGCTTTGGTGCTGTTTCACATTAGAAAGTATCATTATTGTAAAGCACATTAACTTACAGGTAAGGACTAATAGAAACCATGGCCTGTGATTAAATATAAATTTTGGGCTTTCATTTCACATTAGTTTCATGTTATTCAATATTTGGCAAGTGCAGCCATTAAGATGTAACAGTAATTCAGTTCTAGAATGAAAATATTTCTTTCAGAATTACTCCTCCTTTGAATGACCTTTAAAAAGCTCAGGAGTCGTTAGAAAAAACCTGAACTTCAATACTCTGCTAAGTGGAATATTGCATTGAGTGCAGTGCTTTAAACCTTTAATAATTTTTGTTAAAAAGATACTAACACTTAGACAGGAAAACAATTGATTAGAAAGACATCTTTGACACCAGTGGAAGGTCCTTAGATTATGTTTAAAATCTTTACACAACACCTTAAGTTTATGTACTTCAGAACCCATTTTCACAAGGCTATTTGATGCAAAATTTGAAGTCTCTCTTTTAACTTATTTAAAAAAAAAATTAAGGCACAATAATAACAACAATAATAATAACACGATTTATAAAAAAATATAAGCATTCAAACGCACCTGCCATCTGCTTCTTTGGCTTTTGCATATTGTAGGTGAATTTTTGGAGATGAAACGTAAGAAAGAAGTTCACCAACCTTTGCCCTGGAAAGACAAGATAATAGTTATTTAATAAATGTATCTGGTTTAAAATTTTCTCCAGTAAAACAGGCATATTTATATAAATAATATAAACACTGAGGCTAAAAAAGAAGTAACTGAACACAATGTATAAGCTTTGAAGGCACTTTAATATTTTAAAAAAGCTGTGCTTTACAGATGTAAGAACTGGAAATTATAGACTGCTTCATGAACATACAGGCTTAAAGAAGTACAGTATCTTCTCTTTTTTGAGTTTGAGACATACGAGCATAAGAAGTGCTAGACCAACAATTTTTACCTCTGGTATTCTCTAATTAATCAACAGAAGAAGGACAGTATTAAAACTGTAATGTGCAAAAAAGTACAAAAGACCACAAGAAGAGTTGTGATTACTCCCGTGATGGCATGCTTAAGGCCATAGGTTGTATAGAGCACTCCAGGCCATTAGAATCAGATTCTCTGAGCGACAACATCCTGTAACAGTAGAGTGTGGAGGAACACAGAAATAAGTCAATCCTCACATAAATCTAGCTTCAGGAGTTGCACAGAGTGATACGATTTATAAAAGCCAGCAAACTCAGCAGTGGGCCTTTCAAGACAATGGATATGAGAGGCTGAAGAGAGGCTGACCTTAAATCTCACCTCTCTGCTTAAAAGACAGAGCACTCCCCAAACTGAACCTCCTTCTGCTACAGTGAACAAAGCCTGTACCTCCCACCTTCCAAATCAAGGCTATCATTATATGCAAGCTACACTACTTAAAGCGTTCTTATCTGTTCTCATGCCACTGACACTTCAATGGTGGAATAAAATTTTCCTTAGTAACGAACATGATATTCCAACCTAATTTTTAGAGCACTCGTATGAAAGAGGAGGAGTCTTTCTGATCTCTGCTCCAATCAGTTCTTAATATTAGAAGCCCATAAAATGTGATTAGGCAAGAATTAAGCCCTTAAATCTCAGTAAATTGTACTTTTTCACTGGAAACTTGACAATAATCAGATTTCCTTAAAAAAAATTTAAAAACGTATTGAACATAATGCCAGCAATTTTGACTACTCATGATACAGACTCCATTTCAACCAGCGACTTAGAATCATTTCAAGCTGTCTGAATATTCGGTCTCAGCTATGTATTTTATAACTGAAGAAATGTAATGAACTAAACAGTAACTACATGAATAAAATTACTAAATTCAGTGCATGCACGTGCACATGTACACACACACAAAGGACTCAAAACCGCAGGTAACTTTAAACATAGTACAAAAAAAAAAAAAAGAAAAAAATGAAGACTATCTCCTTTTTACGGTAAGACTATCTTTAAAACAACAAAAGGTTCTGAGAGAATAGGGTTCTTGTTTAACCTTGTGGGAGGGAGCAATGAAATCAATGAAACTCAATTAATGAGATATTTGTGGTATTCAGAGAATTGTTCCTTTCCAAAGAGCACTACAGCAAGTCCTCTGAAATATAACATTTCCCTGAAACCTGTACTTACCAGTTTTTACACCGGATGTATACTGATGCTGCCTTGTCATAATATTGTCCCTTTTCATACAGTTGAGCAGCTTCTGAAAATTGCTACAATATTGGAAATCATTAATGTGTTATTTCTAAATTAAGATTACAAATAAATATCTTAATGAATTCACACATTCAGATTTAGCTTTATTAATGCTTTTGAATACCTTCATACTCTCCAGAATAGCTCCACAGTCTCTTTTTAATGACCTACTGGGATGTTTAATGGCCTGGTTTACCCCTCGACGGATATCTCCCATTCGAATGGACATTTGAGCCACTCCAGCAAGGCAGGCTTCATCATGTTCCTGGTACTGGCAATCAAACGAAAAGTAGTAACTATACATTATGCATCAGAAATATCAGGTCATAAAAGCCACAGTAACCAACCATTGAAACAAATTAACAAAACGTTACATGGACTCAGTTAAATCAATTTTTGTCTCAAAATTCTTGCATAGCTGCAGCTGACACTTATTTAGAAGAACTCAGCTTAGTTTCCTTCTTAAGCTTTGTCTTTAATTTTAATATTTTTTTGTTTGGTTGTTTTTTTTTTAAAGTTGGTAAGGCCACTGATGTTTCATAAAGCCAAATGGCTTGAATTCAGAAAACACTGCTATTTCCCCTATTATGTTCCCCTATTATCATTTAAGATGCTTCCTAATAGACATTTTGCAAATATTAGGAGAAATAACGCCAGGATAAGGAAGGATCTACTGAATGCTTATTTTCTAACACAATCCTTGCCTGCCCGTATATAGATAACAATTCAGTAAAGAAGAACAGAAGGAATCATTAGGTCTTTTGTTATAACAATGAAAATCCTAGCAGTATTTTCTCTGACATTTGCATGTCTATTATGAAACTGCTCAAATCATAAAACCCTAAGTCTAGTTATGCCATGTTAATATACAGCATTTCTGCTTTATACCTAGAGAAAGCATCATTCTCTATATTAAAAATAAGAGAAGTGGAAAGACTACTATCCCAAAAGCAATGCATAAAAAATCTGAATTCAAATGAGTCTGAAACAGGACAACTTAATATGCAGTATGATCGTACAAACAGTATCATTACTAAAAAGGAATTACCTTATTGTTTCCAGTGATTCCCTTCTCATAATGTGCCAGAGCGTTAATATAATCACCCCTAAAAGAAAACTGGAAGTTATACAGAAGCATATGTTTAATAGGAAGAGATGGTTACCTTCCTACCACGCAGATTATGCATGTATCTGTCTTGCTTTAGACATAATGACTCCATAAAAGGGTGTAAAGTACGCAAAAGATGGACAGTTACACAGCATGTCATGGCACTTTCCGTGCACTTTATCAAGCTGTTAGCGAAGGAGGCAGTCCACCTCTCAGTTTTGTTATACTGAGACCAATCAGCCTCCCTTGAAAGACTGGCAAAGAATCTACCTGTGCAATACACCTCAACAATTTCATCTCTCCTTCCACATGTTTCTGGAAGATAAATGAAACTAACCTTCTAAAATTATTTAGAATTTTTGCAACATAAAAATGAAGGCAATTTTTTCTCCCTAAGTACATTTAGAACTCAAGCTACAGATGGTTGCAGTGCTTCAACTGCCTCCGTTCCCTCCTTTCTGTGACCAATGAGTGTCCCCTCTTAGTGCCAGTGGCACTGCCAGGGGGAAGGAGTTGTCTAAACAAATTTTCCCTCTTGGTTTAGACATTAAGCAGACCAGGTTTCATTTGTGAAGAATTAGCTATAAAATAGGCTTTAAAATCATAGCTAATGATTTAAACCTTTCTCTTCCAGGGCAGCCTTGAAATTTGAGACTCCTCTACATAAAATACGTAACAAATTGAAGAATGAACTGGGTATTTAAGGAAAGACAGCCAAAAGGCAAGGTCCTCATCTGATGTAAGAAGTGTTAAATGCCATGAACTTTCTCTATTTTCCAAGCACTTGCCCGCAACAAAGTATTTATTTAGTAGATTATATTATTATATAGTGGACCTACCAGTTGCAAAGAACCCAGATACCCTGAAATTAATCAAAAGTAATTATTATTTGCTAACATATGTCTCTAGCATAAAGTATTCCCTACAAGGCTACTCATTTTTGTACTATAGCTGAAGACCTCATAGAATCCTCTCTCAGCAATGCAGTCAGCGGAATTATCTCAATTCTATGTTCTTCCAGTTAGCATGAGTATTGGTTTAATATTCTTATACTGTGATTTTACAGGAGAACTTACGTGAATTCAAGCTGCACTGCATATTCCTTTGATATGAAAGGGATTTGGTCTGGGGCCAAACGCTTAGCCAGCTGAAGTGCACAGTCCCAGTGTTGCAAGTCTTTTCGCATCTATTAACAAAGAATAGTAACAACTATCACATTCTGAATTCTAATACAAACTTTTTATTATTCTAAATATAAACATAGAGATAGTGTTCTAGAAAGATTCAGATAATTTGAAAGATACAACATTCATCCTAAAAGAACTTTTGTCGGTCACACAATGGCAAGAACAAAAACCATAAAAGGGGAGAATTATCAGAAGGTAAAATATTCCAGCACTAAGGTGGAGATGAAAGCAACAGAAAAAAATTTACACATCTTAAATGAATACCTCAAGTGCAGCAATAGGACAGGAGGATGCCAGATATAAATCCTGAGCCAGATTAAAATCAGTAGTAAACATGGCAAGATGTCCTGCTAAAAGGTTGTGGTCTTCTATTCCCTGTAAAAAGATGTAATAGGTGCAAACGTAGTTCAGAAGAAAAAATATATTGCTATAAGTAACATAATCTAGTAAGCACAGTGAAACAAAATATCCTGACATTTTACAACCATGTATATTGGACTCTACAAACCAGAAAAAGCCCTCACTTTCTGATTGGAGCTCAAAGCCACTACAGCTAACGCTGTCTAAAATCAGCAATTTGCAAAAGTATATTTTTAAGGCACTATTTCACGCCCACTTTCAGATGTATAGTTGCAATCTGTTTGGGTTTTTTTTTTAATAATAACAGAGGCTTTAAGCATTTTCTCAAAAATAACAAAGGAAAAGTAGCCTCCAAATGCCTGAGAGATGAATATATTCTGCTGCTCTCAAGCAAATGGAGAAAGGAAAGTTGTGCATTCCAGTAGAGACTGCAACCACTTCAGGAGAAAACCAACCAAGGGTTATGTGGTTTGGACACTTTCTCCTCTATTAACTATTAACTCTCTTGAAAACAATTCACTTTCTATTTAAAAAAAAAAAATCCCCACAAAAATAAGAATTTGGCAATTCTTAAAGAAGAATTAAATCACCGTATTTCCTATTTAAAAGGGATTTTACATTTTACCTTTATTTGCTCTAGTGACATCACCATCCCTGCGTTACCAAATGTCCGATAAACACGTATTGCAAAATCCACCTCCATATGATGTAAGCAAGCTTTGGCCAGCTCATTCCAACTAGACTGGTCATTCAGAAGTCTGCACACCTCCCATGCTTCAGAAAACCTACAGGAGGTAAAATGCATTTAAAACTAGTATTACTCATACCTAAAATTCCTTCTCAACACTTTTTTGTTACTAATACTATGGTAAGGAAAACATAAAATGCATTTACTTCTAAGCCATGGAGAGAAAGATGTGTCAGGAAGAAAGCAGAAATACAAATGCATAACTTAGGGTTCTGTTCTGTTTCTCCTGTTTCTATGACACTTACTCAGGAAACCATCTGCTTTCCCTACTCTGTCATTCTTTCCATTATACTGATTTTGCATTGCTTTATTACAGCGGGAGAGGAGTATGCAAGAAGCACCTTTAGCCAGCTTTGGAAGAGAGCCACTGTCATAGAACCCCAAATCAGTCTTGAAAAAAATAGTTTAGTTTTACTTGACAGTGGAAAACAAATAAAGCACCACCGGGTCACTTATTTCGCTTGGTCTGCATAGACAGCTACACGGACTGATGGATCAATTTAATTTATCAATCTTCAGCATGACATTTTCAAATCACCAGGATATGCTGTATTAAGAAGGAAACAATTTACACAGTATAATTAAAACACAAATGTACCTTTTCAACATTAAAGTCTGAGTAAGCATTTGTGTCAGCTCATTAGGTCCAAGGTCTTTCAAATTGCCAAGGAAACTGTGAGTGCTGAGATAGATGTTGTTTGTTTTCCCACTCTGAGTCTGACAAGTTAATTCTCCATTATACAACAACAAAGGTTTATAGGAAAAAGGGACCTCTGTGCCACCTGCCAAAATAATCTTGGATCCTAGATTCAAAGATCAGGAAGAAAAGAAGACATAATTTAAAAAAAACTACATGGTAAAAAGTGTAGCAAGCAGTCACAGATGAAATAATGTAGATTTGCAGGGCATTAATTCAAGGTCTCTAATTCCAGCAGTCACCATCAACTGTACTGCGTGTATTTTTCAGTAAACATACATAACTAAAATCTTCTAAACTATTAAGGTAATTTTCCAAATGTTTGTAGATAAATTCCCTAATGTTTCTCTGTCACAAATACATAAATTGCTATTATTACAATTTTGGTTAACAGTGTAAGTGAATACAAGTTTCGGCACCCTGATCCTAAGATTTTCTCATGAACATTTCAAAATACAATTGAAGCACAATGTGTAAATTTCAGACAAAAGATTATAATAGCAAGAAACTCAGGGAGTTAAGATCAAAACGCCTTGTTGAAGTGTTACAGAGACTTACAAAGCAACTAGTTTTCTATTCATCAGTTGCACTTCCAAAATTTCTGGACTACTATTTATTTTTATATGCAGTTATGAAAATAATTAAGACAAACAGACTCAGAATATGTTTTATGTTATTAATTAAAATACTGAATAAGTTTTAAAAATTGTTTACAGTACCTTGAATGGCA
Source organism: Rhinoptilus africanus (assembly GCA_013400135.1). Taxonomy (NCBI): domain Eukaryota; kingdom Metazoa; phylum Chordata; class Aves; order Charadriiformes; family Glareolidae; genus Rhinoptilus; species Rhinoptilus africanus. Next base: position 56,504 of record VXBO01002867.1, read on the forward strand.
TCCTTATGAAAAACATAAGTGTACGCTTTGTCATCATCAAAAGCAACAAAAACACCTTTATCCATTGGCCAGTTTTCCCACAAGATTCCTTTAATAGTTGGTGAGAAATTTGGAATCTCATGTAATCTATCATTTACCTACAAATAATGCAAAAGTAAGATTTCTAGCAACTGACTAAGGAGACAAACTAATTATTCATACCAATTATGATTAAAAACAAAAAAAGAACGTAAATAGTACAGAAATACGAAAATTGTATTAAGAAGTTTTCTTATAAGCAGTGACTCTGAGTAACATAATAGTCTAATTCATAAGGGAAGTAAATGGTGAAAAAGCACATTAGATGAATGTTATTTACTTTTCACAGAAAAAAGGTATGGGGACAGGTAGTGGAAAAACTGGCAGTGCTTGTTAACGGGTTAAAATATCTGTATTTGAATACACAAACACATACATTTCTGAAAATTACTGATCAGGAATTTAGCATAATGAAATTGTCCTGATCTAATATGACAGCTTTTATTTCTTTACATTACCATCAAGCATCCTTGGCAACTTCTTCTACCAGCACAGATCTCGGAGTGACAAAATCTTCTTTGTTTTTTATTAAAAACACTACACAGCTGAAGAGCCTGCTCGTAAATGTAACTGTATGGGTATCCCACACAAACTTACTGGACAATAGACAAAGCCATCACTTTTGTCATCTATGAAAGCCAATCTGGTTCCATTGGGATCTGGAAAAATTTTTCTCACACTGACAGGATGCCGATACTCATTCACATATTGCCAGTCTTCAATGTAGAAATAACGAATAACTCCAGTCTAATGAGAAATAACAGAAACAGCTAATAATGACATCAGTAAGAGGCAAGTGGATGGTTAAATTGGTTGGAGTTTCTCCCATCTTAGGATGCTGAGCATAAAGACTGTTTAAAGAAAAATACTTCTAGCTGTATTTTTGGCTTCCTTCTTCATTCACAGATGGTTTTGGGCAGGATAGGAAAATTTGAGGCTTTTTGGAGGGTGAAGAAACGAGCCGGAGATTTGAGGGGTTTGCTATTGTTTGTGTTGTTTATCTCACTCTGCTTTGTGGAGCAAAGCTTAATCTTCGAACAAAGCTGCCTCCAAGGAAGAACCACCAATTCTTAATAACAGATGTACCTAATTCAGGAGGGAAACCCAATCAAACAGTTTTATGATTAACGCTACCTTTCAATCAGTGTTGCACAAAGAAGAACACAAAGTAAAAGGCGGCTCTTGGAGTCAACTGTAAAACTGGCACACATCAGATTGGTCAGTTGCAAATTTAGTATACTTCAAATTTATCAGTACCAGTTTAGGTACTGAGGTGGTGGGAAAACCCTCAACTGCTGCAAAACCACTCAAGTGATTAAGCCAGTGATAACACCAGCGACAGTGATTCTGCCTTTCCTCTGGAATACGCCAGTCTCTGTCACAAAATGCACAATACTACAATGGCAAGCATGCCCTGTATTCCCAGTGCCAGTAAATACTAAAAGCAAACAAGCTACCTCTCAGGCACAGGAAAATCGCCGGAAAAATCCATAAGCGTGTTCAGATCCTTCTTCACTGCCCTCCTAATTCCTATTTTTGTTGAAGCAGCTAAGAAAAATTCTCTTTGGGTACAGGCTTCCAATAGTAAGTCAAGACTTTATGCTATCATACTTGTTTACCTCATTACCTTTTTGTCCACATCAATCACATCATCACCTAAATCAATGAATTTGCAAGGCAAGTGGTATATTTTTTCTTATATCTGGAAGACAGTTTGATGGTCAACCCTCTCACTACTGTGAAAGAACTAAAGTCTGCTATTAAAATCAGTGTTTTGCAACAAACACTAGTAAAAGCAAAACTTAATCTTCCTGCCAATGCATCTCATATAAATGCAACAGTAAAGGAAGTTGAATGCAATTTTGGCTGTATTTGCTCAAAGTTCATGAAACGAAAACAACCCACGGTAAACTTCTCAGATGCACCATTTTTTTTTGCTAAAAATATGAGAAATATATTCCATCTGAATTATTTGTATCTAAAAAATCCTTAAAAACAGAAGCAATACTCACATCTGTACCGTATATGAGGAAGTCACTAGTTAAAGCGTGGCACAAAATTCGGTATTTATCATCATCAGCTGGGAAGAGTCGAGTTTCTCGTTCTTCCTGAGCATCCAAACCTCCACTTTCTATCTAAATATGAGAAGAGAATGAACTGAAAAACTTCAGTGTTAACAATTACATATCACAGTTTTGCCTGTATCAAACTGTAAGGAAATGAAATGGAAACAAACTGCACATGCATCCCTTAAAGGCACAGCATCTGCTTCTGTCACGTTCCCACAGAGACTTTTAAAATAAAACTTGTTGAACAGCTCACAAGAAAACACTTCTACTTCATCTGTTGTAGACTCGGTTGTATTTCTAAAGCTTACAGGAACTCAGCTTTATATTTTAATTAGACAGCAAAAAATATCTAAAGAATTTCTAATTTTTACCTCTATTAAATAAAGATCACTCCATTTTCTCTCATTTTAAAAATTACATTAACTTCCTCAGCTTAGATCAACTCATTAGTTCAGCACTCCAAATCGTCAGAGCTCTTACCATATGCAACTGGACTTTACCCTCAAAGAGAGCAGTGGCATAATCAGAATTAAGGTGCATACTTGCTACTGTCCCCAGGTACTCCACATCTTTAAGCTTTTTAACATCTAAAGGATTCAAACAGAAAGAAAAGGTAAAAATATTTTGATTTTGTGTAGGCCTTCACTTATCATCATCTAAATTTGCAATTGAGTAACCAGATGTGAAAAACTCAAAACTAAGCAGAGAGGGGACAAGTCGTGTAAAGAGACTTTCTCCTTATCAGTCAGAAAACTGGTTAGAAAGTACAAGAGAAACTCTTGTCCTATGCAACTCTTCTAGTGTTTTTACTGTTTCGATTAATTTATTATTAGTCAAAAAAGATGATGCTTAGAGAGACAGGAAAGCTTTAAATCCACTGTCTAATTTGGACACAGCATAACCAATTTTACCTTTCCCCATGCAAACAACATGAACATCTAACAACAACTTAAACCCTCATATAGTTCCTAGGTACTTTGCCAAACGTAGTATTTAAAGACACAGTGAAATAACATCTCAAAACCCTAGAAGTCCTTCACTGGTTAATAACATGATCTGAAAAAAAACCCCAAAAAAGAAACATTCTACATTTCATTACCAATACCTTGAACCTGAAGTTTTATTTCTATTATTTACAATGTGTTGTCATAACTGCTTCAGTTGTGAAGATCATTATCCAGTCTTAAAGGACTGTATGGCAATTCAGGTTGTTATTGTACAATGTGGAATGTCCAGAATTGCTAAACACAATACTGAATTCATAAAATAAGGCTCAATGATGCAGTAGTTTTAAGAGAACTAAATTTATGCTTACTATTCTCTCCAAGTCCATAAAACCAAGCCCGATTGTTCATTCCTACAGCCATATGATAAACACCAATAGCAAGAAAACTGGGCTCTACTTCAACAGAGACTGTGACTGGTAGCTCCTGTGAGAAAACAAAACAAAATAAAACAATTTTCATCCACTATTAATACTTACTTTACTTATATCTAATGAAGTTTAAAAGGAAGAGGTTATCATACTCTCTCCACGTGATTTGCTATCGTAACTTCAAGAAGAGAAGTGAGGTATGCAATCCGAGTACTGCAAGCATCTCCAAGGACTGGAAGCTTCGTCAAGAAGACATGAAGGGAACCTCTTCGTGTAGATACTGCCAAAAGCTGTCCATCATCTGTCCAAGCCAGCTGATCTACACCTAAAACATTCACAAGTTTTTAGAAAAAAAAAAAATCCTTTCTTAATTACTAAACCAAGAAACAATTATTTTGCTTTAAAATGTGAAAATGGTAGAAATTCATAACTAGGAATACATGTACTAATGTACTCAAACATAACCAATTAATATAATTCCAAAATTAACTGGAATCACTCAAGCCAAACCCATAATTTACTAATTTAGTATTTTCCTAAGAGTGAAGACTTGAAAATAACGGAAGTATTTACAGACACTACAAGAGGAGATAATGGTGGTAACTCATTACCCAAGAACATAGTCTTGTAACAATGTTCTGGAAGCCACAGGCACAAATCCTGTATATCAGGATGAGAACAGATTAAGTATCATATGTTAGCACAAGAGATGCTGAAAAGCAAAAAAATCCCTCACCCACCAAAAAAAAATATGGAAAGAAGAAGAAACCAGTTCAATGTATTATTTTAGTAATTCGAATATACTGCATTACAGATTCAAAAAATCAAAACACCAAATATTCCAAGATCCGTTGTTCTCTGAACAAAAAAGGTAAAATATGTTGCCATTTTGCTATGGGTCACCTTATGAACACAAGTTTGGAAAGAAGGAATTTATGATAAATTTTATATCTACACAGGTTTTCCAACAACAATACTTTCAGTCATGTAAAGTCACCATCAAAATTCTGCTTTACTTATTTTGTAAAAATTTCTATCCTCATGGAGACTGTTAACGTACCTTTGTTTTCATCATCCAAATTTATTATGGCATACATTTCTCGCAGGTCTGACAGATCATGGATTTTAATGCTAAAACAAAATAAAGAGTCATTCTCACTAATATAAATCTCAGTCATCATAAACTGTAAGAAACCCAACCCAATCGAGACAGCCTAATGGAGCAAAAAATAGAGCAGAAATGCAAAATGTTTTCCGTTTCCTAAAGAGCAACACACGCCCATTGTTATCCATCACTGTAACCAGTTTAACACTATGACCACACAAAAGGATTTGCTCAGGGAACTAAAAGTTGAGGAATAGGCACAATTCATCCAATTTGAAAGAACTCAGGGGTGGGAAACAGGCACTGTTATTCCCTTTTGACCTGTTACAATACAGGTTAGGTTAAAAACACACTCCTGGTGGACAAACACTGCTTGGAGCACAGATGCAAAAAAGCAGCTTTCAATCCTGCTTCACGTAAAAAGGGACAGAGTGAGAGTTTACTTATGCTCCCAGGTTACTCAATATATGCTAAAGAACCCCTTAAAGAGATAATACTTATTGTACAATAGCTGAAGTGCTTCAAGTTGCACCATGTTTTGCTCAGTTATACCACTCTTGACGTGCAAGTGTCATAAATCAGCAGTCTATGAAGGTCACAGACAGAACTGTCTCGTACCATTGCTCAGCTCCTTTTTTTGCTGAAGAATTCAAATATTACAGAATCAAGGAGCAGAAGACGAGGAGCTAAAGGAGATATTCTATTGTATGCACAACATATTTCGTAAAAAGTCCAGTCTCTGTAACTACTTTTTCCCTTAATTGCTTACACATTTATACTTTTGTCTAGATTGCAGGTAAGACCAAACGCCAGGGAGAAGGATATTAGGATATCAGCATACTCAGTACAGCTTTAAATGAACTGTTCTCCTAACAGCTAAGCAGATGGTTATAGAATCATACGGTTGGAAGGGACCTTAGTAGATCATCTAGTCCAACCCCCCTGCCAGAGCAGGGCCATCTTAGAGCAGGTTACACAGGAACGCGTCCAGGCGGGGTTTGAATGTCTCCCGAGACGGAGACTCCACCACCTCCCTGGGCAGCTTGTTCCAGTGCTCTGCCACCCTCAAGGTAAAGAAGTTCCTCCTCATGTTCAGGTGGAACTTCCTATGCTCAAGTTTGTGCCCATTACCCCTTGTCCTATCACTGGGCACCACTGAAAAGAGCCTGGCCCCATCCTCCTGACACCCACCCTTCAAGTATTTATAAGTGTTGATAAGGTCCCCCCTCAGACGCCTCTTTTCCAGGCTAAAGAGACCTAATTCCCTTAGTCTATCTTCATAGGAGAGGTGTTCCAGTCCCCTAATCATCTTCACTTATGTCTAATCAATAAATCAGAGTAAAGAAATTTAGACATTTTTATATCCAAGTAACATAGTAGAAAAAGAAAGAATCAAAAGGAATAAACTATACTAGAGTTTAATGATTTGGTTTGTTTGTTTACAGTAAAGTTAATTACAATTGCAGACATTTTGGTGAAAATTAGCTGCTCCTAACTTTAGGCAGAGAGGCAGTTCCACAGAGCAATTCATCTCACCTTCTCCGCACTGACTTCTTAGGGAGCCTTGAAGCCTTAGGGAGCCTCACTTTAATGCCTAAAGTTATATGAGATGAATTCCACTCTCTCTGTATAAAATTACCACTTACCAATTGTCTCCACATGATGCAGCTTTGTTTAATGACTGTGATATAGCAATGCTGCTTAGATTATCCTTATGATTATGCGCTTGAAAGATTTCTTGACCTATCTCACGAATGTGTGTAGAAATGACCACAAAACACCCTCGTGAGAAACCAATCATAATGTAGCCATCACCATACCTGTTACAAAAAAAAAATAAATTAAGAGATCTATTTATGCAATATGCAAAATGCATTTCTTTCAGACTGTTGGGGTAGCTGTCAATGTCTCCCTTTAACAGGGAAAATAATCAAATTATGGGAATTTATATATAATGTGGAACAATATAGTATAAAATAGATTAAAACAACCAAAGGTTCTTAAAAGATAAAAACATGTTTTTTCCCAGAATTTACTCATAAGTTGTCTATATTCTCTCTTCTACATTCTATAACGCCTCTTTACTTTCAGCAAGCTGCATATATGGCAGTGATGCCAGGATTCGAAAGATCTCTGGTATCTTCATTGGAACGAGCATGCCAAAGATGGAAACTTCCATTTAAAGGTTCTGTCTGACTTGGTCCCATCAAAGCTATGCTAAAAATACGCAGTACTTAAGGCATACTACCGCAAACACAGTGGAAGTACCAAAGCTATACTCTGTATTTGTGAGTAGACAGTTTACTTTTCATAGTGACAAGTAGAAATAATGAGATTAAGATAGCAAGAGTTACAGCGTGTAAGGATGAATTCAAACAATATCACATCAGATAGTTGCAAAAAAATAATTGCAAGGGAAACTGCCCAGCTATGCCTTGTTAGACATGTGGCCATAAATTATGTGCATACAGGTACAGGTTTTCTTACAGAGTTGTAGTGTAGAGGTATAAATGTCAATTCCATGTTGATGGAACAGGCATTAAAAGACAAGGTGTCATGATTCAAAGACATACAAACAGTACAGCTACTTTTTGGGTACAGACTTGAAACTTCTAGAATGGGATTTCCTTAAAGGAACGTTACCAATTGCATCACGTAGCAGGGAGGCTACAAGAACTTCGCACAACTCTGTAAACCGACTAGCTGAAGGGTACATCTCCACCCCTAGCTCTATCATCAGTTACTGAGCTAAACAGAAAACAACCTATAAAACCCTCAGTTTAATCTACTGTCAGGGCAGCAACATATTAGTGTTCTAAAGCTGAGCATACCAGCAGCGATTATATTTGAAAATACTGCTTTTTATAGCTATTGAATTGTCAAGTAAAACAATTACAAAATGTAGATGACTGTTTGGAAAAGAATTATTAAAAACTCTACAATACATCCAAGAAAAATGCAGTGCCAGCAAGGGATATATGATTTCATTTCCAGCATTTATAAGAACTACCAGGAAAATCTTCAGCTTATTAATACTAGAATGGTGCATTAAGAAATTCCACTCACCATCTGTAGGTTACGATACTGCCGTAAGGCTGCTGAAATTTCAGATCAATTGGGTTATCAGGATCATTCAAATTAAAAAGAAAGAGAGTCCTCTTGCCGACCACTACACTTACCTGCCAATGAATGAAAAGAAAAATTAACTCGATAAGAACAGCATCACTTTAAAGGAAGGTCCTACATCTTCACTAAAAGATGAGATTTAGGATTTTCAATATACTTAAGAATCTCACTGATCTGAATTCTGAATCTTTATCAGTGCAAGAGATTTTCAGGATGTTCCCCTTACGAGCCAGTGGTTCACAGATCTAAATGCAAGCCCAGCAGAACACAGACCTCAAATTCAAGACTTTTCCCTAAAGAAGCTTTAAGTCAGTTCCATTTCCTCAGAGGAAAAGGCAGCAGGTAACATGGAGTTATCCTGTTGGACTACTCTCACTTGAACTACATCGCCTTTTTTGATCCACAGAATTTTTATCCAGGAGGTTGAAGGGAAGACTATCACACATTGCTGCTATCTCAAGTAACTTGCTGAGATTTCAGACAGAAAGACAATTCCAAAAGAAACAGCCTGTTCAGTGTATGTTAAACATGCAATATTTAAAGTTTGATACCAGTCTAGGTGAGTGTATTTTATTTGATGAATCCCATAGAGATGTTGGACTTTGTAGTGGGAGACAGGCTAAACTCTGGAGGTTTTTTTTAGAAGATTATTTTTGTTACTAGAGTGTGTATTATTGTCAGGCAGGAGTAAAACACTAATTTTTCAAAAAGCAAGGAGGAGCAGCTTGTTTTGCCATATTCTTTGACAAAGGTACTCTGAAGGGCTATTTACAAATTGACTTTACATTACTTCTGTTCCAGCTCTCCTTGTCTGAAAAGCAGACAATGGTTTACTCCTAAAATAATAGCTGGAAGAATTAAATACAAAGCTGGTATTTTCAAACTGAGAAAAAAAAAAAAAAGGCATATGTTGATCTAAAAATCCATTAATCCAGAATTACAAACTCAAATTTTGACCTATAATACCTAAATTTACCCCAAATATAAAAAGTATGTTTTCTGCCTTTTAAAACAGCATAATGATGAAGTATTTAAGAAATACTATTTCTTAAACTGTTCTAAGAAATTACAGGAATTATTTTATGTTGCAGTGCAAGATGTTAACTCTAGAACTTATTTTATTTTGACTACTTATTTTGATCCAATTTGCAGGGTTGGTTTTTATCCTCTGATGTCATAACTAACAGCCTGGAAGTGGCTGTTATCAAGCCGAGCCCCTCCACAACAACAGACACCTAGATAATAAACACTATGTGGTTTAGAGCTGCTGACAGACCATCCAAGCACAAACACCAAGAACTGCACAATGACATAGTGTTCCCTAAGATTTTACATCAAACTTGAGAGCTGCCATAAAAAACCTGCAAAGCCGAGGCTATCGCGTGCCCCAGGAAGCAGCAGCAGAAATCATGGCTGGAGTTCTCAGTCCCTGCATTTTCAAAATATCTGTTAATTAAGTTTCCCTAGGAGGCAGAAAACATTTCACTCCATGCAGAGAGGTCCCTGACAATGTAAACATGGGGAAAAATCCTTTCTTGATACCTATAGTCCATAGATTAAATGCGACTGTGAGAATTTAACTATGTTGTATAAGTGTATAGACCTGGACAAATTCTAACACAGTACCAACTTTCTATCCATAGATTTTCTGTCTTGTCTTGGTGGTGTTTCAATGCTGATCATTTAATAACATGCTCTGCTAATTGTTATCATTACCCCACTTTTCTGCATTTCACCATTGACTGATCTGATGTATTTTTATTCATTCAAGAAAGATGATGAAGACAATGAAACAGTAGCCATTTAGACAAAACCAGGATAATGCTCACACCGAAGAATGGCACTGGGGCTTTTAGTCTAACTGATGCTGTGATCTGCTAAGATGAAAAACTAGAAAGCAGTGGTATGTTCCCAAAACTGAGAGATGAAAATCTGCCCTCTGAAAGGCAGCATCTCTGCAATTTTGACAATCCTGCTCCGTTTCCATCTGCCACATTGCATATACTGTTCTATATTTATATTGTATGTATTTTTTTAAGTCCCTGCACACATCTCCATCTATTAAGTTAACTACCATTGCAAAACTGCTCTGTTATCTGTCATATTGCTAACCATTGCACTTTTCATGAACACATCCTTAATGAACAAAGGGGTATGGCTTTACTTTAAACGAAACTTTGGAAAAGAAAAAAAAATTAACACTCAATGTTAAGTCAAGGAGGAAAAAATTGCTTCCTGGTCCCCCAGGGTTGCCAGTAGAAATCCTGAAACAACAGCTTAATACTTTTTGCAGTATTTTGCATTGACTTCTTACTGTGCTTTCCCTGGTTGATATTCTTTCATCAGTCTTCATAACTGAGAACTGCATATCACTGGGATCTGAGCTCACTGAGGTCTGCAAGAAAGAAGTTCAGATTGAGAAATCAACAGTCAACGTAGCAAATACTGATGACAAATAATTGCATTATTCCTGACCTGTATATTTTAGTGTTAAGGATAGATAGATCGATAGATACATCGACAGACGGACAGACAGAGTTGTTATTGCATTTAGTACCAAAACTAATAAAAAATTGGAGAAAAAAATCTGGATCACACAATGACATGTTATCACAGAATATACGGAAAAATTATCTAGGAAACAGTTAGAAAGACAAATCCAAACAGAGAATGAGAGATCCAGGTGAGGAAGAAGACTTGCAAGATGATATACAGACAGTACTAACTGAAGCAGTACAAACAAGGTCACTCCAACGCAAATTCGAAGACAGATCAAGAACAAGGCACACAATCTAAACATTTACAATGCATTTTAATATGGATATACCTGGTCTGGTTTAGGTAGTGATAGCAATCTAGCTGCTTTTGTAGTCAATATGAGTTTACAAAATGTTATAAGCAAGCCTTGCTTAGATGTCTGCTGTCTCAGCTACACTACTTCTACTACCTAAGCCAGGTAGTTTAAAGCACAGACATACCCTAATAAATTCATTAGGGTATTCTTCTCCAATGGTGATCTTCAAACATACAAATGGAAACATATGAAATGCACTATGAAAGATTCATTATTTGAAAATTAGTAAAATACTGTTCATTGTTAAAAAAAGTGAATTATATTATTTTGCATACTATGCAGCAACTGTCACTGCTTGGAAGGACAGTGATGTATGTAAACAAACAGAATGCTGATTAGACAATCTCAGTGTACTTGGAGGGAGCACTGGAATCACCTTCTCAAGAATGCAATGGAGGTCCAGCCTAGCAGTAACCCTTGCACATCAGAGGCAAGATCTTTGTTTTAACCAACCTAAAGCAAAACCAACACTAAAAGTGCATCCTAAAGATCTTACAGTCGTGTGAGAGCTGTCCTGTGCTGCTACTGGGGAAGTCAACCTAAGACTGCACTCATAGGATCCTCTTGTAACAAGATACAGATCAGGATCAAGGATGAGAGAGAAGCACGTTTAGGCAGGACCACAGCAGAATTGCAGAGACTCTAATATCGCACATCCCATTGGGTAACAGAGAGGCTCAGATGGTTAGATATGCCCTCATCCTACACGAGGTTTACCAAAAACCCTTTGTCCTTGAAAGCAGCAGGACTGAACAGGCATAAGCTCCTGATTTCTTGGGAACCAGGAGTATTAATGCACGCCTTAAAATCAAATGGGGGATATAAATACTACCTGTCTTATAGTATCTCCTTCCTGATTGCTTATAGTAATCATTTTGTCTTCACCGCCTAGAGCCAGAAGGTTTTCAGTACTCCAACAACCACAAGTAATCCGCTTAGTGTGCTTACCTGAAAAAGAAAGAAACCCATATAACACAAATGAACAGAACCACAAAAAAACCTGGGATGGAAATATGCCCTATTTGGCCACTCAAAGACTGTCAGAATGTGGAACAATCTATCACAGCAATTAAAAATTCAAGAGTCAATTTTTTTTTTTTAAATCTTCTACTCCCAGATGGAGGTCTTTTGACGTTAAAGGAAATAGCACAGTCCCTGTTATTCCATGTATTTGCATCAGATTTCTGGGAACTCTGCTATATCCTTAATCTTTCCGTCCAGAGGTACTCTAAGCCAGTAAGAAAAAGTAATTTAGGAACAAGTACAACCGCACAAATCCTTTGCAAACTGTAAAGCAAGAAAGGTAACACAAGTTTCCCATGAGGCAGTATCAGGTATGTGTATATATATTTTTAGCTTACTCTGGTAAGCACAACAAAACAGAGGGTTCAAGTTGAGTATGAGCACATTTTTGACTTCTATGTTCATATACAGAACTAAAAGGAATTTAAGTATATTAGCAAAATTCCACTTTCCCATGTACAAGCTTAGGTTCAAACCAATGCATACCAAGAACAGGAATCTTGCGAGAAGTCTGACGGTTATATATAAGTAAGTTTCCCTTTGTTGTTCCAACAGCAAGTAAAGTTCCAACTCGAGACCATAATAAGAAAGACATTGCATCCCTAAAATAAAGAAAAATTTTACTTTGTATAGTAGAGATTCCTTTCATGTGCTTACATATAAAAACATTTTGCATATTTGTTTTGAAGTTCTATGAAATACCACGGATCAAGCAGAATTTTTATATTAGGCAAATGTTCTCTACAACAAGTATCAGAATTATTTAAGTATGCATGAAATAGTGAAAGTAACAAAATGTTATATAAGGTAATGTAATAACACTTGTACAAATGGAAATGTGTCTGCAAACATCAACAGTCTTCAATGGAATCATGGGTAATTTGGCCAAATACACAGCCTTAAAAAAATCTCAATGATACCATGAAGATAGATGAAATTTTCCAGTCACTTTCTGCAATTCTTTTTTGTACTTCAATAGTCCTGTGAATTCAGCCAAATCCAAGTGAATAGGTCTAGTTCTAGTCAATGTAATAAGAAAGAGTCATTTTAACTTGACTTTTCAGATACAGCAAGGCCTATTTTGGTGTATATTTAAGGGTATAAAGATAAATACTATAACCCACATTTACAAAAAAAAAAGCCTCTCAAGCAAAATAATTTTAATTAGAATTTTCTAATTAGTGTAGTTATTTCCAACAATGCCTCTTCCATCCTTTTAAATTTTACTGTAAGCATGCAATAGCAATTTGAAACACATTTCAGATATTAATTGACACGTGAAATGACCTGCAATATATATTTGGTTTGCATGTGAGGTGTTTTGTTTGTGCTTTTCCAATTTCAAAAAGAGGAAGATACCATAAAAGCCTGATTTTATGTCTTAGTTTATACGTCTTAGTGCTTATTCTGCTTAAGCAATAACACTGTGACAAAAGAAGGATTAGGTACTTATATTGATAAATACTGTTCTAGCGAGATTGCCTCCAGTAAGCAATTTACCTCAGATATTAGAGAGAAAGATCATGAAGCAACTGCAATAACCACACACTCCATTCTGATAAGTACCTTCTATGCTCTTTGTTGCTTGCATACTAGCAAGTTACTCTTCCCCCCAACATACTTGTTCGCACATGAAAAGGAGGTACACTATGGTCTATTCCTTCATACAACATAATGTGTATATACATCTTCATAAATTACTTTGATTAAATAAACAGCTAGAGTTTAAAACTGACCTATCAAAAAACCCCCAAACTGCTACTTGGGAAAACTTAAAACTTTACCAAAAATTTAATGCCAAAGTTGATATGTTCCACCAGAAAAGAAAATTATGAATAATAATCATTATAACTTCTAAGTTAAAAAGTCATATTGTTGATAATATATAATAACTAATAAATAATGACAAAAATGTAATGACTAAGAAATAACCGAGTAGTCCACAAATACCTAAACAAGATGCCTATATAATGCTATATATAATTTAAACAGTAGAAAGAAGTAACCACTTTAAATTTCTCATTGTATGTACATTCATTCGCTTGTTTTGAAACTGTTTTCCAACATGTGACTTAACATTCTACGACAAACGATCTTCAAAACATAACTTCATTAAATCACGTATAGGTTAAGTTATTGTGTATTTTGTGCAAAGTGGCAAATCTTTTTCAGGAGTGGAATAACTTGCATAGAAGTTATTTTTTGTTTCAGCACAGTTGAAGTTCAGTTTCAATGTACACTTACAGGATAACAGGCTGTAACATATGGAAATATCCCATAACAAAAATCCAATATTCTAAATTAATTTTACAAAGCACAAGTGAACATGCAATGGAAAGACAGAGTACTTCTATGTTCATGGAGTTCTCAACCTAAATCTGGAAAAAACCCAACCTCATGAAAGAAACACAACCCCCATAACATAACATAAATATTTTTTTATTTAATGGATAAATGACTCCAATTTGGTATCTGTGACTACTTAAAAAAAAAAAAAAACCAACCCAAAAAAACCCCCCAAAATCCTGCATGGNATATAGACAAAGGAAATTTAGAAATGAAAGGTTAAATCCGAAGGAGTGTTTGTCTCAACTCAAGTAAATAAAATAGCAGCCCTATCCCAAATTAGCTATTTTTCTGCTCGGGTGAGTGCCCTAACAAACATGGGACAGATTCGGTTCTGCTCTCTTTCCTACAGCCAGAATGTTTATGTAGAGTGCAATAGCTTAGTGGAAGTTTAGTTCTTTAATTGTTAAACCAAGCTTATTTGTTAACTGAATGCCTGATTGTTACGTAGGCCTCAGGAGAGTTTTAGGTCTGTGGACAAATTCAGAAAGGTACGGATTTGAACCTTAGAGTAGGATCACCTTAAGTATCTCCTCCCATCCTAAACTAGTCTGCTTTGTGAATAACATATTCGTCCCCTTATAAATCTAAGGGGAAAAAATCCCAGCACCACTGTAATAATTTCCCTTACTTTTAAGCTCCCTTTCATTTGCGTGAAATACTTTGGAGAGAGTGTAGCTGGTGCAGATACACAAAAAATTCACCCACCCTTGTTGCTACCCCAAAGTGGAAACATTGAAGAAGAGCTGAACTTTGGCACTGTTGACAATTAAAAAAGAAACAGAATGCAACCAACCCCAAAATCTCCACCCACAACAAATGTTTCAAAAGAAACAAAATATGCCAAAAAGAATTTAGCAACAAATTGCAGCACCTTAATTTAACAGTGTATGTGCTATGGAGGGCTCCAATAAAAAGATGATGTTTGCAATATGGCCTCCAAAACAAGCCACAGTGGTCCACGTCTTCAAATGCACACTTTAAAATAAACTTTCTTACCTCATGCCACTGTCCACTTGGCTTGTTTTGTTTGTGTTCGCATCCCACAGAAATATGGCACTAGATTTGTCTGTGATTATTGCTAAAGTATCTCCATCCTTATCCCAGTCCATAGCAACACAGTTACTGAAGGAAAAAAAAACACAACAAACTTTCACTAATAATGTTAGAATATGTTTGTAAGTGTACAGAAACAGCCAGTCCCTGTCCTTCCTTTTTCCTCACAAACAAACCCATGACAGATTGCAGATTTATCTGTAAAGCAAAATGGCTTTTATAGCAACCACACCCTTACTCAAACCTCATCAAAATGACAGAGGCTGAAAGGAAGGTCATACAAACCAGACTGCTGCCTACATTCTAGTACTGGAAATACTGTCATCTTGATTTTCAAGAGACAGTGAAAATCCCTTGTAAGGTTATACTTTGTCAGAGGCTATTCAGTGCTGGAATTATTCTTCTCTCCGTTCAACAAGCATAACGAATTTGTGCAAGAAAACTGCAGAAGCAGAAAAAACCTCTACTTGCAAATAGTTCCCTGAAGGATGAGGACAGCAGACTCGCGCACAAGTCTTGTCTCTAGTGAATTGGAAACAGTGTTGTTTACACCACCTATTCAAATAACCATACGCTGCAGGCTAAGAACCTATGCCATCTGAGACCACTCTTTTCTTTCTAGATAAATAAGTCGATAACTTATGGTTAAAAAGATATCTCTGAAAAATTTCACTCTCGTTACCACTCAAATGAAAACTTCTAATGCAAGCAATTTCAAAAGTGTCCTACTGAAACATACATTACTGTAAACTAATTCAGTAACCCTTCACTTACAGTTTCTCCTATCTTTCTTTTTAAAACTTTAACAGTTTATATTAGAGAATAAATACGGTCTATTCCCAAAACACACCCATGAATATATAACAGTCAATCAGAACATCAAGAGCAAGAATAACAAGGACAAAAAGAAAGAAATGGGTAAAACCACAGATTGATAAGTAGTAAACAAAAATTCTATCAACATAATGGTAAGAAGATGCTTATAACATCAATGATTATAGCAGAGAATATTTGACATTCTGGACTGTATTCTTACACTAGGAGAGGTCTAGCAGTTAACCACTGCAGTTGGTTAACCAACAAAGATACAAAGTTTGGCCTGAGGGGGAGAACCATATCCAGGCGGTATCTAGCCTGTTCCTATGGACTGATTGCCTTTTAGGGGTTAGACTGTATCTTGTAAAGTACTCCACTTTTTAAATCTCATCTGGAAGGAATCCACTTTGTACACTCCAACACCACTCGGTGATGGGAGCCAAAGGGTGACAAGCAGGAAAACCAGTGAGATTCACTTCAGAAGTACACTCATGGTCTAAAGTAAAAATGCCAATGTGTATGTTATGCCAGTGACATAAGCAGAAGCAGTAAACCAAAAGTGTATCTTTCCTCATGAGGCTACAATAACAAATGACTAGAAAACTGACAGTAGCAAGAATGCTGCTGCAATGAGCATGATGCAGATATATTGTATACAATCACATTATGTTCTTTCTTAATATGATAGATATTTTTCTAACATTTAAATGAAGCAGATAATAACTCCTACTAATGAGGAGTGCTTTGGATAGGAGAATATATTTTTCTGACTATTCTTGATAGCTCATAGTGTGATTTTAGCTTTTACTGTCTCAGATTCCATAAGTGCTCGTCAGTTTGTCTTCTTCTCCGAGTATGTTCACCAGAAATGGTATCTCTTCCTACAAAGTCCTCACACTGTATAAGCAC
Organism: Rhinoptilus africanus; assembly: GCA_013400135.1. Taxonomy (NCBI): domain Eukaryota; kingdom Metazoa; phylum Chordata; class Aves; order Charadriiformes; family Glareolidae; genus Rhinoptilus; species Rhinoptilus africanus. The sequence goes on from VXBO01002867.1 coordinate 73,261, forward strand.
CTCACCAGAAAAGAAGCATTTTAAAGAAAATAACAAAGAATAATTTAAACCCATCTTAGTACCTACCCTGGTAAGCTGATTTCATTTCTTTTCTGACCATGACGATCAAAAATTTTCACAGCACGATCACCTCTAAAAGAGATTAACATACAGAATAATTCCCTATCTTCATCAGTGATTTCTAAGGACAAATGCAGTAAATATTTGTAATCTTACCCTGTTACAGCAAGGAAATTTCCCAAAGTTTTCTGCCAAGCAAACTGCACAGGGGAACGAGACCAAGATTTTTCTAATAGACTGAATACTTGCTGGGAGACAAAAAAGAATGTGAAATTATATATCTTAAAATAATAAGCATTTAAAAATAAACAACTTCCTAACATGTTAGCAACTGTGAGTCCTGTGAGGAAAAAACCCAACCCCTCAAACACATCTTCTGGGTGATTCTAATGCACCAAAGTACCAATGCTCTACAGAAAAATCTTTGGTTTCTGCCAGAAAAATCTAAGTTTCTGGTGCTGGGTCCCTGCATTGAGAACTAATGTAACTCTATCACAACTATTGTTTTTTCTCTTACAGAGTTACTGAAATAAAAAAATTGCACGAGACTCTCCCCTTCTTGTCCAACACCAGAACTTTTAGTTCTCCAAATTTCATGGAAAACCCTGGGACCAGAAAGCATCCTTAGACTGTGAAACCAGAAGGGCCAACGCCTACTCTTTTAAAGATAGGTAACTATTTTGTTACTCTGAATTGTTGGGTCTTAACAGCTAAGACCTCAGAGCCATTTGACTGTAAAGAGAGATTCTGACTAAAAAAGTGTCTTTTCCTTGCATGCTACCTGCACAGATTTTTCTATAATTCAGGCGTAAGATAAAGCCCACAACTTTGTTTCACAGCTTGCTATCCTAACTTTTCCCCTCCCATGTCATCAGATAAACACCAAGCACCTGGGGTCACCAAGCACCTGTCAGGCCCACTCAACTCTTCACCAGGGGTCCCAACCCTTCTTCTGGGTGACCCTTAACTCAGGCATTCTTTGCACTGAATTTGCATTTTACTCACAAAGAGTGTAAAATTAAGAGCACCATGTGCCACAGGCAAAAAAACCCACTCGACAGTTATGTTCGATTTTGAAAGAAAATTTAGTAAAATCTGTGATAAACCAATGACAGAGAAAATCATTGTGGGAGGGCAGGCAAGCTCCGGCTCTTCCAATCCCCCCGTACAGTAACGCATAAACTGACACCCCCCAAGGGCTTTCAGCAGAAAACTTTATTTTTGGCCCAACCATCCAGCCGTTGCCGGAGGCAGGAGGGCTCCTCGCACCCCTCTCCGCTGCCAGGGCCGGCGCGAAGCCTCAGAGCAGGCGGGAGACCCAGCAATGGCCCGGGGGCGAGGCGACGCCTCAGGCGACTACCCCAGCCCGGCCGGAGCCTCCCGGGGCCGCGGCTCCCCTGAGGAGACCGGTACCCTAGGGCGCTTCCCGCCGCTCTCCCCCGCCCAGGCCGCACGCACAGCCCGCCCGCGGCGGGGCCCCGCCGCCGG
>VXBO01002867.1:74890-112801 GCA_013400135.1 Rhinoptilus africanus
GCACAGCCCGCCCGCGGCGGGCCCCGCTCGACGCCCCCGACAGTGCAGGGCGTAGGGGGAACCACGGCCATGACGGCCCGGGGCCGAGGCTCCCCGGCGGGCCGCCCCCCGCCTCCCATCCGCGTCCGGCAGCCGAGGGGACTCACCTTCATCGCGCCCCCCGCTCGCTGCGCAGCGCCGCACGGCGCCTGCGCGGCCCCCGCAGACCCCGCCCGCCCGCGGCGTGGCCGTCACCCCGGCGACGGCGGAGGGAAAGCAGCGCCATCGGCGCTAGAGGGCGGGGCCCACGCCCCGCGACCAATGGTGAGGCGCGACCCCGCGCAGCAACCAATAGGGAGGCGTGGCCCAGGCGCCGGGGCGCACCAGGGCCCGCCCTCCGGGGTCCCTGAGGGGGAAGGAGCTGCGTAAAGGCCCTGATCCCCGAGGGGGAGCTGTGTAAGGCCGCTGTCTCCAGAACAGATTTAAAGAATTGAATGTATTTCAAATATTTAAAGAATTGAAAGGAAAAGAGAGTCGTTCTAAAGCCAGAAGTCCAGCAAGATTATCAGTAAAAATCCCATTTCTTAATGGGACCTGTGAAGTGGGGGCTACAGGCGCCCTCCGTTTTGTATAAGCTAGAGAAAAACGGCACTGACCCGGCAACGCTGCGTTCAAGTTCAGCTGTATTCAACTGCAAACAGTGCAAGTTTCATCACAGAGTTTTACTGCGTAGTAATTTCTTTTAAAACAATAAATAGTTCACTGAGAGCATTAATACATTTAAAATTACAAATGTACAAAGACTTTGGGTATCAGACGCTTCAAACTTTTGAAAAAAAAACATTCAATGAGCTCACATCTTCCCACTTTCTGTTACAAACACACATGTATTAACCTACTGTTCTGAAAACATAAGGAACAAGGCACAGAAAAGCAAATACAAAAAAAACTTTCCAAGACCATTCTGACCGTTCAAAGCAATTCTGTGTAACAGCATAGGGCTCAACAAAGGCAAATTATAAACATTTAAAATTTAAAAAATCAGATAAATAAGGTAACTAATTTGATGTAATCCTGCGAGGCACACGTAACTCCCCTGTAAGATGCTGAACATGCTTAACTGGTGGCAGTTAAGTATCTTGCAGGACCGGGCCCTTTACATTTGGAAGTAACCTTACTGGAAAGATAGACAATTGCTTCATCTTATAAAATTATACTTTTCAAATTAGTGCAAAGCCTCATGTAAAAATGTAATTAGCTAGATGTAATGGAATGCTTCAAAAATTCCAAAGTGCAAATATTAAACTTAAATTGGTTTAATCACACTTTAGAATTCTTCCCATAATTCATGCTTATAGATTTTTCCTTAAAAATAGCAAAGTAAATATAAGAATCAAAGTAGAGAAAAAGTTATGATGTTCTGCATCTCACGTAAAAACTTAGAAAATCCAAAAAGTACACTGGATGTCAAAAACCTCTGGCAGAAATTATTAAATAGCAGATTTCTGTTAGCATAATAAGACAATATTTAAAATAAGGCTTTGGTTAAATAAAAAGTTTGCTAAACTAGGAATGATGATAAAAGTGCAAAAAGATTCACCAAATACACAACTTCATTTCCAAGGCAGGCATGAAACCTGCCATTTACAATGGCTTGCACTGGTATGTCAGCCTGCACCGTAATAGCTCAGACAGCTATAGCCAAACATGGTTATTATAGACAAATTTAATATATGGGGTCCAATGCTATAACTTGTTTCACCCAGATATAGACTCAAACTATATCATTAATAGTATCATTCCTCTGCACGTTTGGTGGATCAAGGTCCTAGATCTGTAACACTTGGTTATTATAGTGACTTCACTAATGAGTTCACTCATTTCTTAGCACTTCCTAAACACAAGTCCTCTGCTGGCAACTGACTGGTTGCAGCTGATTTTCTTACAAATAGAATTCTTGTAACATATGGATAACAAAGGAGACTTTTTAAAAAGTGCTTAATATTGGTCCGTAAGAACAACATGTACATGTTAGCTTGAGACCAAACACTTTGTGGTGGTGGATTGTCTGCACCTCCTGTTTACTGGTGCACTGGTAGTTTGCTTGAGGAAAAAAGAAATCGTCTGAGTCTATGGAGGAGAATGTCACCTTCATAGAGAAGATAATCTACAGTTTCACAGTCACCACACATGCTCCAGCTCTTCCTAAGCACAACGGTGCAACCTGTAAGCAAAAAAAAACCCCAAAAAACATCAGTGAGATAAATGCAGCCAGCATTAAGTCTTTTTTTGTTTAGTTAATGCTTGTAGTAACAGGTATACAGCTGCAGCAGAGTGGCAGTATCACTCCATTCTCTTAATGTGACTTAAAAAAGATAGCAAATTGGTCCAAAACTTGGATAAAAACCCACAGAAAAGGTGAAGATATTTTATATGATAGAGGGAAGTGCTTTGAAAGCAACAGCAAACCCCCAAACTATGAAACAATTATTATTGAATAATTTCAATTACTCGGTATTACATGAAAAAGAATCCTTTTTTTATGGTACAAACTGGGCACCTGAGCTAGACAGTCTGACAACTGAGTAATGGTTGGGAAAGCGATACATTTTTCTCTCAAACAGAAAATGCCAAACATGACAGGAGCAACCTCTCCTTTTTACTTGAATATTTGATAAAATTCTGTTAAGGGTTCTTGACATCAGAATCATTTCTCGGTCTCTGATTTTTGTATGCAGAAGTTACTTCTGGCAACATCCATTTGTGCTGAGATTCTGTTGAACGTGAAGAGGAAAGCAGTTTACAGAACTCACCTTAGCTTCGCCTTTTAAACTTCATATTATTGGAGTGTGTGTGAATAGCACACCAAGTTCTACAGAGATTACCCTGAAGACAAAAGGGTATGCCAAATCCCCTATTTCTTTTTTTTTCCCCAGGAACAACAGACTTATCCTGTGCCGTCTGTGGCTCTGACAAACTTCAGCTGGGAAAATTCCACTACCCTCTTTTAAGTTGTGTATGGACAAAGCGGTGGCAGACTGCTGACGTAACAAGAGTGAAGGAAGGTACACAGACACTTCCAAATCCCTCTAGGAAGGGTTCAAAACTGTACTATATACTGAGATCATGGGATTCAGTGAGCTATGGAGGGTGAAGGCTAAGGATACAAAGATACATACAGATGGTCACCACCTAGACATCATGTGAGATTCATTTAGGTGCAACAGTGAGAAGCGTTGTTTCTCTCCTCTGGTACATATTTTTGGGTTTGGTTTTGGTTGGTTGGTTTGTTTTTTTCTTTAGCAGGCCAGGTAATGCCATGGGTTATCATTACCAGTACAGCCACCGAAGGCCCCAAGCTCTGGTGAGCCTCCTAGGTGATGTTTTAAGATCTTGCAGCAGTATGAAGGGAGGGGAAATGGACAGCTCAGATTTCTGTGTTAGATTTTGTTAGAGATCAGTTCTCTTTTGGAATTTGCAGTTTGGGGCTATTACTGGGATACCATATTCAGGAGGTCAGAAAACAGCTACCTAAGTATCGGTGTCTGATGCTATTCTAGACGACCTTGGACACTGATAGACACCTTAGGGTATCTCAGATGGCAGCAGATACCTAGGGACAGCCTGCCCAGGAAGTCCTTGTGTGTGCTCTACAGAGAGGCACATTCCTGGTGGTATAAAATAGTAAAAGTAATCAAGCATTGAAATGACAGTAATCATTTCTAATCATGAATTGAAGGTTTTTTCATTTGTTTTTTGTTGGTTTTTTGTTTGTTTTTGGTTTGGTTTTCTGAGTTGGGTATAGAGAAATGGGAACAGGCTTCCTGAAAGCTGCGCACACTGTACATAGCATTCACATCAGGAAGGGATTATTTATGAAAAGATGACCAAAACCTTGAAGAAATTGATAAACTTGCGGAGCCACACATTAGAGTTAAACTAACCTACATTTATCATTTATCTTCAGAATAGGAAGCCATGTAAACAGAACCATTTATGACAGTTTGAGGAACATGTCAATACGTTTTATTAACAATGGTTGAAATTGTCAAAGAAAATAGCTATCCTGTTGCCAAAGAGAGAAGGGCAGTTTATTGGAAGTCAACAACTGTCTGTTCAAGATAAACCATCTCAAGATGGCAGAAAAGAAAAAAAAAAAAAAGACTTAAAATAGACAAATAACAAAGTGCTTCTTGGAGAAGGAGTATTTGAATTCTCCTTTTATGAAGAGGCACACTTGAAACAACGAGCTAAATAGTAGTGTATGGTCTGATCAGAAACTGTACCTGTGTCCATTCATTTGTCTGGGGATCGTAAGACTCCACTGTATTAAGGTATGTTTGACCATCGTATCCTCCAACAGCATACAACTTGTCACCAAGAAGACATACTCCCACCGCATCTCTGCTAATGCTCATAGACGCCACAGCAGTCCACACATCTGTTTTTGGATCATACCTAAAATATAATCTGTGTTATGCTCCAAAACTGTTGCCAAAATTCAATAATGTACACAAATGGACACTTTCAAGGTAGCAGAAAACAGGTTTGGGTGTTAATTTGAGACTACTTTTTCCAGAAAAGTAGTCTCTTTGAAAATGTTTCTTTAGCCATCTGGTAACACAGTCAGTACTAGCCACGTATCTACTTTGTGCTGCTTTCCATAGAGTAATACATAGATAAACAGGCAGCTGCTCTTACTACATTTCTTATTGTATATCTAAATGTACCACTCCTGAAAGAGTTCTGCTGCTACACAGTAGTAAAGCCAGTGCTTGCTCTAAGTGGTAAATGCTACATGTCAAAGCACAGGCTATTAAAGTTGAGTGTGGTACTAAAGAGTTACTTGCTGTGAAAGATTACCATTTTCAAAAAAAAAAAAAAACAACCCACCCACAAAAAACCACAAATCAAACCCAAAAAACAGTTTGGGAAAATTCTGGAAGAAATGCAAAACCCTTAAGACAATTTACAGCACTTCATTTAATCATAGCTCCATATCATCAGAAGCATCAGCACCGTAAAAGAGTGTTTAATGAAAAACATTAAATGTGATTCTAGAATAATATCAACATTCTTTACAGGTTAAACTGAGAACTACATAGGAGAGTTCATGCTATTCTTATGTCAGGGAACATATTCTAACCTGACTGAAAGACAAAATGTTAAAATTACAGATGCTTATGGCAGAACTGATGTCATCACAGAGCTCTGAAGACCTATACAAATAAAATACTTATTTGACTAAGAGACCATCCTAAGATCACACTTGCTGAAAGCAAGTTTGGAAGATACTAGTTTTAATTTGTTTGCATGAAGAGCATAGATATAAACAGCTCTAAATTTTATCTGCAGTTCTCTAGTCAAAGTACTACAGAAATGCATGCAAGCATCACCGTAACATGAAAATACTGTCTGAAGCACATGCTGCAAATAGGAGCATAATGTAGTGAAAGAGGTTGATTAGTGAGCTACATATAGAACTTACTTTTCAATTTATTTTATAATTAATTTATCAACCAATGTATTTATCTGGGAAAAGCAACTTTTATTGCAAAAATATAGAGATAAACAAATACTCGGGAGTTTAGTGTGGTTTTATGAAACTGGTAATTTTTTTAAAGGAACTATTTCCATGAAGCTGAACGTCCTCAGTTTCATCTCTCAAAGACCGAGGACAAAATGCATTACAAAATTATTACTAAAGTCGTATGTTCTGTAACTTTGTTGAGAGAATAACTTTTTCAGAGAATATTGATAGAGAAAAAATACATGGACCTATTGTTTTCTCTTGCGCTTCTAATTATCTGTATTCCTCAAAAAATTTGGTATTTGCTAAGATGTAGCTTCTTATCTGCAAACCTCTCTGGGATCTTTTTAGTGCAGCTTCCATATGTTAAGTGGTATGGGCCACATTATTTATTTTGGGGTCTATTAGGACACTGAAAATTTTAAAATTACACCTCTGTTTTGTGGTGTGGGTTTTTTTCTTTTTTCTTTCTTTTTTTTTTTTGGTAGAGGCTGAGTCACATCTCCCAGCATAAAGAAATTTAGCAAAAGGAGAACATGGGTGATGAAGAATCACTGTAAGTGTTGGGAGAGAACAGGAAAGAAGAGAAGTTTCACTATTGGGGGGGGAAGGGAGGGGAAGAAAAAATTAAAGCATGTTTTAGAAATACTTGAAATGCCAGCAAAGACTTAATAATGCAGTGTATTATGAGATATTTACTGTCCTTTTAAATTATTTTATGGCTCACACATGCTTCTGCAATTTGTAACTCATCCATTAACAACTATTGTAAAGACATACCAACTTTGGAATGACTGAATTACATGCCAGTTTCCCAGTGTCATCAGGGGATAAAAGAAAGAACAGGATGTTTAAGGAACCCTGACTGTTAATTCCTTTAAAAGATATAATATGAACTGGTACAGGCTTCTCGTGTGAAAGAAGTTCTGCTCCATTTTTAAAAGCATTCAATTCCAGATTGTTCTCAGTAATCAATCATAATTCATTAAAAAAAAAAAGTTCTAGATGAAGTGCATTAGGGAGAATTCGCTTTTAATCATCTTTCTTGGCAACACTTTGAATCACATTATGACCACATGGTATGTTTTTATATGTAAGCTTCCTCTGCTCATGCTAAAACTAACATGGGTATTTCACTGGGTTTCTATGTAGAGCTCTTTCCGTAAATCACTGGATAGACTAGGACCATTAGAATTACTAGCAGGATATGCCTTCGTCAGGGCATTACCTTTCTACGCAGTCTGACAGCCTGGATGTTAAGTTTGATGCTGGGGCATCGTGACCACCTATTGCATACAAGAACCCATTCCAGGTGGTTACCCCTACACCACCTCTTCTTTTTGACATCTGGGCACAGAGGGTCCATTTGTTTGTATGAGGATCAAAACATTCTACTGACTTAAGACAAGAACTTCCATCTCGACCACCAACTGCATAAAGCCTACAAAGTAAAAAAAAAAAAGTAAATAAATATTGTCTGAACAAGACAAATTCTAGCGATGTACGAAGGACTTTCAAGTTTTTTAAAAAGGGAAGTTTAGAAGGAGACTTTCAATAGAATATTATGTTGTGAAAACATCAGACAAGCTTTTGCTCCAGTCTTTTCCTATTGTCATGATCAATGCATAATAACAATAATTTACAGAAAACTGGTATCTAAACCACAGCATTTATATTCCAGCCTACGCACATATCTAACATTTTCAAAATTACTCATGTGACTTGACAGACAAAGGGCCCACTTTTAGCAGGGTCAGAAGGACAAATTCAGTATTGGATATGAGCATGCAACAACTCTGTCCTGTATTATCTTCAGCATTCAAGGATTCTTCTGGACCTGGGCTTTAGTTTATGAATGGCAGTGGTACGTTAAGTCCCTACACCCACTAGGTGGCCTAGTTTGCTCAGTTCTAACAAAAAGGTTTCTAGCATTTGGCATTAACAAAGCATTTCAACTTTTTGGAAAGCCTGGAAGGATAAGTTTTGTTTTAGGAGCATTCCATAGCTGATGGATCTTTAAAACTAATCAAATAATCAAACTTGATAAAGAATTTATACACAGAGTTTAAAGACAGGAACTCAGAACCTGTTCTAAAAAGGAAGCAATGCATCAGAAGTGAAGTTCAGACCTGAGATATCATGAATGAAATTCTTTCATAGCCTAATGCACATTATAGTATGGTTAAATAATCAAATAAACATTAGATACTATATACAATGATAGTGTGAACAATTACAACAGTTACTATGAAGCACTGTTCAAGATGTCCTCAGTTTGGGAAACACCGTTGTTCACGTTTTAAATATACTAGCCAAAAAACTTAAATACAAATATCTTGTAAATATGGTTGACCTAGTAGTTCTCAGTAATAATTTTAATATCCTTTTTTAAAAAAATGCATTTCCATGGAAGTTCCCATGTTTAACAACACAGCTTGTTTAAGGTAAGGAATGTACTGAAGGATACTGAAAAATCAAGTTGCAGTTCCAAAAAGTTCATAACTAAAAATCAATCCTTTATGCAATACAGCATTTAAATGAGGCCTCCCACCTACCTCCCCACAAAACATGAGAGGGTTTTATGCAGTGATTTCACATTTAGGACATGGAGAAAGATATATTCATTTCTCTATACGAAGGTTTTGAGCAATCATCTGAAATGTATTGTTACAGATAGATACTACCAGAAAGTGCAGAAGTTACTGCTCCCTCAGCTGGAATGTTACAAATTGTGCATGTACTTTGTGCTTTTCAGCTATAGCCATCTAGTGTTGATACCCACATTAAGAGTCTAAGCAATGTTTTGTAATAACAGAGAAATGTAAGGCTCTAATTCTGATGCTTTTCCCCACACCCAGATTCTCTGCTGAATGTATAGGAAGCTTCAGACCTAACTTAGGCATGTGAGACTGCAGCTCCGAGGCAGCCCAAGGCACTCCGCTTGCTGCTTGTTAAAGTTCTTCCCTCCTTCCTGCACCCAGTGAGCATTTATTTCCATTCTTTCCTGCACTTGTTCCAGATCTCACAGGACCCTTAGCAGCAGACTAACCTTCGTGCCCCAACTCTCCTCCCTCCCCCCAGAAAAACCCAAAACGCCAAAATTGTGAAAAGCTTTCTGCTACCTTACAGTACTCAAACTGCTCAAGGGAGATATGTCAGACATTACATAAGCAGGAAGTGAAAATTTGTGGTCAAGAGAATGTAAATATTCTGCCACAACCACAGTCCAACCCAGCAAATCAGGTTAGCTGTCTCCTATCCTATTCCTGTAGCCACCCTGGCAAAATATGGTTTCGATAAGGCAACTACAAGGCTGCTGGAAGGACTACTGGTCTCAAAGGGCTGTGATCAGCAGTATGAAGTCCAGCTGGCAGCTGGTTACCAGGCCTGTTCCTCCCAGGCTGGTACTGTGGCTGACACTGCTCAACGTGTCTGAATTAGTTATCTGAAAAATGTAACGGAAATCAGCCTTCACAAGTTTACTGGTAATATCCAATTAAGGGGAGTTGCTGATACGCGGAGAGGCTTGGTTACTGTTCGGAGAGGCGTACACAGGCTGGAAAAATGGGTTGACTGTAGTCTTATGGAGTTCAGCAAAGGCAAACGCAAAGTCCTGTACCTGGGGTGGCATTTTCCCATGCAATAGTATAGGCTGGAAGCTAACAGGAGAGGAGGCAGCTTAGCAAAAAAAGACTTGGAAGTCCTGGCAGACAGGTCAGCGGTTATGCCCTTAATGTAATGACAGCTGATCCCCTTTCTTCAGTACATAGAGGACTGCTTCCAGACACTGTGTCCAGCTTTGGGCTTCCAGTACAAGAAACATCTTGCCATACTGGAGTAAGTCCAGCTGATGGTCACCAAGATGATGAGGGAGCTAGAACACATGATGAGAGGCTGAGAGCTGCCTTTGTGCAGTCTTCAGTATTCTTGAGACAGCTAAGGAGGCATCTTACTGCTGTCTTCAACCACCTAATGGCAGGTTATATAGAAGATAGATCGTTCTCAGAGGTATGCAGTGAAAGGAGGAAGAACAAGAGACAAGCTGAAACATGGGAAATTTCATTTAGATATTAGAAGAAAAATGTCAGTAAAACGGTGGTCAAACATCGGAACAGGTTGCCCAGATAGGCTGCTGAATCTCCATCCTTGGAGATACTCAGAATTCAAATATGACCTGAGCTACCTCAGTTAAATTTGAAACTAGATCCAGCTTTAAGGTTGTCCGGGTTTTGAGTTGGTGTTGGACCAGATGACTCCAGAGGTCCCTTCCAATCCAAATTATTCTATGATTCTGTGATACCAACTGATCTTTATTTTTGTAATAGCTTAATTCAAGTTCCACTTGTATTTTGGCATGCTATAGAACAATTACACTTAGGAAAACAGTGAAAATCTAGGATTTTCAGTTTAGGAATCATGGCCTACAAATAAAGACAGAAGGAGCTGTAATTACTCCGTCCTCATGACAGAATGCTGAGGGGACAGGTGTCTTTAAAAGCAAAAGGCTGTTGCAAATAGTAAAGAAAAATGCATTTTCCATGGTTACTTTGGATAGTACAAACAATAATAATATAAATCAGCAAAAGGTATTTAAGACTTGACATGAGGAGAACTTCACAGATGTGTTAATAGTTAAGCAAATTGCTTAGGAAAGTTACGGAAACTTTACCACTGGAGGTTAAGAACCAGATCACTCTGGCTATGAGCGTTTTACATATAATTGATTCAGCTTTGGGTAGCAGAATGTATTACAGAGCTTTCAGGTCAATTCCAACCATTTCCTGGGACTGCAACACAAAATGACCTAGTTGTCTGAATATGCTTTGTATTAGGAATTAGGCATATTTTCACTGAAAAACAGCTTTAGAAATTTCGGATTCCACTCTAGATTAGATTAATTCTGCCCGAGCTTACTGTTCTGAGCTAATGCAATATCACATGAGTACCCTTCCATGAGTTTATTGTAATTTTGGAAGTTGATTGCTGAGGCTACCACAGTAAGAGGAAACCACTGCAGTCTCCGTGAAAGAGAACAACGCTTTGCCCTTCTCCATTAAGGAGATGGTAACTACTTATTTGCCCAAAGAGATGGATCTCACAAGCGATCCTGAGGGGCACGGTGATGCTGTTGGGAAGCGTGCTTGACCCAACACAGTATATTTTCTGTGAATGAAGAAACTTGGTTCTTAATGCTATCAACAGGTATATATCAAGAGAAATAATAGTCATTTCGGACAGTCCTCTAATTATATTAAAATAATGAGATAGAAAACAGAAGTTGCCTTCACATACTTTCCATTTAATATCGCTACACCAACAGTGCTCCTTGGAGTTGACATACTAGCTACAAAGTTCCACTGACGAGCCTGTGGATCCCATCTTTCTACTGTATTCAGGTAGCTCCAGCCATCATGTCCTCCTACAGCATACATCGGACCTTCCAATACAGCTACTCCTAAAAAAAAAACAGATATGAAAAACAATCACTTCTAGATAAGGGGAAAGAAAGATGACATTTTCCTAGTGACAGTCCAGTGTGCAGCAAGAAATGTTTAAAAACAAATAGAAAGAAATATCCTTTTGGTAGCCAATGCTGGATATAATCTGAAGGAGAAAAGACATTCAATAAGCAGTTGGCATTAAAACAAAGTTTCCACCGCCCTAAACTTGTTTTCTGGATGTTTTCTTGACCAATCCTAAACCAGATAACCTTTTAAAGAGATGCATTCAGCCTTTACAGAACTCTACATACCAAGACCATGACGATGAGTGGACATAGGTGGCATTACGCTCCAAGTTTTCGTTCTAGGGTTGTAGCACTCCACAGTATTCAGTGTTTTCAGTCCATCTCTGCCACCAACAACGTACAATTTATCATCTAAGACTGCAACTCCGAACTGTAATCTTCGTCCATTCATGTTTGCTACAGGAGTCCACATGTTGGTACGAAGTTCATACTTTTCAATGCTTGTAGCTCCTGAATGACAACATATGGAAGTTTTTAAAAAGAAGTCTGAATTATTAGGATAGCTTTGATTTTAGCAATATGCTGATCCTACAAGACAGCATGACATCCTGCAGCATGTTCTTAATTCTATTTATACAAATAGTCCTTTCTGACTTCCTCAGGACCATTATAAAGGAGGACTTTTTCAGTGCTTATTAAGATAAAAAGCAGACTCCTAACTGCTTTGCAGAATCAAGCCTTTAGAAATACAAATGTTAGGAATATAAACCAACCCTGGTGAAATGCAGATATGTATTGAAATCAACTGGTTTGTAATATTAGAAAGAAATCTGAAGCTGTGTGACATGAAGTACTAAAGTGCTAACTTTAAAATGACGAGTGAAAGAAAACACTTTCTTTGCCATAACTTCTCTAACTTGCCAGATTCCTTCTAACACTAAACAGCATGGAAGTGTCTATAAAAAAGAAAATACCAGTAGCTCTGACAGAACCTTTTAGCAATTAGTCAGAAAGCATATTTTTTTGTTTTTCATGCGTGTGCAGGTCACCTTCATGCCCTTTTTGTCATTTTCTTCGTTTTCCAAATTACTTCTCACACAAGCAAATAAAGATTAGTTTTCACCCATTTCAACAATTTACTACTCAGAAATCAGATATTCCCTAGATAATTTCAAATCAATCGTAACTGTAACTTCCAGAATGCTTACAGTATTATCAAAACATCAAACCAGAACTCAAAACTACAGGTTTTTTTTACCCAATAAACAGTGTACAATTAAGACATTTCATGTTCTATACTGCAGAATCATTGAATTTCAGAACTAACACACTGTAAAAACATCTATCAAACATTTATTTTTAAAACAACCAAAACTCATCAACTAATCATTATATACGCCAATACCTTTTGTTGCATCCATTCCTCCAACTGCAAACAACACGCCCACTGTAGATTTTCTAGGTTTGGTGCGAGGACTTTGCAACATAGGTCGTCTCTCTGGCAACAGATGGTACTTCATTGCTTCCATGATGAGTTTTTGACATTCAATGTCATCCCTGAAGAGTGCATTGTTTTCCATATCTGCCAGAAACTGTGAAAAAGAAAGAAAATTAAACAAGCTGTATTGCTATAAACCACATGAAGAATAAAAACAAGATTACAAGAAAACATTTTATCCAAAGACTTCCACTGCCTGATCTAAGACCTATGTATTTTCAAAACGGTCATATAAAAAAAAAATATTATAAAGGTAAAAAAAAGATAAAAGGTAAATATAAACTTATAATAAACAAAACATTCACATTTTAAGCTAAGCCATTAACTACAAAAAAAAGGAAGGCCATCTGATCTTAATGGATGATTTAAGCTTTATGGTCCCAAAGAAGAAAAAAATATCTTGTGTCCCAGTGCCACTACAGGTATGTTCAAGAAAATGGAGTCAGACTCTGGGTACGTGAGTGAGTTTAACTTTATGCTCTTACTCCTGAATCCACCCAATACAGAGGTCTGTAAGAGCTGTTTTAGGAACAGGCTGAACATTTTAATATATATTCTATTACTCACTCTGACAGTAACCCACATCACAGTGTATCAATTCATACAAGCCTTTGCTAAGAAGTTTAAGATCAAGGATGCAAGCAAATCTGACAAATGTGAAATTTTAAATCTGACTTAAATAAAATTCAAGTTAAATAAATACTACTAATAAAAGTTATTAAGTTTAAAGCTTTTGGAGTCTTTTGTATTCCATGTTTGTCATACTGCAGGAGAAAGATATTAGTAGGTTGAGTGTCCTAACTGTAATTATTAGAAGTCTAGACAACTGGCATTTTTCTGAGCTGTAAGACATGGCCTGGGTAACAGAGAAAAAAAGTAAGCAAAGTGCCCCATGGAGACTTGGACGGCTGTCAGAACAACAAGAAAAAGGCAGATGCCTCTGAACTGCCACCACAAAATCCAAACACTTTGTGACTATTAGAAATGTAAGTCCACAAACCACAATGAGATGCCAGATTGTTGAGCTGTTGACAGCCAACCGATAACAGGTATAAAATTGCTGTGAAATTCATAATGAGGAATAGTAAAGGAACTCGTTATGAAATACATAATATGGTGTGTGTATCCCTGGCTTAAAGCTGCCATAGGACTGCGAAGCAGCAAATATGACATCCATGGCTGCAGAAGAGACACAGGTTAAGTACAGGCTGTAAAGCCTGAACACCTCTGAATCAGGCAAATCAACAGAAACTATGACAGAAAACATAATTAACATACACAGAGAATAAAAATTTTAAAACCTAAAAACCTTTGAAGCCCTTCAACTGCAACTTTTCAGAAAACTGAGCCTGATTTTTGCAGTATTTCTCTAATTGGCTAATGTTCTCATTCTATTTAAAATCGCAAATTAAAATGTTCTCCTGTAAATTAGCAGAGGGACTAAATTTTCATTCTTTAACTTTCAGTACTTCCCATTGTTTCTTCTCTCCACCCAAAGCACCATTTATCACTTCTATCACTTCACAAGAACACTTTGTGATTATAAAACAGCCATTATAAAAAAGCCATCTTTTAACTGCCACTATGCAATGCTATGAAATTGCACATGGTTTTAAAAAAATAAACAAAAAAATCAATTAATTACTACAGTCCTAAATTGGACAGTGTCATAGTTGCGTGCATGAAAACTGAGGCTTGTGGACAACACGACCAATTCAGGCCTCCAATGTATTTTTTTCTGATAGACAAGCAGCATTTAATATTTAAAGCAACACTATGTGTGTATATATGAGTTTTGCAACAAGATGCAACCTACATTTGCTCCAGTTTCTCACCCCCCTAGCCTATAAAAAAGTTTTCTTATAGCACAGTCTCAATCTCTGAAAGCAACTTAATCTCAGTTAAAAAAGAAATGCAATCTAAGATTGTTTTGGTACGCAAAAAAAACTGCATGCTTTTGAAAATAAGCCTGGTGTATTACAATTTTCTGTAAATATTGTTCACTTGAAGAACTTGGAATGGGCTTACTTAAATGAAAGCCAATTTCCCCCAATTTTTCTTACTTACATAGCTGCTTGTACTAAAAGCATAACTGAGCAGTTACAAATTACGTGCTAGCAGGAAATTAGTCATTGGTAACCTGATAAAGAGAAAGGTATTGCAGATACTGAAGTACTAAGAATTTCTGTCTGAGAGGAAGCTGAACCCACCTTGTAACTCAAAAATTGCTTAATCATCTTTTTCATTAATTGCCACCTTACAGCTTAAGAAGCTGACAAATACTCATCTTTGGCCTTTGTAAGAGCAAAAAGAGACTTATAAGTATTTAGGAGACTGCTAGCATTAGGCAAAGAGATGACAGAATGCTATGTACAAAGAGATGCATAAAACCACAACGAACCAGTAAAACTGACAATTCATTACAATATTTTGCATCCAGTGCTACAGTTTCATAGTATTTCCCAAAGTGTTTTTTTTAAACTGTATGAATCTTAATATTCTTTGCATCTCTGCTTGCAACACTATTGATTTCAGCAAGTTGTTCAGTTTTCTAATTTCATTTCATTCAAACAGCTTTAACCCTTCAACCGTAAAATTGGAAAGCTTTTCATTATGTTATGTTTGCTATCAGATTACCTCATGTCATGTGATCATGAAGCAAAACATAATTCTGAAAATGTTAAGACTGTTTTAGGCACTTTAAAACAATTTACTCAATGCACTAATTGTCATATTAAAATCACAGCTCTAACACTTTAATTTGTTAAAGAAAGTAATAAACAATAAGGCATCAGAAAACTATGGTGTTAGAAATATAAGTATATATTTGGAGAAGACATGAAAAATTAAAGATAAAATAATAAATGAAATATGACATTGCTTTTGCGTTTCATTCTGCTGTTTTCCTAATTAGTTACTGAGTGGACATAATTTGATTTCAGTACCTATTTCTGGGATAAGCTCTGTACTTCCAAAGATGTTTCAATTACAGTGAATTAAGTAAAAAGAATACAGCAGTGGTTACTTAATTATCAATCAATTAAATACTCAAGAAAAGAATGATTTCCTCTAGGTCAACTGGCTTACACTGTATTATATTTCTAGAAAAAGTGAATTACAAAGTTAAGGCCACAACTGTGAAAATCCTCCCACTGCATATATAATAATCACTATGGAAATACTAATACCAAAATGCTTGCTAGTGAATCTTACTATTGAGCAAGAGGATACCAGGTTAGAGGTAATACACAGAATGTTGTGTATGTGATTTATCACTATGGATGAATCAAACTCAGTTTTTGTTGTGTTAGCGAATTCTACTCATTATTCAGGTTCCATAAAAATCCTGTTTTCTTCATTTAATAGAGATAATTCTCACTAAACCAACTGAAAACTATAAAGCAAAATCCTTTGATTATACTGTAAGTGTTAAATATTACTCATGAAGGTCCAGCGAGGCAGGCTAGCACAAGAGAAGAAAGGAGGAGAAAAAAAAAAACCCAACCCATGCATGCTATTAGATAATGAATACAGAGTTACACACAACACTAACAAGAGTAGCCATTCCTACGGGACCAGGAAAACTGTAATTCACAACTATTTCCACAAACTGAGCTCAAGTCTTCTTCAGCTTTGCATATAAGTGTCCAAGAAGGAGAAACAGTATCGACTGGGAAGAACAAAATGTACACACAGATGGTTTATCAAGAATTAATGGAAGAAAAGTCACACTTCAAATGGTATTTCCTAAATCTCAACCACAGTCATAATTATATGAAGAAAGTGTAATGATCCAAAGAAACTGTGCAAGTTCCATAAAGAAATTTTAAAAGGGCACACCTTCTAGCGACAAACATATCCTTGATAAGCATTTTCCTAGGCAACAGAAGTGATTTTTTTTCCTAGAAGCTCCACCCATTCTTGTGTCCTCACTGAGCACAGATTAGGACCAGAATATGCTGCAGTTCACAGACACAAACTACTGTGCCTATACAACATACTAAGTCCTTATATTCAACTGTAAGGATCCAAGTCATGAAAATCCTGAAGCTTTTATGGTTTGTCACTATCAATATATCAATGCTGAGGTCATTATGCCCACGGTAACCACAGTATAATCTAGAGTGGAATTGAACAATTTACTTGTGGAGCAAGCAGGGGCAGTCTAATGTAAGCCAGGAGTTTACTGAGATCCTTCCTTCTCTGTTCCAAGTCATGTCGAACCCATGTTAGTAGTGCATTCAGTATAGTTTCTTCATTAGGAATATTCATGTCATCACTTGCTAAAAGCTTTGCAATTTCAGTGGCTGGCAATAATAGGAATTCCTGGTTTCTAATTACTTCCATGAAGTTTTCCTGAAAAGGAAAAATAAAAGTATTTTTAATACAGGTGTCATCATACTTTGAATACTTTATGGAACTCCTACTATATCTTCCCCCCTTTTCCCTCCCTTCACTCCATCTCTCACTTGTGCCAGTCAGTACAACTGGAGAACTGACCTATAAGGAAAAAAAAAAAAGCATAAAAGCATACGGAGTTATTTTGACCCCCGATCTTTCTCCCAACTGTATCATTCAGTCCCACAGACAGATGTGCTGAAACAACTGAGGGGGAAGTGCAAGGACAGAAACAAGCAATGGGTTGTGCACGGAGTTTATTATTTTGGCACTGCAAATTGAAGAAATACTTTCTAAAGTATAGTATAAAAAAAAAAGGTGCAGTTTGTTCCTGTTGACAATACAGAATACAATGTAAGATGCTTTGTCAAGGGAAGAGCACAAGATGCTACAACTACTGGGCACACCTGTAACTTTTCATTACTGATAGATTAAACTATGGTGTTACGTTTTCAGAGCAAATAAATACCACTAACAATTTTATTTTTGATTTTAAATGGATTATTTTAAGTTTATTTTACAGTTTTGTAGGTTTTATACAGCCGATCTGATTGAATGGGAAGAAAAACACACAAAGAATCCACAATATTGTACACTCCTTGCTTTATTAAGAATATTTACTTTGATAGGATTCAGTTTTCTAACTTTAATTCTGTCATTTCCAGCAACAAACCCTTACTTCAAAATGGAAAAGTCACAATACATATAATTTCTGACATTGATATCCTATTATTCAGAATACCAGGACTTGCAGAATAAGGATTCTCATGATTTGTAAGGATTCTCATGAACTTAGGCAGAAATAGCAGAAAACAAAATCAGCACTGGGAACTTACAGTAAAAAACCTGAAAGAAACAGAAAAGGGTGAGATCATGTCTATCCTCTTTCCCCAGGCACCTTTACAAGGCAGCAAAGGAAAGAAAAGTAAAAGCGGTCTATGAATCACATGTTCTTATATTTTGGTAGCTCAAAACCCAGTTAACCTCACTCTCCAAACTGAGAGTAACTTCATGACAATGAAATAGTACTACAATCCATTTAGTAAACGCGCTGTTGATTGCTAGATAGGTAGCCAAGGGGATGCTGGTTTTGCTCTGCCATTACATATACCTCCAAAACACCTGGTGGATAAAGTACATTAGATCCACAATTGGGGAAATCTAACAGCCTAATACCAAAAATCAGTCTTACTATCTTGTTCAATGGTTTAAAAAAAGGAATAGCACACTAATGAAAAAACTCTGGATTAGAAGCACATACTAGTTGGGAAAAAATAGGATTTTTAGGTCAAAGAAACAGGGAGAAGTTTGGGAGCAGAAGCAGGACCTGTGCTGCAAAACAGGTACAAATTTAGCATATAAAATGGCAACAAAAACATACAGTACAGTTTGGCATTGCATATGCAAAGGACATCACAACAACAAAGTGAAAAAGGTAACGCTTCTTCCTTTTTATTGCTTAGTCTAATAATTTCAAAGCTACACCTCAGTACTCTAAAAATATTAACTAATTAAAGAATGCTGAGCAAAGAGGAAAAAACTAATAAGGAGTAAACCAGTCCACTTTAGATGAAAGCCGCACATATATAAGATGGCTACAAGTGTCTAAGGGGAAAGATGAAAGCGACTCCATTCTACAGGCAACTCTGAAGTTGAAATTAGGACGAGAATTGAAAATGTTATCTGTGCACATAACAATTCTGTATTCCTGGATAGAATTTGCAAAGGAAAATTTTACATTCAACATCTGAAAAGCTTTCTTACTAGAGATACAATTGGCTACACAAAAGTAGCGCTTCCAAGTGAAAACTGCAGATTAGAAAGGAGACAGAACCATCTTTTCCTCTTTCATTAGCTTAGCTCTCTGTATTACAAAATGAAAGAAAATGAGCAAGTACAGAAATTAGAAACAGTGAAAGGACTGTACCAATATTCAGTAGCACTACACATGCATTTATTTTTATTTTACTCTGATATCAAATGCTTGGGAGTAAAACTGAAGCTGAAAAACAATCAAAATTATTTCCAGAGTTTAAACATGCAGTTGACAGAAATTCACATTCCACTGAGTTCACTTTTTTTCCTCACTGCTGTTTTTTGGTTGATTCTATGTCCTAAGTTGGAGCTGTGCTTTAGTTTTGCTGAATAAACAGGCAGTGAGCACTGACAAATAGAAAAGCCAACACTTACTACCTTAAACTTTCCATATTGTCTATCCGGATCACAGGAAGAGGAAGGGGAAAGCACCTGCATGGAAAGTTTCCTTTGTCTCTGAAGGCAATGAAAAGCTGCTCTTGCATAAGTCAGTCAAGGATCTTCTTTGGAAAGCTTTTTTCCAACTGGATTTAATCACTTCAACAGCTGTCGTGTGTAAAAAGCCTGATTTTCCTTCTTGTTGCTTGCAGACAATTGATTTCTGTTGGGAACAGATTCAACTTCCTCTTGCTCCCATTCTATTTTTAAAGCAGAGACTCCTTTTGAGCATAGAATCAAAGCATTCCACTGGGAATACAGCCACTCTGGCCTACGTCTGGGGCTTTTTATGATCTGAATCTGACAATTCCTCTTCCTCTACAGACAGAGATTCTGAAGACAAAAAGGAGGAGCCAGTGTATCTCCTAGCATTCTTAACCTCCTCATTAGTCTTTTCTTTCTTTCTTCTTATGGCAACTCTCTGTGGAAGAACAGGATATTTCAGAGAACAAACGGTCTGCAGTTTCAGTCCCTTGCTTTCTGGCCCCGAAAGTAGAAAAAGTTTCCCACCCCCAAAATTAGCTCCTCAAAGAGCCTGGAAACTTTATCAAATGAACAACCTGAGGTTTATATACCAGCTAAAGAAGGGACACACAGTCCCCGTGCTCAGTGCTGTGCATTGCTCATTCACATCATAACCTTAAATTCACACTTCAGCAAACAGAGAGTGAGGAATACTGATATTCTTAACCTCAGGTCTGTCTTGGTACAGAGCACAAAAATATTAGGAGCACATAAAAGAGAAGAGGTCACATTACTTATTTCTAAGTGGTGCTTAATCCCCAGAGTGGGATCCAGTGAGCTGGTCAGGCTCCCTCTACCCTGTGTCAGGAGGATTAGAACTTCAGAGAGCAACAGGACACCTGCGGGCTGAGAAGGACACACACCGAGGTGGCCCAACAGGCAGCTCTAACCACAGGGCTCTCTTTAAACTCTGAACCCGTGCAGCCAAAAAGCAAGAGGTACTTGAGTCACAGGATCTGACTGAGAACAAGCAGGGAACATAATTTTGTCTACTGGCTGCTTCTGTCAGCTGAGGTAGGAACTCACAAGAACTGAGGCATCTGCCCCTGCTGGTAAACTGTTCACAGTCAGACAGATGTCAGATAGCAGCTGCTTTCCTTTCAGGCTGCTTTCATTGCTGTGGGAAGTGATACACCAGCCCCATGCTTTCGGTGTGCCCAGGGTTTGTTTAGGGTACAACAACTGTAGCTTGACTCCTCTCTGCAGAGTTTATGGATTCCAAAACAGGCTGGGCAGCGTGCAGAAAACTACTCCTGCCAAGGCAGTACCCATCTATTTTGCTAGGCTGAAATTAAGGAACTTGAAAGACAGAATCACATTAGGTTTTCACAGATAAAAAGAAGTGAATGAGTATTTTCAAAGTCAGGTGGTTACCGAGTAGGATATTTTGGACTGCAATTTCAGGTGCAAGAATATAAAATCCTTATTTTAGGCAATTATTGCCTAAACTATTGCCTTATTTTAGGCAGTCTTTGGGTCTGACAAAAAACCCTTGACATTTCTCCCCCTTTCATGCTCCCCCCTACCAAAAGGACAAACTGTACCTACTGTTACAAGAAAGAAAGAGAAACTATACCTCTTTTCTTCTTCCTCCCAAATCATAAACTATATTGCAATGATTTTTTTGTTAACCAACTCTGCTTTAAAAGAGAAAGCATGTCTAAGTGTCCCGCATCAATTCTTCTGCAAAATTCCTAACTTCTATGCTTGGCCTTACTCTGTTACTCTCCAAGTTTTTCTTCATATAAACAGCAATTGGCTGTGTTCAGAAATCATGCAAACTCCAAACTTAACTTTATCTGAATCTTGTAACATTTGATCACTGCTCACATACTTCTGATGAAAATCAGCGTGATCTTTCACTCTGCTTTAAGTGTGCAAAGCTGAGCAACAAAGATTACAAAGCTGTCTACGCAGGGACTGACTCAGGCACTATCACTTACAGTGTTTATGTCTGATTTTTTTTTTTTAATTAAGAAAGTTAAAATCTGGCTACTGAAGAAGCTACTGACATTTACCTAAGAACACCTCACTATTCACCATAGATATTTCATATTCTGGCAGTTACACAGGCTATCTTTTCCTCAGCTTCCCTTCGGTTTTCTGTTTTGTGAAAGAGGAGCAATTGGGTTTAATTCAAGATACACTACCAACTGCTTCAAACAAACAAGGTGACAAAAGGGGCATTTCTTTTGACTTTGTGAAGACAGCAAGAAAAAATGCACAGAAGGCACTCTGTGTGAAAAGTCTTTACGAATTGAACAGATACACTACTGGCTAGCCTATTAAAAATCCTAAATCTATAATTGTATGACCCCAATACTATACATAAACCACAGCAAAACAGGATAACCTGTGTACAAAAGATACCTTTATCCAGATACATCTCATGATTCTGTCAACTTATTTTAAATCCCTGATGCATAAAAATCAGAGTTGCTCTTTACACAGCATTAAAATCCACAACTGATCACTTCAGTTTATTTTATGTTTCACTTAATGCATCCTGAGGATTTTTCAAGCTTTAGTTTGCAGCATCCAAAAACTGACCTGTTTTGATGGTAACCTTAAAAAGGATTCTCCTCTAAAAAAACAACTTATCAGCCCTTCTTATTCTTTTTTTTTTAATTACACTGTATTATGTGATTAAAATTACGCTATAAAACCATGCTAATGCTTTGCAATGACACTAATGAACATTATACAGTCAAAGCAGGTCTATTAACAGAGGTAGGCCTACTAGGGTAACTCACTGATTGGTCCTTCAGTTTAACCAAACACTCATTTCATCTGAATTTATAGTCTTCATGTAAAGAAATATTTTAATGAAGCAGGTAAGACGCTTATCAAATTATAGCATGTGTCAAAAACCTTTAAAACTGAGAATTTGTTTTAATTGCAGAAAACCAGTTATATGGCAATCTGGTTTTTTTTTCTGTCAAAGGAAGAGAAAAACTCATAGAAAATAATATATATAAATTAATAGTTAATTATTTCATATTCTTCATTACCTTTTACTTCAAGTGCTTTAAAAGAACCAAAATTACGTGGAGAAGCCAGAAGTATATACTATACTCAGTATAATCCCCCATTGTTCTAAGCTGCCTACTGCAGCATAAAAATAATTCGTTGTTTTGACAAACAGAATTTCCAGGTACTACAGGTGCACTTAACCCTTATACTCTAATACTTCTTAATGGAAAGAGCATCGAGTGGCTAGCACTTACTACTGTTGAACATTTTATTTTTTCAAACAGCTTTTAAACAAATGAAATTACTTGGGGATTTTAATTGAAGATTCAATTGGACTATACATTTCTATGCAGTTTCCATAGCAACATTCATTTCAAACTAAAGAAGCTGCTTCTCTATTACTCATTATTACTAAAATTCAATTTCATGTCTCTGTTGGAACTAAACAACATTAAAAGAGGCCTTGGGAAGAATCCATCTAGCACAACTAATTAGTTTTGAAAATGGCTTTTTAAAATCCACCTAATTTAAATTTCATCCACGTGTAAGCCTTAAAAGCAACAATTTTGACACTTAAGTAAACAATGGCAAAAAGGCATACAACTATCTTCCTGTGGTCTGAAAAGAAAGATAGGTGCTGTAAAAGAATGGCTTTTAGAAAGTTCACAACCTCTTTCCGCCACAAGTCATGAATTGCCAGTCAAAACAGTAAGACTATAATCCCTAACATTCATCTTCAAAGATGCATTAATCTAACATTTATTACTGTCCTGATCTTGACAGTCCACTTACAAAGGACATGACAACAGCATAGACCAAACTATACACTTATTTGGGAAAAGAACAAATAGGTCAGAGGAGGGAGGTTCTTTTTTTGCACACGTTTTGTATCGCTGTCTCCGTCACCATTAATTCTAATATTCCTCAAAGGCATGAGCCACATTTATCTTTACTGTTTCACGTGACTGTCTACATAATTGCAGACCCCTATTTTTGTTTGAGTAATAATGAGGATCAAGATTAGAAATGTGGAAGTTGCCATCTGCACACTGTTTATTGACCTGTTTTGATAAATTTCAACGTGTACGTGATTTAAAATAGATTAGAGATCCACTCACTGAGGAAAAATATTGTGTGATATAAAAAAAGGAGCTATTTTAAATAGTTATACATACTAAATTATTTTAAGTCAAGAAGAAATAATAATAAAAAAAGAAGTTTCTAAACCAGCAAAAACTAAGGCAACAAGAAAAGACATGGATTTCTAATACTAATTAAGAGACAGAAATTACTCCTCTTGGATGCAAGCCAATATCTTAATAGCAATGCAATGCCACGCCACACAAGCAAATTAAGTACTATCTTCATTCCCACATCTCTTATGTGGTATCTGCATGCCCTCATTCAGGTCCCAAGAGCTTACACAGGCGAAATTTCATCAAGAAGAGAGAAAAGCATCTCACTAAACTGCAAAGAACAGATGAACTGACTTGCCTCAGAGATAATTCTCCTGCCTTCTTCTGCTGATAACTTTACCAAAATATGCTTGTAAGACTGAGAAGAACATTTTACATTAAAATAAAGGATCACTATTAAGATGATGAACTTTAATTATGTTGGCAGGTCAGTCTTTCTATAAATTAACTCTGAAAATATCCATGGCAAATTTGTATTTAGGCGCATATTGCCTAGCCTAAGATCAAATTGTTTGATGCCATCATGACATCCCATTACTAAGAATTTAAGGATAACGCAGAATCTATATTGACGAATGCCCACATTCATACCCCAGGTATTACTTGGAACCCAATTTCTCCACCTGATTACAAAACAAGAATTCTACAGTTACATTTAGTAAGGTGTTATTTTGAACTAGAAGATGGCAGCTTGCCTACTGTTAAGCGTGCAGTTTTTGACTGACAGAAATAAGAACAAACTTTTGAATGATTTTATTGAATGAATATCACACAATCTCATTACTCTTACAGGGAACCGTTAATGCTTGCCTATTTCATTCCAACTCTAAACCAGCAACTTTATAGTTATTTTGTCATTTCTCATCATGGGAACATATGTGCATTCCTTCTTGGAAAAGGATCAAGGCTTTCTGGGGGGAAAAACATTAGTATTTTATTCAGGCAAACATTCTGTATTTTCCTTCCTAAATAAAGCAGACAAGACTTAAAATAACAACATACCATAGTATAATTGTGAGCCACCTTGTGCAAGTCAGTGCAACCCTGCGCATCAGCGAAAGATCGGATTCCAAGGCAATTGGACGGGTGAAGCTGCTTCATTAGGAATTTACAGCATGCTTCTACAACCTGAGAGAGCTGAAGAAGGCAAGCTGTAGACAACAGGCACTCAATGTTATCTTCTTTTAATTCAAGGCGACCTAGTAACATTAAAAAGTAGATCACATAATTCTGCTCTTATCATTTGTTAAATTCCCTAAAACTCACAGGCAACAGCATTATTTGCAGATTATGACAGAATATAAAGCTTAACAAACATCATCCTCAGCAACAGATAACCAGCTTTTCAAGATGAGTACACATAATGATGTAAGGAAAGGGAATCCTAGTAAGATTCCTTTTTTGTCAGTCATGACACATTTAAAATAGTCACGTAATACTATATGCTGTTAGTTAACAAATTATCAGAAAAACTACATCCTAGCAGGTTGCCTCAGGTAACAGCAATGATTTCTTTTTATTTATTTATAAGGAATTAAATAATGTGAATAACGATTTCTAAAGAGCATTTGAAATCTAGTAATGGAATATATAATGCTCACAGGAGGACAATTCATTAGAATGAAAATGAGAATTTCATTGAATTACCTGTATATGCATATTGAACCAGAGCCCACAATGCATTTGGCTCCACACCTTCCATCTTGATTTCTTCCTGTCTTGCTTCCCTTACGTCATTAGTGAACATTGCCGCAAAGTAGTCCGAAACAGAGGAGAGAACCAATCTGAGTACAATGTGCAGGAGAAAAGGAGAGAGACACAGGGAGGAAAAGAAAAAAAACTTTGTTAACTTGATGTTTGTTAATTTATGATTCATTACTTTGCCCTTTGAAGAAACACAGTACTTAGGAAAACATTCTGAAATTGACAAACTGCTCCATGCTCTAGTTCCCCTCCATGAATAATGAAGTACTGTTACCAAATCTACATTTGCTGCTAAAGTAAACGGATTACCCTTTCAAAGCTCAATAACTTTTAATAGCCAACACAGAAACAACCCACAAAAACACATAAATTGATAATGGAATATAAATGTGCATTATGGGAATAAAAAAAAAGATTGAATTTACTTCCATTTATATTATGTCAGTTACTTTTTTAAATGAGAAAGAATGACTTCCTAGTCCTTTTAAAAGTGCTTTAAAATGCTTTTACTCTTGGTGCAAACATACGCATTCATTTACTAATACTGATGACAGAACTAAGCACAGTAAACATGGAGATGGTACAAAGTAATCTCTTTTGTGGGTATGTATTTAGCCTTTTGTTAACAATTTTGAAAGTTTAAAGATGCTGACTAACTAAACATGTTACTGCTCAACAGACACATTTTTGGAGAGTCAAACACTGAGTACCTGTAACAGTGGCACTCCACAAAATGTGCAAGAATTTATATTTCTCAGTACGCATTCACAGGACTAGGGTGAAAGAAACAAAATCATGTGGAGCAGGAATATTCATCCCATACTTCTGTTGTATGAAACCTACCATAACTATTCATGAGATCTGCTGGTCTCTTCCCTAAGATAACTCCAAGAACAGCCTTGTGGGCTGGATCAATTTTTGCGCTGCAGCAGTTCACTGCTGCCTTGCTTGCAGGGATTTCAAATATAAATACACTCGCACATGTATTGAGCTACACACACAGCAAGTTCAAGAACCAAGCCTCCTGCAAATACACTACACAGTCCACCTGCATACATTCAATGAATCTAATACTTCACAAATGCCAGTTTACTCTGTGTTGAATCATTATATTGGCTTGTTAAAATGACAGAGGTCAGGAACCACAAAACAGAGCAAAATTAATTGAAAAGGTGAGCACCAGTGCTTAGAAATAAGTCTAAACCTGTATTAATGGGGAGGATTTGCAGATACATACACAAAGTCATGAACTGCAAAGAACTGTCTCTTAGCTAATTAACTGCAAAGTAATAAACAGTAGACAAATTTAGACTATATTTTTCTTGCTGATTTTCTGACCATTGACCATTTAGTCAGGCCTACAGCAGGGTAACCTCTGTTTCTAGCTGCTGAGGCAGCAGAGTTGTATGGGGTATGTAAGACCATATGGGAAAAGATTATTTTAGCACCTCATATGATTGAAGTTTTGTAATTAGAAATAAAGTTCTGTTCTTTTAAAGAACATATCGTTCTTGAGATATGAGATTTGTTCTGTGTCTGACTTGCTGAGAAAAATTAGAACATTCTACCGAGGTAGTGCCCAGGCATCACTTCCAAGCATTTTAACCTCAAGTTTAATGACAGTTAAATGAAAATACTGCCTCCTAGGGATCTGCAGCAGTTTGGTCAAATTAGAGTGTACATTCATATAAGCATCAAGAGAGAGTTTCTGCACCTGCTTTTGATGTTAAAATGAGATGACAAAATTTGATTTCTAAGTACAAAATAGGGGTTCTCATTAGAAGGGAAAGTGTGGAGACGGACAGATTTGAATAACCCAAGTATCTCTGCAAGTCCAATTTGGAATTAGAAAAAAAAACCACCACAAAAAAAGCAAATCAAACAACTGAAGATATTCACCTCCACCAATACTGACTTGAACTTGTACACAGAATAGAGCTTGAAAAAGAAAGGTCTCTACAATGGGAAACAGAACCTAAAACCTAATCTTAACAGTATGGGGTGGGGTTTTTTGGTGTTGTGTTTTTTGGGGGCTTCTTTTTTTCTTCCCCCTAACAGTGCAACTGGTTTAATCAGCTGCAGTATTACTTAGAAAATGGCTGAAGTGTACATAGCTTGTTGAAGAAATGCCAAATAATAACCCCAGACTCCAGACAAAAACCTTCTACCAGCTGTTTGATATCAGCAAATTCCTCCCTGTAATTTCAAGACTCAAAGTCCTCCAAAAGGGCCCTCTCTGGTAATGAGGGGTAATGGTTTTAAACTGAAAGAGGGGAGATTTAGATTAGATATTAGGAAGAAACTCTTTACTCTGAGGGTGGTGAGACACTGGAACAGGTTGCCTTGCTGTAGAGAAGCTGTGGATGCCCCATCCCTGGTGGTGTTCAAAGCCAGTTCAAACGGAGCTTTGAGCAGCCTGGTCTAGTGGGAGGTGTCCCTGTCCATGGCAGGGGGGTTGGAACTAGATGATCTTTAAGGTCCTTCCAACTCTAACTGCTCTATGATTCTATGAAAAGAAATTACTAGAAATGTAAATTTCAATCCATTTACTACTTTTGCAAACTTCTGTTAGGATTCATGAGAAGGTATACATGCTTCTCAGCGTTAAGTGCTTTCCAGAGTGACTCGCATACGCTGAAACAGGATGTGCAGCCCAGAGTAGGTTAATACAAGTAATATACCAAAGTATAAATTATACTGATGAGAATTTTGTAATAATTTTAGCCAAGAAACCTGTTCACAATGAAAAGCCTTAGAACAGGTATCCACACTTTTATCTTAATTCAACTAATTTAGAAAGAAGTTCTTTCAAAGAAAAAAAGGGATTAAAAGATACAGTGACAACGCATCAAGGTGACACTGGGCTAGCACAAAAGAAAACAAAGCAGACTTTCAGCCAACTGGCCCTTTCTATGTTTTTCCCACCAGTCAATAAAAATCAATTACTACTTTACTCATGCCATTTGACACCCACTTGTTCATTGATCTCTTAATCTCATAGCTAGTAACTCATTTTTATTTCAACCTTTTTTTGGATTGTCTGAAATTAAACTGCATACAGATTAAGAAGATGTTTCTCCTACATACAGGTTGAACAATGTGAAGCAGCTGATACCTTTATATAACTGAAGAATCCACAGAAGACCTTCCCTACCCATATTTGACCTTTTTGCTAAAAAGAAGCTCTAAAAGAGCTAAGTGACAAGTATGATTTTTCAAAATAAAAATCTGTACAATGACTACAAAAACTACACTTATATTCAGTCTCCGTATTAAATGGAGCCATCATGGCTCTGTTAGTATTTAACATAAAGAAAATGTACATTTTATTTATCAATCATTAAAATTAACATATTCATCCATATCAAGAGTTCACTGGGAACTAATGATGCTATAAAACACCGCCTTTCCAAGGTTAAAAATTAAAGAAAGCTATGGTTTTTGTATTCTGAATTTGCAGTCTTTTTTTTCCCCTAGGAGTAATACATCTTTCATAACTGGCCCAATTAAAATGCCTACGAAATCAGTATATATTGACATTAGAGAGGCCTCTTAACAGTACGAAAGAAAAAAGGAAGAAAAGCCTTAATGCAGTTGGCATTGCATTGTTTGACTGTGGATGTTGAATATATTTACCTTTACTCTCCTTTTTATGTAATTATCAGCTACTGCCAAATACTCAATTCTTCATAAATAAGATTAAAAGAATTTGGCTACTGCATTATATGCAGTAGGTTGGCTGCTCTTCGTCAACACACAGGAAAAATGTAAAGAAAAAAGAACACACAAGTTTTTCATGTGAGAGATCATAAAATGTCTGGAACAATTAAACTCTCTGGAAAAAACACTCAACAGCTATGGGTTAAATACTGACAAATTCTGTGCTTACAGCACATTTCCCTGTTCTTACTGGAGGTTCCAATGCTACCGATGTCTTTAATTTCTGTGGTTTGCAGTGATCCAAAAGTAGAAAGGTTCACCATGATGGCTTAACTTATTTTGAAGAGTTTTCTAATTTCACTGTTATTGACTGAGAGCCAGTAAAATACGAGTAGGTAGGGTGGCACACCTGAATTAAATTGTACTTCTTGTTGGAATTGCCACAAGCTGCATCATCTAGACAGTTTTCTAGGTCTTCAAAGCAATTATTACGTAAAATGATGATAACTGTCAAACCTGGCAATTTACAGATTTAGTATCTCCCAACCTGATTCACCTGACAGAATGAAGCGAAGCTTCTTAACATCTTAAAGATAAAAGAGATACTGCCTAGGCAACTCCTTGTTTGTGGCTGTCTAATAGCTGAAAATAGTCCCAGGGAACTCATTAATAGCATTCACTGAAGTTCTAAGATGATGCTGAACAGTTCACGCATCCCAGTATGAAGTGCCTCACAGACTGGTGGCTTCAGCTTTTTTCTATTCTTGACAACAAAGCATGTCAGTAATAAGAAGAATATACAGATGTGTTACTATCCCACACTACTAATATACCCATATTTATTTAAATTAAATTTGTTAAAAAGCAAGCAATACCTAAAAATACATGCAGTATGTTTATGTCAAAATGATTTCCAATTATAGCTCTCTTCCAGCGAAATCAAACCTTTCAAAATTTGTTTGCTGCTTCTGACACTGAGGTGATGATTACAATAAACCCTTCTGTAAAATTTTTCAAACCCACCACACTTCAGTAGCAATAGTACCTTTTTAACATAAAGCTATCACAGAACTACTTTTTTATGTACTTTGACTTTCCTAAAAAGACATTTTGTGTTACACTTTTAGAAACGTAGCTAAAACAAACAAAAAAAGAGCTGCAGTGAAAGGTTTACAAACTAAGGCAATACAGACTGTGAAAGAAAATAAATATTATTAACCTATATGGAAAAGTAGTATAAATAAGCCTTAAGATAAAATAAACCCTGTATGTCTACAAACCAGGATTTGTGCTCTTCCAAACAAGGTTCCTAACCCCTGGAGTATATAAACTTCCAATTGTCTGCTTTCCCACAGTCCCACGTCTTTTGTATTTCCATCTTTCACTGACAACAGGAAGGAAGAAAATGACCATGCGCACATTACGAGACTGTTGGTTAAAGGATGCAGAGCAGGCTTTACATCCCCTCTGGCCCGGAATTTACACAGACCTCCCTTTTCTTATGTGAATGTTCTGATCAGCAGTTATTACAAAACAAACTTTTATTATGGATATAGCAGTTAGACAAATGTAATAGTTAAGAACGTAATAAATAGCTCAAATATCTGAAAACTGCAGGGGACACAGAAAAAGCACCTTGTATGAAAAACAATTAAATTAATTTAATTAAAAGTCTGGCAAAATTTCTTTATGGAACTGCAGGCTAAGGGGATGGGAGTATAATGCATTTTTTCCTTGTGGAGAACTATCTCCTTTCCTAGTTGCTTCTTGATCTCCTAAGTAAGTTCTTAGCTATAATTTCAGCACAGAATGAGAAGATAAACAGACTTAGAATAGTAGAGAATGCCATATTCAGAAAAATAATGACTATATGTGATCATCTTATTTGTAATTGGGTACAAGCCAAAAACATTCAGAGTTTTACAGTAATGTATTATCTGTGCTTATTACTCTTGCAGACACCAAACTCACTGCTCTTTTCTCTAAAAATATACATTATACACCTAAGAACATTCAAGTATCATCAAAAGTAGAAACCGAGAATTAAGAAAAAGTAAACAAACAACTAAAAATATCAGGTTCAAAACAGAAAATCTGAGAACTCTTCTCTCTACATAAGCACAATTAATAATAATAATAAAAAATGTCCTTTCTTACCAATTCTATGCAGCCACTTATTAAGAAAAAACCTTTAACCTTTCTTAAGGCAAAAAAAAAGGGAAAAAAGTTGTCCAGTGTAAGTGAACTTTCTGTTTTCTTACATATCTTAGAATGCCAAACCATTAAGCTAATACCTATTTAATACATATTTTGTTGCTTATTAAGTTTTAAGATAAAATAATCACTGGTGTTCTGAAATACAGAGGCTCCAGCCTGCAGTCAATACTAAAGAAGTCAAAACTTGGATGCTGGCAGTAAAAAATTCTAAAGATTTCTTTTCTCATAACATAGGCTAGTACAAGTACATAAAGCCAGTCGTCTTACTGAATTTCTATAATATTCAGAACCAAATCTAAGATTTCCATCTTCGTTTTTCCCCACAACGGGAAAGTTCAATTTTCAGTGAGGGACTTTGGACATACTGAGATGAAGACTGTAGTTATTGCTATGTTTCTCCGTGAAAACAAAACAGAGAAAGAACTTTCTGTGCAAAAGGCAAAGCTTCCTGCTAAGTTGCTCCAACGTTACAAAGCTAACTAAGGACAG
Source organism: Rhinoptilus africanus (assembly GCA_013400135.1). Lineage (NCBI taxonomy): Eukaryota > Metazoa > Chordata > Aves > Charadriiformes > Glareolidae > Rhinoptilus > Rhinoptilus africanus. The sequence continues at coordinate 106,279 of VXBO01002867.1, forward strand.
TCATAATCCTCCCACCTCCTGCTACAAGCACAAGGTGTGCTTCTTTGTCTTTAACTTTCATGTATATTTAAAACACAATGTACCAAATACAGCAAGATGTTTCTCCTCTTAAAAGAAAACCAGAGGAAATAACAAGTGGCAGCATATGCCTAATGCACCACAGAAACAGATACAGTAGCAGAAACTGGAGGAGCTCACTCAGTTTTCTAAATAAGTGAGAAAAAGGTATGAACCACATCAAAGATTTCTTTAGCATGTTGTCTTTCTGTTTATCTCGTTGCAAAAAAAAAAAAAAAAAGTATCTTCTAGTCCTTACAAGATATTCACAGCTGTCCTCTGCACCCATTCTACACTTTTTTAACCATTACATAAACAGTTCTCCAGAACTGCATACTGCAAAGGTGCTACCTTGGCCACATAAGGAAGTATAACGATTTTATTACAATCACCATTTTTCCTGTTTACAGCACTCCAAAGGTCTTTGACTTCTAAATGACTTCAGCGGGTGCAAATCCAGTGGGGGCGTGTGCATTCCCTGTTTTCATCTGATTCACTCTTTCCACAGGGACAATGCAGTTTTGCAATTAATTTGAACAAACTGAAGACCAATCTTGAGCAACTCTGTAGCCCCAGGGGAAGCCAAATCATCTTGCTCACCCTATTGTCCCTCCAAAAAGGATTCATCATCATCCACAGCTACATGGCTGTGTTTACAAAGGAATTCAGGTCAGGGCTTGGGTGGAGAGCAGGACCAACCATTTTAGCAGTAACTGCAGTAAGATTTGCTTATATTAGCTTGGAAAAATCAGGGATAGTCTTGACTGTTTTAAAACAGTTTCATTAACATGGAGGCTCTGCGAGCAATAGCAAGTTATGGTGCCTCCCTGCTCCTCAAATCAGCATCGCTCCCTCAGTTTTATCAGCACAACAGCATCTATGACATCAGAATAAAAGCAGAGAGCTGGCTTTCTAAGAAAAACACCAAATCCAAACCAGCAACCTCTCTCCATCTTTTTATTACTATTACAGTATTAAGCTGTAGTTTCACTGTGGGGGTAGGAATGAGCAATGGAAAAGAAGAATGCTTTAGGCTGCCATTTCTGTTGTAGACCTAATCTTATGGAACGGTATCTTAATGATACCTAGGTTCCTATTCCAACTATTAGTACTGTGCATTAAATACTGTAACGTGCTCCAGTTACTCACACTTTGCTATTTTCCTAGTTTTTAAGTGGCATGGTATATGAACTGTTAGTTACACAGACTGCAAGTAGGGTAATGTTTGATCTAATTTAACCCTCTAACACTTACTGTCAAAGGCCTCTTCTTACTATGGGAGCAAAAAACCTAAAGGACAGAAGACTGTCCCCATTGATAATTATGACTCCAACAACTTAGTTGTTAGTACAAATCAAAAATTAAATCTAACAAAGATTTTGTATAACATTCTATGGTATAGAAACCACTACTAATAAAATTCTGAGGGTGCATTTGCGACTTTTTGGGGTTTTATTTTTTAATGCAAATATCTTACTCTACCCTTGAAGACAAAAGTAGAAAGTGAAAATGTTATTTTTGATGCTGTATTGCATACAGCAGACAGAAATTAACTTTTAGTTCCCAAATAAATGTTAAAAACCAGAAGCATGTCTAAAGTATTCTAAATTGTTCAGGATGTTCTGACCTTTTTTAAACAAAACAAAGGACACACTTCGAAGGTGCATTTGTAAACTAATATGAAGTTACTTGAAATTATAAAAAACTTACCTGTGAGCTGGAATTCTACGATCACCAGCAACTAACACCACATCACATAGCTGTTTATGTCTGAGATAATTTTCCATCTTCTTAAAAGTTTGTTCAGCGTGGTTGAGAGCCTGAAAAAATTCATCTGAGGTACAGGGCTCCATAGTTTGACAAGACGATAAGGTGTGACTGCTGTTGGAGGTTCTGCTGAAGACAGTAACAGAAACCTTAGTTCACGCAATGTTAAGGTGCTGCAATTTTATCTACAGATGATAAAATAAAAGTCACATGTGATTTAAAAATTGAAATACACTATTTGTTTTAATCTCTATTCCCCTGCTATTTTATTTCTCTTCATATTAATACTTTTTGTCTTCCTCCAAACCTAATCTAAACCTTTATGAAAAAGGTACAATCATTTAATGTACTCTTCAACTAATAGACACACAAAGATCAGTCCAGTAACCATATCTATAGTGTCGTCAAATGGTTAAGGAAGAACAAACATCTACCAAGACCCCGCAAACCGAAAAAGCAACTGAAGGATGCAGTAAGAAATCAAACCTCTCCCTGCCACATACGTTACCTGCCACATATGTTAAAGTCTTACTTCACAAGTAAGTTAAAAGTCTTGCTTCATACTTAGCCTAAGGTGTCTAGAACAAAACTCAACATGTATGGAGCTACTGAAAGAGTGTGTGCATGCAGGGGTAAAAAAACCATTAAGAAACACATCAGTTCACCACCACTCCTACTGCATGAAACCTTACGTGTCTGAAATGAAATCTGGCACAGCAGAAGCCGACACAGGGGAAAAGCAAGGGTGGATGGGACAAAAATTATATCTGTCCGTACACACAGCAGCTTGGGAGAAAATAGGAACAGAGGAAACGTAAAAGGAATTCATGGGCCTGGGACATAAAGGAGATGAATCCTAATTACGTACACTGGGGGAAGCACCTTTTCTTGCTCTCAGTTCTTAAACTGACTACTACTTACTTTGCCACAATGCAGGCAACTTGTAAAATACTCTGATCCTACCATAACATTTGGAAGGATATGGATTCACAGTATCTGCACCCAGACCCCAGACTGGATTCGCGATATTTGCACCCCAGACAAAAATGTCATGAACTCAGGCTCAGGGATAAATCCACCAAAGGACATAGCTCAGTACTTAGCCTAGGATATGCATTTCAAGACAGAGCTTCTCAAAATCAAAGTTTAAATTTTCAGCAGAAAATATTCTGTTCAGTTTTGGTTTTGGTTTTTTTTTTTTTTTTGCATGTGCCCAGATAGCTAAAAAGGCTAACCAATTCGCCGCTTAATTCAATCCTAAATCTAATAATGGATCAGAAATGAGATGCCTACCTACTTCCTTTGGAGGACTTTATCTTAACTATGCTCTCTGAAGCTGTGGTTAGCCATTTATTTAAGCTGTGTCAACTTCTCACCCTCCGTGAGTCACTTGTTTTGCTCCAACACTGGCCCTCTGACAAGCTGGAACAAATATTCTTTGTGGCCATGTGGGAAACTGAATCAAGGAACTCATGTATGTGAAAAACGTAACCATGTAACCATAAAAAAATATTATGTTGTCAAAACTGGGAGGCATTCTCACAGTGAATGAGCAAGAAGTACTCAGGGAAAGCAACTCCTAAACCAGCAATCCTGCAAAAGAAACAGAAGTGGAAAGGACAGGGTACGGGTCAACAAGAAAACGCTTAGGAAATTCTTGCTCCCTATCACAATTGATCACACCCTCAATTGCGTTGATATAGGTTGGATTTTTTTGGTTGAACCATTTTTTAACCAAGATTCGTCAAATTAAGCCCACTAATAACGATTTAAAAAATATATTATATCAGGGATTTGATTTACATTACAGCCTCACAAAGAGTTGGTCAGATAGAACTGAAGATGGAGAAGGAAAAAACTTTCTAAGCCAGCACTTTGCTGGACTACAGCCTCACAAGAGCTCTTGCCAGCACCAGGGTGCACACGTGTACTCTCTGCACAGAACTCAGTGGCAGTCATCGCTCTTGTTCAGTAAGGAAAAATAATTGCAGTGGTGTCTGTTTTCCACTAGCCACAATAAAGCACTTACTCAGGACACCAGAGCGCCAAGCTTAATTCTTCCCCTCACCCAAAGAAGTTCAACTCTCTCTGTCCTCTAGCCACTAATTTACAAACCATTTTCCAGAAGGAAAATATTATTACGAGTATCTAGAATATCAGTGGGTAGGGTTTCCTTTTTGTATTCTTAAACTTCAATCACACTTTTCTTGATATTTCTTTTCTTTGCCTATTTATGTCAGGAAGATCCTATCTAGCACTGTCCAATTTTTATTAAGCATGGTACAATTTTAGGATGGTTGCAAAAATATAAATTACTCTAAAGACAAGGTCCTTCCCATACTAGCTAGACATTTTACTACCCTGTCGGCAAACATTCATATACTAAAGATGCTAGCTTTCTTCAGCCTCTCTATCTAATAAAGAATTTATGTAAGAACAAGCCTTTCGAAATCAAAATTATGTATAAGCCATGCTATAAAGCCATTTGTTTTTAAAGGATTTTATTTCCTGAAGTAGGATGTTTGGAATAAGGAGCTCTGTCCAATACAGCAGTTCATTGCAGAGCAATTAGTAAAGCTAGTAAAGTGGGCTAGTAAAGTGGTGATAAAAGAGTTTCAAAAGTAAAAGCATATATGATGAGAATGACGACTGGAGAGCTGAATTCACACCTCTCCTTCTGCTGTTGTTTCAGGCTTCATTGTTCTAGCTTAAACAAAGCCACAGCACAGTTCTCAATATAAAACCAAACCAAACCATAGCATACACAGACCTTCTTTCCTCCCACTTTTAGTAAACTCTTTCTCTCAAAAGAGAGGCATCAGTGTTCTTCAAACTTTACGGGGGAAGTACAATTGTTCCTATTAACAGGATTCGCCATTTTAATTATTTTTAAGCATTAAGACTCATTTTAAAGGAGGAGTTACAATTGTTATTTTACAGCAATCACATGTACTAGTTAACAACCTACAAATTCCAGTAAGTATTAACCTTGGCCATAACAAAGTGTGCAAAGCTCTTTTCAAGCATTTTGTTTTATTATTTTGAATTATTTTTAGGAAGGCATCTCTTAGGTTAAATGACTCCATATTTGTCTTCAAAATAAAAATGAAGCAAGAAAGACTTCATTATGACTAAGAAAAAATCAAATGCATGTTTCAAACTATTCATTTTGGAACACAGAGAAAAAATGTTAAATTAATTTTAAAATATTTTTTCTGAAAAACTGTGCAAAATTGTCTGAAAAACTATCTTTGAAAATTATGCATAAATTCATTCATGTTTAAAACTGTTCTGTTGTCATCACCAGTTCACCTAAATTTAGCTGTAACCTCATCTGTACTTCTGAAAAATATGAAATCCTACAAAACTGCAAAAATGTAGTTTTATTGCAAGATAAGAATGACACGGTTAGATCAAGTGTATGTAATACAGATGCTGACCTTATATATATATGTACCACAATACCTCTTGTAACATTTTTCAGCAAGTAACAGCTTATTTCCTTGCATTAAAAAGTCACTTTTCTTTTGACAGAAGCAACATGTTGAAGTGCAGCTGGTTACTAGAGCCTTGACTGGACAAAGGAGTCAGGCAGCCTTACAATGGGATTTCTACCTGAAAAAATCTTGATGGAGAAAATACCCCAAATACACTGCTACTGGCTGGTTCACAGAATCAACAAACGAAGTCTGTTTTTCAGAAGATTTCTCTGCTCTGTCTCCTCTTCCCACTCCATCTATCACCACCAGTCTAGCTCTTCTCCTTGCCCCTCAGTTCCATCAGGCACTAGACAAGAGACAGCAAATAATGTGACTAAGGGGAAGCTGTGCTGCGCAGCCAGCTTTGCAGCAGATGAATTCTGCCCTTTTTCAGCAAAGGGAATAAGCTGGGTTTCTCTCCATTAACCAGCTGCCATTTGCAAGGAGTGACGTTATCTTTGAGACTTCTGCCTACCCTCACATTAAGATATAAAAGGCCCATGGGTTTTAAAGCTACTGGGGAAGTGGCAGAGGTGATGCAGTACACAACGGCATGCACTTGGACCCTTTAGTAAGCCGAACTAAAAGCAAACCATCTATCTACGCTACTGAAATTTGCGGGCAGGACTACAGACCAACCCAAATGGCCTGCATAGATACAAAGAGAACAGTAAAACATGGGACTGGAGCAAGAATAACCTGTTACGTGTGTTTCTCTTACACAAATTGAGTATAGATGAAAGCATTAGAACTAGTAAACACTGGCAGAACTGTAGAGAAGGGGAGAAATACACGTTTTTCTCCTCACTGTTCCAGTGAACACCACTGTTTCTCAAGCAATGAAGTCACTGCCATCAGCATTTTAAATCTAAATTAATGCACAAAGAGTATTACCTTTATAAATATGACACATAAATAAACAGAAAACCAACAAACAATATAGACATCTCAACATAAACAGATATTAAAAAATAAGTATGATAACATTTCAAAGAAGAATAATAAAAATATTATTCACACCTCAGAAAGGTTCAAAATTATAAAAGATGTTTAGAGATAAGTGATGAAAATTACTAAGTATGTGCAAGAAAATGGGTGCAATTGCCTTGTGACAAGAGAAGACAATAAAAGTAAGAAAAGTAATGCATAATACCTCTGACTATAAATTACTAAAAAATGCATTAACCCAAGAATAATGTCAAGGATATGAAAAGCCAATG